>JALMQS010000353.1:149333-416603 GCA_024734495.1 Forficula auricularia
TTCCGTGTCGGAGAAAAAACCTAAATAATTTTTAATAATAAGGTTATTTACGAAAAAGTTGATAGTTTTCGAGTAATAAGCAAAAAACCGTCAAAAATGAGATTTCTTAACTTTTTTTGCATTTTTGACAATGTTCCGTCACGAAATTTTGTTAGCAAATCTCAGATTCGGATTCAGCACATTAAAAAACATATAGGATCAAGAAATCAAAACTACCCCAAAACTTTCCTCCGAGAGGCTCTTTGGAGAACAATTTATCTTTCCTAAAAAGTACTTCAAGAAATTAAAAAAAAACATAATTCTTGATTAAACATATGAAATATATATAATTATGGTTAGTTTGCTATAAGAAACGGTTTGTCGTTGGTGTTGCCGTTGGGGTTCTGATCCCTCCCCCCTCCCCGTGTCTAGGCCTCGGTCCGAAAGGAGCGCTCAGAATTTTATGAAATTTTGCAAGGATTTTTTAATAAATATTTATCAATTTCAAAATTTAAAAAAAAATCTTATTGTAATCGTTTAGGGGATCAACTCCCTTAAAAATAGATCAACTTTACTATAGAAAATTTGATTAATTTGGAGAAAGTAATTTTCAAAGATCATTTGTTATTATTTGAAATAAATTGTTTATTGATAAATATATTAGAAGTGCTTGTACTGATGGCCTCTTGAGCTGAAGGCTCTTTAGATTTTACAGGGTGCGCCAGGCGTAAGCTCAAGTACGTATATGGTCTTGGAGGGGCAGTTGTTGTCAATTAGAACTTGGGAAATGTTAACTTAGCACACTCTAGAATCATTTCTATTAAACACACACTCACAGCAAACCAAGAGGAAGACACACTTTACAAATTAATGAATTTTCTTAAGAGAAAATAAATTGAAGTATGTACAATCTCTAGGCACTTGTTGGGAAATTTTAAAAAATAGGGTATTTCTAATTGCTAAGGCAGTGATTCTCAAAAACTGTGGCGCGGAACTTTAGTGTGCCGCGATAATCTTCAAGCCGCCAATGCTAGGCAGTTGTCCCTCCCGAATTGAAAATTATTCATTTTTCTTTTACATTTCTTTATCAATTGACATTACATTTAATCTAAATATTTATTTGATCATTTAAACTGAAAAGGTAGTAACTTTTTACAGGATGCAGAATGTCCTATTGTTGCGCGCCAGTGGTTAAGGGTGCGAACATATTATTTGTTTTATTTATAGCGGGCCGTATCATAGTCCAGAAAGGATTATAATGGCCTACTAATGGTAATCGTGAACCTCGTAGATCGTGGATTCTTTTGCCCTTTTGCCGTTTGCTGGAAGATGTGTGCTGTTGATGAAAAGAGTTTGCTATCTCTTAGGCAAGGGTTGAAATAGAACACATTTTCTTTTATATGGTTTTTATTTTGGTGTAAGTGGTGTAGTACATTTTTAGATTCAACTCCTCACTGTCTACTTGCTAACTCCACTAACTAACTCGCTGACTGTTACTCACTAACTCTCCTGCCTGACTCTCTTCCTCCGAAAATTCACAGACTCTCAGAAAGACCCCTGGTTGGCTAATTTCCTAATGAGATAGGCGTGGTAATATATTTGAAAACGCATTCCTTCTAGAAATATTTCACGATTTCTTCCTGGCAAAATTCAGAGAAACCTACAAATTCACTTGGCATCTGCTTGCTAAAAGCCATCCGACATTTATGTAAACAAGTCCTCCAAATTTATTGTTATTCAATTGCTTTACCCAAAATATTCCACTACCCATTCGTTTATTGTCAATAAGCACGTTTTCATAATAAAGAAAAAGAAGGCCTCAGAGCCGTCTGGCTCGTCGGCCATCTGTCCCACCAAAATACGACCCTTAAACAATTAACTTATTATAAAAGAAAAATGCTTTCGCCAATTCACCGAATATATTGAAATTTCTAAACATTATGAATTTAAATTATCGAAAGTTTATATCGCGAATCTGCGACCGCGACACTATGATAATTTTATAGCTACATCAATCAATAAACCAAATAAATTATATTATTTTATTTTATTGTTAGGGTGTCGTCAAATTTTTAAATTATTAAAAGTGTACCGTGACTAAAAAAAGGATGAGAATCACTGCTGTAAGGATCCAAAGTTTATTCTAGATCTTTTGGATCTTTCTTATAGACAGCGCTGGACTAGACCGGTGGGATACAGATAATATGTAATTAATTGAAAAGTTTTTATTTTGCCGAGAGTAGCAGAGTTGTTGATTCATAAAGAGAAACAAAGAGGTTGTTCTCTGCTTGATGCAAATAAACATACACACATATTTATCAAAAATATATTAATATGTATATATATTTTTTATTTGTTTGAGACTATAATTTCGAAGGCTTGGCCTTCATCATCAGTCTTTTTTAATTATAAATATTATTTTTCATGGGGTCAGTATCGCATGGATATTGAAAATTTTTGTTCTTTACTTAGCCGAAAGCCATTTAGAATTACAGTTCTTTCTTGCATGTAAAGACTGTCTTATGTATAAGCTCCTGATGATGGCCTAAAAAAAATATATAGAATATAAGTACATTAAACTCAAACTTTATTTGAATTTTTATTTTGTTAAACCCCACTAATTACAGCCCTTTATAATTTTTTATATTTTAAACAGTAGTTTGAATGGGACTGCCTTAATCCTCAGATCGAATTGGAAATAATTATAATTCAGTAAATATTACAGTTTATTATAATATAAAATGTTTTTATTGTATTATAAGAAATACATACAATTATTTTTAAAAACAACATCTAGATATATCTCTTGATCTCAAGAAAGTACATGCAAGAAAGAACTGTAATTCTAACTGGTTTTCGGCTAAGTAAAGAGCAAAAAATTTTCAATACCCATTCGATACTGACCCCATGAAAAATAATATTTATAATTAAAAAAGATTGATGATGAAGGCCAAGCCTTCGAAACTATAGTCTCAAATAAATAAATAATCTATGTATATATATATATATTTTGATATAACATATATGTGTGTATGTTTATTTGCATCAAGCAGAGGACAACCTCTTTGTTTCTCTTTATGAATTTGTAATTAGCCAACGGCCAGTGAAATAGCATGTATATTTCAAGAAATAAAATGAAAAAATCAAGAAATGATAGAAAACTACTAAAATACTAAAATAGCAGATTTTTTCCAATACTTTTATATTGTTTTAGTTTCAAAAAAGTTCTTGAGATTAGTTACGTACAAATAGACATGTGTGGAGAAAATAAAAATTGGTGCATTCTGTGGGTATGTTTTTTCAAAATATTATACAGGATACCTACCACATTTTGAAGAGGCATAAAAAATGAAAAAATTTAACTAGAAAAAAACTGAATATATTTTTGAAAATAAAATAAAATAATTTTTTATTAATGTCTTTTAAATATTATCAGACAAAAGGAGGGAAGGGGTCAAAAATAAAAATTCTAGCCATTTCGACCAAACTCAACCAAATTTTGTATACATATTCTGTGGGCCCCAAAAAGGCTAGAAATGGAAAAACTAACCACTCAAAATGGGGGGGGGGTGGAGAGACAAAAATAAAAATTCTAGCTTTTTGTCCAAATTTTGAATACATATTCTGTGGACCCCCAGAAGGCTAGAAATGCAAAAACTAACCAAATTTTGTATATATAATTTGGTCGAAAGAGCTAAATTTTCATTTTTGACCCTCCTCCCCCCATTTTTTTCGTCTGATATAATGTTTCAAACACATTTAAAAAAAAATTATTTTATGTTCTTTTCAAAAATATATTCAGTTTTTTTTTGTAGTTAAATTTTTTCATTTTTATACCTCTTCAAAATGTGATAAATCTTTATGCCCCACCTTGTAGGTATATTAAAAAAAAAAGTGAAATCAAACCATAATGGACTATAAAAATCCCTTATTTGGTGATCATGGTAAAAATGATATTTAATAAAAATATATTAATTATTTATAGAAAAATGTCAAAAGTAAATGTCAAGTATGCGGGTCCCGATTTCAATCAAAATGTAATCAATGATTATTCTCAATATATAACAACTAAATATGAAATTTCGCTTTGATATTCGTATATATACATATATCATTTAATCTAGAGGAATTCCAAATTCTGATAAATCAATCACAAACCCACTCACTCTATTACAATTGTCAAAATAATTAATATCTGCTAAAATGCCAATTTTTTGATTTTAGATATACCTACCTATAAGGATTTTCTATAGGCCTTAACGCCATAATTTCTTTATCAAAATAATTTTAGCCATTTTTGAGATATTTCGAAAAATCAAAGTAAAACACCAATATTTTCCTGCACGATTACAATAATTCTTGACCATCCTATGTATGGTAAAGTAAAGGGGAGTAAAAATGAAAATGAATAATTTTGTTTGCTTATCATCATATTTTAATATTTTATTTGCTATATATTCACCCCTGGAATCGAAACCTGTGGAAACAATCAATTAAACCTCAATCCGAAATTGGTAAACAAATCACTATTGATTATTAGCATTGATTTCCTGGCAGTTTACTTTTTGTTAATTTCTACTGGTCGAAAGCAATTAATTTGTATGAATTCAATCTATATAGGGAAATAGATATTAATTAGCATATTTTACACTTTTACAGAGTAGATCTGGTATGTAAAACTTTTTTGGTTTATGTCTATTTTGAATTTCTAAAAGTGAATTTTAAATAAATTTATTCCTACATGTTATATTTTATTAGAAGACTATCTCATCAATATACAGGGTGGGGCACAAAGATCTTCTTCTTCGAGTGCCATACCCGAAACGGGTGTCGGCGCCTCTCCACATATACCTGTGCTGAGTGTGTTTAGTTGTTTTACACAGATATACGGGACCTACTTTTTAACGCCGGTTCCGAACGGCTAATTTGGAGAGGTCACTTGGCAATTTTTTTTTTTTTTTATAATGATACTGATACAGAAGTTGCACCAAGAAGGTACAACCTCTATAGTCCGTAGTGGACCCTTGTAACGTGAAGATATGGGAGATTTGAGAGCGTGGGAGAAATGACTGAGCCCTGAGGAACTCCAGCATTAGTATTAAAGGATGAGGATGCTATTCCGTCAACCTCGACTTTAATAGAGCGATTGAGAGAAAGCTCAAGCAACTTGCAGAGGCTCGGGGTGAAGCCAAATGCAGGTAATTTGGCAAGAATATTTGTGCCAGACTTGACGAGGCCTTTGAAATGTCTAAGCCTATTACGAAAGTCTCCTTACCAGTCTCTAGTTAGAATTATACTTGGTAGGTTGCCATTACTTTCCAAGAGGAGGCGACTGCAAATATCTATCTGCCGAGACTCGGTCTCGAACCAGCGATCTCTGAGTCAGCGACCCAACACTCTAGCCACTGACCCACAGTCGCCTCTCACAAAGATCTAGGTACCACATTTTGAAGAGGTATAAAAAAATGAAAAAATTTAACTAGAAAAAAAACTGAATATATTTTTGAAAAGAACATAAAATATATATTTTTTTAATGTATTTTAAACATCAGACGAAAAAAGGGGGGGGAGGAGAGGAGAATGAAAATTCTAGCCCTTTCGACCAAACTCAACCAAATTTTGTATACATATTCTCGGTAGGACCCAAAGGCTAGAAATGGAAAAACTAACCACCCAAAATGGCGGGGAGGGTCAAAAATGAAAATTCTAGCCCTTTTGACCAAACTCAATCTAAATTTTGTATACATATTCTGTGGACACCCAGAAGGCTAGAAATACAAAAACTTACCAAATGTTATATACATAGTTTTGTCGAAAAGGCTAGAATTTTCATTTTTGACCCTCCCCCATTTTGGGTGGTTAATTTTTTCATTTCTAGTCTTTTGGGGGTCCACAGAATATGTATATAAACTGAGTTAAGACTAATAAAGGGCTAGAATTTTCATTTTGACCCCCCCTTTTTTGTCTGATAATATTTAAAACACAATTAAAAAATATATTTTATGTTGTTTTCAAAAATATATATAGTTTTTTTTCTGGTTAAATTTTTTCATTTTTATACCTCTCTCAAAGTGTGTAGAAGGTAGATCTTTATGCCCCACCCTGTACTATATATTTAATTTTGAATCACTAGAAAGGCTCTACTATACTTGAATGATGATAGAAATGATAAACTGATTTTAGCTGTTTTTTAGATATTTTATAAAAACGAAGGAAAAATCCACTTTTTTCATGAACGATTACAATACAACTGACCATAATACCCTGTAAGATAAAATAATAATGAGAATAAGTTTTCCATTTCACGTAATCATTCTCTTTCGTTAATTAGTTAATCGAGTATTAATATTTTTAATGTTTTTATAACGACTTTTATTTATAAACTATCCATTACTAATTCGGACTTATAATTGAAACTACCTAATTCTAATAAATTCTTAGATATTCTAAGGAAAAAAAAGCAGAATCATTTAAGATGTATCGCTCTTCTTTCTTAAACACTAATTTAATAATTTCTTTAAAAACTATTTTAACATTTAAGCACTATAATACTCTGAGAGTATATGTGTCAAACCATTGACTAGGATGTAGTTGTCGGTTGCCACGGGATACTTCTCCCATAAGAAATGAAAGAAAATATATTCGGCTCTGTTAATTTGTTTTAATTATGATTTAACACATTACCTTGTAATTACCATTGTAATTATCATTGAATTGAATTTCGAATATATTTCGGCTCTGTTAATTTATTTGAATTATAATTATGATTTAACACATCCTGATTTATACAGTAAAGATTGTACACTGATGTAAAAACGGAAATAGACTGATGATGACAAGGCATACTTGTCGAAACATCTCCTGAATAAAATATTAAGAACCAAAAACAGAAAAATTTCTTTCATTTCTTATGGGAGAAGTACCCTGTGGCAACCGACAACTACATCCTAGTCAATGGTTTGACTCATATACCTCAGAGTATTATAGTGCTTAAATATTTAAACGAGTCATTATCAGTTTAGTACAATTTTATCATACTGTAAAATAAATATTTTAACATTTCTACTAGTTTTCTCGCTGCTAGATGCTTTTATAAAATTTCAATTAATAATTGAAATATTATTTTATTATGAAAAAAAGGTGATTATAAACCTTAGTTGATGAAATAAGATCAATTTCTTTTTCATTTATTTTTTTTTTAGTCAGTTTTATTGAGATTTTTTGACGCGAGCTGCCATTTTAAGAGACGATCGTATAGACGAACTTTTATAGATTTTTATTATCTTTTTCACAGTAAATAGAAAAGGAATTTATTTGTACATACATTTGTAGTCATACTTGATTATTTATTAGTCATTTAAACTCATGGGTTATCTTCAACTATGAAATTTTATTGTTTATTATAATGGTTAAAATGGAAAGTATTCAGAGACCAAATTTTGTGATTTCTATAAGCAAGAATTATAATTTTTTGTTTACAAAATTACAGTGAAACCTATCAAATTTGAACCCCGGAAAATCAAAACGCAAAAAAAGAGAAATTTATTTATTTAGTCATAAAACAATTATGTATATATTCTACATTATAACCTTATTTTACATAATTAGTTGAAAAATTAACAAAGAAGTAGGCACAGTTAGCATACCTAACAATGTGTAAATGTGTCTACATACTTATGTCATCCAGGATTGAAAAACGGTAAAAGTTGGTTTTAAAATTCTTTTAGGTTAATCACTTTTCAAAAACAATGAAATAATAAGAGAAACACACAAAATATCACTTAATCTTTCACTTGATATCAATTTCTTCAATTGTCGAAGCTGCTTCCGACTAATCCGAACAGGCTACAGCTCCAATTAGTTCGGATTTGAGGGGTTTCACTGTATTTAAATTAAATAAGAAGATGCGAAACTACTCGTATTTAGCCCATTAGAAGATCCCTTACACAAGAAGTGGAAAATAGAACCTCCAAATATATTCATTTATTTGTTCTAATAAAGATAAACAGCCTCTATAAATAAAGATTATACTAATTTTAGCATACTCTGAGTGAAAACAAAGAACAATATGCGCATTTTCATTTAAAGAGGAAAAAAGAAGAGAGGAACATTTGTCTATATAAAAGAAAAAAAATGATTGCAAATGATTCTCCTAGAAATATTAACATTTTCAAAATTTTTATAAAAAAAAGTTTATTTATGAATGATTTTCTGGGTAGACCTTTGATTTAACATTTATTAAATCATAAATATAATATTAATATAATGATGCTAGACCGGTTTTATTATATTTTAAACAATTTTCGATGTCTCTTTTACTCGGTCTTTAAATTCTCTGGATGGACAGTGAGTATATGAATAAATAAATTGATATAATTATTATTTATTATAAGAGGAATTTTTATTTTAGTTTACAATGGTGGCCAATTTTATTCCATCGTTTCGGCATTCTCTGCCTTCATCAGAACCTTAAAATAATTTTTTACAAAATTTTTACATACTTCATGTTAACAATAATATAAAATATACATCAACCACTTTACCATTTTTTATAGGATTGTTTGTTTGAAGAAATTGTTAAGTGGGTTTGTTTAAAATTCCCGCCTCTTACTTGATATGAAATTTGTAATGTAAAGAGATAAATTGAATGGATTGATAATTTTTGATTGACAATAGTGAGATTATCTTCATGATTGTGTATAATTTGGATTTAAAAAATATTAGAAAAGTCATCATCTAATATATATATATTTTTCTGTCAAAAGAAAGAAAAGGATTGTTGTGAGGTGATGAAAATTTGTATTGTTGTTCTGTAGTCAGATAAAAAGAAGGAATAGGCGATGCGAGAGGTAAAGTGGTTGATATATATTTTATATTATTGTTAACATGAAGTATGTAAAAAACTTTGTAAAAAATTATTTTAAGGTTCTGATGAAGGCAGAGAATGCCGAAACGATGGAATAAAATTGGCCACCATTGTAAACTAAAATAAAAATACCTCTTATAATAAATAATAATTATATTAATTTATTTATTCATATACTCACTGTCCATCCAGAGAATTTAAAGACCGAGTAAAAGAGCATCGAAAATTGTTTAAAATATAAATATAATAGTTAATATTCCCCTGTTTTCATATTTTTAATACTTAATCTTATTATATTAAACGAGCAATTCTTGTATTTTGATATAGTGGATGAAATTCACGGGTTAGGGGGTTTTTAGGTTTGCAATTTGCGGCAAAAGAGAGAAAATTCAAATTTAAAATTGATTTGGATTTGTTTTATTATAAATGGATGGAATGTTTTTGTAAATTTTATTACAGAATTTAGTTTTATTTGTAAGTAAACTCTTAATCTTTTAATTTATCAATATTTGCCTTTATCAAATTCTTTCGTGGCTATTTAAAAGCTACGGAGAGTCCATGATTATTAACTTTATGATACTCGTCGCAGAAAAATAAAAAACTTCAGCCAGATGGGCAAACGAACGAGCACCTGTTTATGGGCACAGAAAATTTTGTAACTAATATTTACTTTACTATTTTGGATACTCTGAGGCTACAATTAGCCGCATGTGAAAGCGAATACAAAGAGCTTAAAGTAAACTTCAATTTTTTAAATCTGAAATCGAAATAAATTATTTGAAAATTAGCTAGTTTATAAATATCCGAACGATTTAGAAGATACCTTAGGTTAGGAAATGAATTTATCCACTTACACACTATCAACTGAAAAATTTATTTAAAAATACTGATGACGTGCGCCTTCTGCACAAAATATATAGGGTCCGCCAAATAACTTTTTTAAATGCTATAAAAATAAACTGCAACGGATCCTTGCTAAACTTTATCCGAAGTCATTTGGAATATTAATATTCCCTAATGTTCCCTAAATTTAAAATTTGTTATTAATATTTGTATTTCTTTAATATTAATCAGATATCACTGACTATTTGCAGTTCATGTTGACTTAAATTACAAATAGCCATCGATTTTCAACTAATATTACATGTGTGTGTGTGAATGTGTATTTATAGTAAAAGCGAATATATTTTGAGGTTTCAATAACTCAATTAATTACCGATATCTGTCTCATTAAAAAATCAATATAATTCAGGTACGTTCATTCATTTTTGGGCTATGTAAAATAATCTAATTTTTAGTTATAAATATTTTTTAATCTATATTAATTAATTTTTATCATTTTTTTTTATTTAAATCTTTTATCATTTAAATCTAGACAAGAGAATCAACAATTGAATTAGTGTGTGATTTTCATCGGTCTTTATGAGTACCACTAGTACTTTTAAACACTGCTAAATAATTAGTAATGATCAGTGAAAATCGAATAGAGTGCTTTAAACACAGTTAAAAAATTAGTAGTAATAAGTGAAAATCGAATGGCGTGGGTTAAACAAGGTAAAATAATTACAATACTAAGCAGATTAAGATTATCACGGAAGATAAGCTAAGAATAGCTTTCACTAATTGTTCACGAAGGGTATATAAGAGTGGGGGAAATTGGCAGAATGAAAAGTGGGGAGAAGATAGGGACAGTGAGGGGGGATAGGGACAATGTTTTGGAGAGGAGGAGATAGGGACAGTGAGTAGGGGGGAGATAGGGACAATGGTTTTGGAGTGGGGAGATGGGTAAGTATATAAGTGGGAGTGATAGGCAGATTGGAAGTGAGTATCAGCCAGTGACGGATGAAACATCAACTGTGAGTATTACAATATACCTTCTCCAACTTCATCCTACCTCTCAGCTGACTCTACACCTCAATAATAAACAACTTTACATGAGTTATATTAAGGAATTTGAGATTACGAATAGGTTTTCTTATTTTATGGAAAACCAAATTCATTATCAATGGGTAACGAGTAGGTGTGTACTTCTTTGTTCTTTTAGATAACAAAAGTACAAACCTACTTCAGGGCATGGCATCCCTGCCCACGTGAGCTCATGATTTTTTTATCAAGAGAATCATGTCCTATCCCTAAACCTAATTAACTTCAATCCATGTTTTCACAGATCCTTATTCCTCAGGTAGTTGCTAAGTACAAACATACTTCAGGGCATGGCATCCCTGCCCACGTGAGCTCATGATTTTTTATCAAGAGAATCATGTCCTATCCCTAAACCTAATTAACTTCAATCCATGTTTTCACAGACCCTTATTCCTCAGGTAGTTGCTCGTCCTTCTAATACTAACATTGAGATTACGACTAAGGTTTTCTTATTTTATGAAAAACCAAATGCTTTATCAATGGGTAACGAGTAGGTGTGTACCTCTTTGTTCTTTTAGATAACAAAAGTATAAACCTACTTCAGGGCATGGCATCCCTGCCCACGTGAGCTCATGATTTTTTTATCAAGAGAATCATGTCCTATCCCTAAACCTAATCAACTTCAATCCCTGTTTTCACAGATCCTTATTCCTCAGGTAGTTGCTCGTCCTTCTAATACTAACATTGAGATTACGACTAAGGTTTTCTAATTTTATGAAAAACCAAATGCTTTATCAATGGGTAACGAGTAGGTGTGTACTTCTTTGTTCTTTTAGATAACAAAAGTACAAACCTACTTCAGGGCATGGCATCCCTGCCCACGTGAGCTCATGATTCTTTGTACCAAGAGAATCATGTCCTATCCCTAAACCTAATCAACTTCAATCCCTGTTTTCACAGATCCTTATTCCTCAGGTAGTTGCTCGTCCTTCTAATACTAACATTGAGATTACGACTAAGGTTTTCTTATTTTATGAAAAACCAAATGCTTTATCAATGGGTAACGAGTAGGTGTGTACTTCTTTGTTCTTTTAGATAACAAAAGTACAAACCTACTTCAGGGCATGGCATCCCTGCCCACGTGAGCTCATGATTTTTTTATCAAGAGAATCATGTCCTATCCCTAAACCTAATCAACTTCAATCCATGTTTTCACAGATCCTTATTACTCAGGTAGTTGCTCGTCCTTCTAATACTAACATTGAGATTATGACTAAGGTTTTCTTATTTTATGGAAAACCAAATTCATTATCAATGGGTAACGAGTAGGTGTGTACTTCTTTGTTCTTTTAGATAACAAAAGTACAAACCTACTTCAGGGCATGGCATCCCTGTCCACGTGAGCTCATGATTTTTTTATCAAGAGAATCATGTCCTATCCCTAAACCTAATTAACTTCAATCCATGTTTTCACAGATCCTTATTCCTCAGGTAGTTGCTCGTCCTTCTAATACTAACATTGAGATTACGACTAAGGTTTTCTTATTTTATGAAAAACCAAATTCTTTATCAATGGGTAACGAGTAGGTGTGTACTTCTTTGTTCTTTTAGATAACAAAAGTACAAACCTACTTCAGGGCATGGCATCCCTGCCCACGTGAGCTCATGATTTTTTTATCAAGAGAATCATGTCCTATCCCTAAACCTAATCAACTTCAATCCATGTTTTCACAGATCCTTATTCCTCAGGTAGTTGCTCGTCCTTCTAATACTAACATTGAGATTACGACTAAGGTTTTCTTATTTTATGAAAAACCAAATGCTTTATCAATGGGTAACGAGTAGGTGTGTACTTCTTTGTTCTTTTAGATAACAAAAGTACAAACCTACTTCAGGGCATGGCATCCCTGCCCACGTGAGCTCATGATTTTTTTATCAAGAGAATCATGTCCTATCCCTAAACCTAATCAACTTCAATCCCTGTTTTCACAGATCCTTATTCCTCAGGTAGTTGCTCGTCCTTCTAATACTAATATTGAGATTACGACTGAGGTTTTCTTATTTTATGGAAAACCCAAATGCTTTATCAATGCGGTAACGAGTAGGTGTGTGCCTCTTTGTTCTTTTAGATAACAAAAGTACAAACCTACTTCAGGGCATGGCATCCCTGCCCACGTGAGCTCATGATTCTTGTACCAAGAGAATCATGTGCTATCACTAAACCTAATCGCACTCAATCCCTGTTTTCACAGATCCTTATTCCTCAGGTATTTTCTTGTCCTTCTAATACTAACATTGAGATTACGACTAATGTAGGTGGTCTACCTCTAATACTAATATTAATATTTAGTCTTCAGTTTTCTTATTTTATGGAAAAACAAATTCTTTATTTTTGGGTAACGGGTAGGTTTGTATTTCTTTGTTCTTTTTGATAAAGAAGTACAAACTTACTTCAGGGCCTAGCATCCCTGCCCACTTGAGCTCATGATTCTTTTATCAAGAGAATCATGTCCTATCCCTAATCCTAATCAACTTCAATCCTTGTTTTCACAAATCCTTATTTCTTCGAAATCGAATTTTTTTACGAGTATCATAATATTCAAGGTCCATGCCACGAGACGTTGGCTGATAAGGTAAGATATCTTTATAATACTCTATTCTTAAAATTGATTAAGTAATAAATACTGTAAATTTTTCAAGTAATTTTTTCGAGTTTCAAAAAAAATTCAATTAAATATATAAAGAAATAATAAATTAAATATAATTTTATACCGAATATTTCTATAAAAAAATAATTTAAAATCATTATATTATTTTAGTAATAGTATTTTTATCTTTTTTCAGGTAGGTGTTCGTAATAATACTAGCATTGCTATTAAGTCTATGGTTTTCTTATTTTATGGAAAATCAAATTCTTTATCTTTGGGTAACGGGTCGGTGTGTACTTCTTTGTTCTTTTTGATAAAGAACTACAAACTTACTTCAGGGCCTAGCATCCCTGCCCACGTGAGCTCATGATTTTTTTATAAAGAGAAGCATGTCCTATCCCTAAACCTAATCAACTTCAATCCCTGTTTTCATAGATCCTTATTCCTCAGGTAGTTTTTCGTCCTCCTAATACTAACATTGAGATTACGACTAAGGTTTTCTTATTTTATGGAAAACCAAATTCTTTATCAATGGGTAACGAGTAGGTGTGTACTTCTTTGTTCTTTTAGATAATAAAAGTACAAACCTACTTCAGGGCATGGCATCCCTGCCCACGTGAGCACATGATTCTTTTACCAAGAGAATCATGTTCTATCCCTATCCCTAATCCTAATCAACTTCAATCCCTGTATTCACAGATCCTTATTCCTTCGAAATCGAAATGATTCACGAGTATATTTATACTTATTTTCTAGTGTAATTCAATAAGTAATAAATACTGTAAATATTTCAAGTACTTTATTCGAAATTTTGCGTATAATACGAAACATGACGTTTGATTGTAGCTTAGTTGATCAGATCTTTTTTCTCTCCTGGTCCAGATTTAAGACTCCACAGACTTTAATAGCATAATCCGAAATAGTCTCGTGATAAAATATCTTTTTCAAATAAAGCGCTGTCAAAACACTTCTTATTGATAGGTCAATTATTCTTTGTCATATCAGTTAGAAAAATTATAAAAATTTACTTTATTCGAGTTTCAAAAATAGATCAATTAAATAAATAATATATTAAATATAATTTTATTCCGAATATTTCTATAAAAAATACTTTAAATTCATTATATTATTTTAATAATAGTATTTTTTTCTTTTTTCAGGTAGATGATCTACCTTCTATTACTAACATTAATATTAAGTCTTTGGTTTTCTTATTTTATGGAAAAACAAATTCTTTATCTTTGGGTAACGGGTAGGTGTGTACTTTTTTTCTTTTGATAAAGAATACAAACTTACTTCAGGCCTAGCATCCCTGCCCACGTGAATATGATTCTTTATCCGAGAATCTGTCCTGTCAATCTGCCACTTCATCTGATTAACAAATCTTTATTTCTCACTTTGAGTTCTTACCAAAAAAATTCAGTCTTATATTTTAAGTCGATTCGCATTTTCAGTGAGGTTTCCATTAATAATCAAAACATCAAAATGGAATGCAATAAGGTTATTCCTCTAGTATTAGATAAGAATCGATCGTTATTTTGATTTTAAGTCGATTCCTCCATGTCTTCAGCAATGGTTACCAATAATAATCGAAACGTCAAAAACCTAATGTAGAATTGTTATTCCTCAAGTATCTAGATGAGGAATCAATCGCTATTTTTGGTTTTAAAATCGATTTCTCATGTCTTCAGCAAAGGTAACGGATAAGAAAACAACGCAGTTGCTATGGTTACTCATAAAAATTCCTCCCAAATTTTTAGCATTTCACAGAAAGCCTATCCATTCTTACTTAAGCAAGGCTAAATGAGCTATATTAAAACTTTCAAATGAATAAATTTTAAAGAATTTAAAAAATTAAAAAAGTACCATCTTACTCTAGAGTAAAGTACTTTAAAATATAATTTTACTAAAAACTTTATTTAACCTTTTTGTGGTCCCCAAGGTACTTAATTAGGATATTAAATTTCATCAAAATTGGTTAAGTCATTTTCAAGATATTTAGAAAAAACTAAAAAAGTACTGAAATAAAGTACTAATGTTTGTGGGCCGATATGTACCAAAAACTAATCAGCGCTTCATTTTGTTAAACTAATGTTAGGTTTCAATTTCATTTCAATCGGTGCAACGGTGTGGAAAAAATCGTGGGCCAAAAAAGCGATAACATACATCCATCCATACATCCATCCATCCATCCATACATACATCCATCCATCCGCACGCACTAAATGAAAAAATCGCACTTTTTGGCCTCTCGACGAGACCCCATGTAATTTTTGGCAAAACCGTCACGTGCTAATATTCAACCTAATTGAATACTACAATTTGTGACTTTAATTGAGTCCATGGGTTCCGTAGTCTTTACCTGAGGACCCTTTGAAGCCACGCTTGCCCCGAGAGCGATTACAATACTTTACCCATGCTTTGCATTGGATAAAGTAAAATGGCACTTTTTGGCCTCTCGACGAGACTCCATGTAATTTTTGGCAAAACCGTCACGTGCTAAAATTCAACTAATTGAATACTACAATTTGTGACTTTAATTGAGTCCATGGGTTCCGTAGTCTTTACCTGAGGACCCTTTGAAGACACGCTTGCCCCGAGAGCGATTACAATACTTTACCCATGCTTTGCATTGGATAAAGTAAAAAACTACTGAATATTTTTCTCAAATTTCTTTTTTTATTTGAAAGTACAATCCTTCCGGTTAATAATGGAAAATAATTTCATTCAAATGGCTGCCTCGGCTGGCCATGCAGTAGCCTACACGATCGGTCCAATTTTTAAGCACATTATCGATTGTGTGCAGCTGTATTTCACCAATGGCTTCACGAATATTGTCCTTTAAAGCGTCAATTGTCTCTGGCTTGTCGGCGTAACACTTATCTTTGACGGCACCCCACAAATAATAGTCCAACGGTGTCAAATCGCAGCTCCGAGGTGGCCAAACGACATCAGCTCTGCGGCTGATAATGCGATCTTCAAAAACATCGAGTTTAGCTTCGGCTGTGTGGCACGTAGCGCCGTCCTGTTGAAACCAAATGTTGCCAATATCCTCCTCTTCAATTTTTGTGAACAAAAATTCGTTCAACATGGCCCGATAACGATAGCCATTGACTGTAACGGTCAATCCTTGCTCATTTTCGAAGAAAAATGGTCCAATTATGCCTCTGGACCAAAATCCGCACCAAACAGTGACTCGTTTTGGGTGCGTCGGCTTTTCAATGTATGCGTGCGGGTTTTCTGTGCCCCAAATGCGACAATTTTGCTTGTTTACATACCCGACAAGATCAAAATGAGCTTCATCTGAAAAGATGATTTTTTTGGCAAAATCGGCATCTTCTGTAAGTCGATCGCAGGCCCAATTAGCGAAGCGAAAACGCATTGGATGGTCACCATATTCGTTCAGCGGAAGGATAAAACTAATTATCTGTCAAATCAAACATGAGCTAAGTGTTACCATTCACGAAATAAGCACTAGTTGAAAAAAAGTTAGATGGCGGACCCTATACTATACAAAATATTACATTGACGTAATCTTGACGATGTTTACCCTAAAGTAGACATTGTACTAAGAATTTTTTAAGCATTCCGGCTATAAATTGTTCCGGAGAAAGATCTTTTTCCACCCTGAAAATGGTAAAAAAAAAACTATTTGCGTGCAAGTCTGGGTCAAGATAGACTAATGCAAGAAATTAATTACGGCGATATAATCGACGTTTTCGCGGGAACCAAAGCTAGAAAGAAGAAATTGATCTCATAAGTTAATTAAATAAGCTGACGTGTTCTGATGTGGCCATCCACTTGACTTTACCATACAACCTGGTCCTTCACTTATATTTAATATTTAATAAAATTATTTATATTCATGTAGGGGGGGTTAGTTTTTCCATTTTTAGACTTCTGGGGGTCCACTGATTATGTATACAAAATTTTGTTGAGTTTGGTAAATGGTCAAGATTTTCATTTTTGACCCCCCCCCTACCCCCATTTTGTGCGGTTAGTTTTTGCATTTTTCGACTTCTGGGGGTCCACTGATTATGTATACAAAATTTGGTTGAGTTTGGTAAATGGACAAGATTTTTAAGTCGATGTGCACCAAAATCTAATCAGCTCTTAATCTCAATAGACCAAAACTACGTGTGAAATTTGGTTTCGATTTTCAAACTAGTTTTTGAGCTAGCTCGTCCACAAAAATTTGGTAACGCACAGACTAACGGACAACCCGACAACCAGACAGACTAACTAACAAACATTTTGACAAAACAGTTATTATCTCGAAAAATATAATTTTTTCGATGTTCACTTATTAGAGCTTTTTTGTAGAACGAAATGCCATGGTTTCGCTCATTTTTTTTAATCAAATAGTTTCAGCCATTTTTGAGATATTTCGAAAAAAAGAAGCAAAAAAAAAACACTTTTTTCATACACGATTACAATACATGACCATACCCTGTATGGTAAAGTAAAAAAGATGTACGATTTACTATTTATTACGGAAAATTATATTTGAATTAGTAACTTATATTTGAAATTATTTTTGAAAAATGTATGTAAACCAATAAACAGTTATATTTCAAATAATATTTGATAGTTTGAATATTTGATGATAATTAGCCATATAATTTTGACAATCACTTTTACTTAGAAAAAAGGGCGGAACATTGGACAGGGCCTAGGCCGGCATCGAACCTAAATCCGCCCTTGTTCAGGGGTCAGGAATATTGTTTAAAGATAACTTTTTTTGAAATTTGCACTATTACAATTTTCTCTATACCTTGAATGATAAATCCAAGATAATAAGTTAATTTTTCACCAAAAACCAATAAATTAGTTTATTAAAGTATTACCTTTATCCGCATTTTATTTGATTAAACATTTTTTGTCATATTGATGTAATTCTTTGAAAGCAATAAGATATTGGATATATTGATTATCGTCGATATAAAAATAAGTACATATATTTTTTAATATCACTTTTCTTGTTTTTATTACACACTTAGTATATTTTGGACCATAAACTTTGTTCGAACCATGAACATAAAATATTTTCTTAAGGATCGATTTCATTATGGATGGCCATTCATTCTATATAGCATAATGGCGTTGTGTATTTCGTATTTCTCAAAATCGGAAATTCTTTTATTAATAGTCATCAGAATTAAGCTTTCTAGTGATTTAACTGCAGACAGAAACTTTTTCCAACTGGGCGTGTTTTTTCACAGAATGTTTTGGGTGATACAAGTATATACCTATACAAGAATTGCTCATTTAATAATATAAGATTTTGGAGACAGGCAAATTACGATGTTAACAGGAAATAATTTCCGGTAAAGATTTTATTGATGGAATACCTTTATTGGTACTTCAATATTACTACCCTAAGTTTTCCCCCAAATCTGTCTTATGGAAACTTTTCTACGCGCATCAAAATGAGAAAATTTCGGAGTTTTTTCAGTTTTTCTTGAATAACTCTAAAACGGCTTATCAAATCAAAAAGATATCTATTAGATAAATTAAAGCTCTTTAAATTACCCGTAAAATAATAAGAATTGCATCTGTTTAGGCTAAGTAGAACTGGTACTAGCGCCTGTCAAAAAATAGCCCCCGGGATCAATTTTGAATATTCCTAAAACTCGTACTTTTTTCAATTTTTCCCCATTTTGACCATGAAGGAGCACGTTTTCGACAAAGATCACTCTATACATTTTTAAACTAGATTGAATTTTCTACAATTTAAACAAAGTTTCATCTTAATTTGATAATGATTATCCGTGCCGCAATGTGGTTGAATTTTACAGTTTTTTGCAAAAAATCGCAGTTTTTCCTTCATAAAATGAAAACCACTCATTCTAGAAACTTTATTCCTATCTCATTGTCTAGAAAATTTTTGTGACTTGAACATTTACTTGGACCACTATTTTGTTAAAATTCTTTGATTTATAGATATTCAGCATTTTCCATGACGCTTTTGAGGATTCGGATCATATTATCCTGTCCGTAAAATGTACTAGTATATCTATAATAAGAGTTTTATCAAATTTCTGTGGGCCCCAAAAAGGCTAGACATGTAAAAACTAACCACCCAAATGGGGGGTGATCAAGAATGAAAATTCTAGCACTTTTGACAAAATTCGACCAAATTTTGTATACATATTCTGTGGGCTCCAAAAAGGTTACAAATTCAAAAACTAACCAAATTTTGTATACAAGATTTGGTCGAAAGGACTAGATAGAATTTTCATTTTTGACCCTCCCCTATTTTGGGTGGTTAGTTTTTGCATTTCTAGCCTTCTGGGGATCCACAGAATATGTTATTGCCCACCCTGTATATATATATATATATATAGTGTTACCATCGACAGTGAAATCTTTTATTCAACTAATATATATAACAGAGTTATATCCTCTGATTTTTACGATCCTTATAGCATATAGGTACCTTCTGCTGATTTTACGTCTACAGCACTGAATATTGATGGTTTTGTAAGGAAAACACTTAATAATAATTAGACGATTACCAAATACAATAAAATTGTATTATATGCTATATCATCGAAAAATGAATCAATCAAATACCCTATATAAAATATTGTTTAGATAGTAGCGAAACATTTTTGCTACACTCAATTATTGAAGAAATAAAAGACAAAAATAAATTATTATAAAATATATTATACTATATATTCACCTTCGATGGATGCACTGGGCGCATCGATCTATCTCTTGTCTTTCTCATCGTCTCCAGATGTTGAAGAAAGCTTTTTTGAGTGAATACACCTATAACACTTGACATAAACATTAGTAGCATCCCCTCCCCCTTTTACTACATACTAATTTAGTCATCAAGACGTATGTAGTAAATGAAATAGATCCCTTTAATTCGCGGAAAATTCAAATTTTATTTCATCCAAATCAAATTCTTATAATTTGAAATATCAGAGTAAAATTCGAATTCTTATAATCGGACTTCGAGAGAGCCTGAAGACGTATGTATCAGTGAGAGTGGCCTTGATTTTTTGGAATACGGATAGAACGAGAGACCAGGGCGAGCTGAAAGAGATCCTACCTAACATTTCCACTTGCCTCATCTACACAATACTGACATAAATTATAAATACCAGGTTCATATTTCAGTATGTTTAGCAGCTGAGGTGAAAAAGTCTTATTAGGCAAGTGGTTAAATACATATATGAGAAAAAGAACTTTAAGTGTAACGCAGTGCACGGTCTCCGCCAACCGGCCGGCAGAGCCCTCGTGCCCCTAGCCACAAGGCAGCCGCTCTTCTTCCTTAGGCTACTCCTGAGGAAGCAACGGACAACCTTCTGGTCTTCGTTCTAGTCCATAGAGCCACCTCAAACCCGCCCTCAAAGACACAAAGTCACCAGGCTCCCATTCCCACCCCATTGTTCCATTTGAACAAGGCGTCAAGCGACGACTTTTCGGTAAGACACAAAACATGCAAGCACATGCAAGATGAACCTGGACCTCGATCTTTAGAAATCCGATCGAATCGGTCACTTCCCTCGTGACTCGTTCATGGGTCTAACAAATGGGTGGCGTCGATTTTAGCTCTCTTGCGGGTCTTAATACTAAAATAACCTTAAAACTAAATTGGAGGGCACAAGAGAGGGAAACACATCACAAAATATCCCTAAGAGGCCTAAGATAGACGACACCGCATTTGCTGTCTCCAGGAAGGAAATCAGAGGGAAGAGTGCAGGTCCCCAATACAGAAAGAGAGAACGGTCAACGTTGGCATGGCATATCACCCCACCCTCCCTCTAAACTATTGCACACCACAACTAATAAGACTGTGAAATAATTTTCTATCACATATTGTGAATCTAAGCATTAAATTTAATATTAAAATTGTGATGAATCCCATCGGTGGTCGAGGCGGTGAAATCTGAAAATCCCTACGCAAAATCTACGATTCTAATAAATTCTCACTTCGTGAAGATCCTTCAATAGTTCCCACGTTGTTCCTTTCACAGATGAAGTTTAAATGGGGATCTGAAAATTCCTGATCTGATTTTATTTTAATTTACTTTTGATATTAAGACTTGCAAAAAAGTGAAGAAAATCAATTTAAGCTATGATTGAGATTTATTTGATCTAAAATTGCATTTATGAAACATTTAATAGCCAAGTTGTTTAATTAAAAATTTATTAAATTGTAATTTAAAGGAAAAACTTTAATATTATATATGAAAATATATGTTAAATATTACATTAAAATTGATTGTAGCTAGAGGGTATGCTGTAATAGAAAAAACATCCTAATTCTTTGCTACTAAAAGAAATTCCCTTTGAAAGCTTTAACTAAATGCCATGCTAAAATAAATATATATACTCATGTTTGGTGCGCTTTTGGTGAGAAAGACATTAATTTGTCGGATGTGACGAAAGACAGCATCGAAAGTGGATGATCCATGAAAAAGAAGAGAAAAATCAAGTTAGAAATTATATAAATTAATATTAAATATAATATTAAATGAGTTGAAATAAAAATATGGAGATGGATGTAATTTAATTTATCAATGAGAAATTTACTCTACTTTATCATTTTTTATAAGAATTTTGAATAAAGAGCATTGAAATCTCTGAAATAAGGCGAATTTATAGCTCAAGAAAGTTAAAGGGATAATTAAAAATAATGAAATCTTCATGAAAAGATCTTTGAAATTACGAAAGCAGAATATATACTTATAGAATAAATAGTTATATAAAAGTATACTAACCTCGTCGTTTAAATATTAGGCTAAACTCGCAGACAGCCGATGATCTCGTTGCTCAAGTGATTCTGTCACCTTTAACAAAATTATTTCAAAATTAGTTTGCTACATAAATATATATCTAGAGAGCAACTTTTGAAATTAAACAATAATTAATTAATTTGAAAAAGAAGAAAACATTCTAATGAGAAATATCTAAAAAAATATTATATTCAAGAATTATGTTTGAAATTACTATTAAAGAAATAAATACAGGTAATAGAAACTTACCTGAGTGACCCTCTTGACAGACTGGGGTCATCTCGATGAAACGATGGCTTCTTTCTATAAAAATAAACAGTTATCAATTTAAAGGTATATATGTTTATAAATATAATTTTTAAATTACCTGATTTTATCCAGAAGCGAAACCCTCGTTGGATGACATTATGAAATAGAATGGGAACTGAAAATTCCTAATTCTAATTTTCTATTTATAGTATCTTAAATATTGAATAATTTCAAGAAAATTATAGAAAAATTTAATTATTGAATGATTTTAATCCACTAATTTAAATTTGAAAATGTATTTAGGCTATAATTGAAATTAATTTGATCTGAAATTGAATTTACTGAATATTTACTTAAGTTATTTAAATTTTTTGAAAAATGGTTTACATTAATTATGAAAGAAAGAATTTAGAAATCTAAGATTAATTTATTCTAATGGAAATAATTTAAATTTAAAGTAATAACTGATTCTAACTAGAGGGGTATGCTGTAAAAAAATCACCTAACAATTAATTATATAAAAAAATGATATACTCAAGTTCTGGTGAGCTGTTTGATGAGAAGAACATAAATGAATCGGACAAAGGACAGCATCGAAAGAGACATCAATGAAGTGGATGGTCCATGAAAGGGAAAATAAAAATAAATTAGAAATTGTATAAATGAATATTAAATATGAGGATAAAGGAGGTAAGATAAAAAATAATATAAAAATTAGGTAAATCTACTATTGAGAAATTTATTCTACCAAATCATTGGATAGTCTAAGACAAGGGGAAGTTAATTTGTAAATCAAAGAGTTTAATAATTGATATTTGATTGATAATTTGAAAAAATAAACCTAAATAGAAGATTTTTGTATTCTTCTATGTTTTTTTTTTTAATTTTTCTAAAAAATTTAGATATATAATAAATGTGTAAGTATATTGACCTCGGAGTTAAAATAGGGGCTTAATCTCGCAGACAGCCGATGACCTTATCCTTTGAAATGACTTTGTCGTTGGCGATTTCTAGAGAGAGATTCCTGGGAAATTGTTCACACGAGTGGTGTTCCGTTGCCTTCCTCTGGATTTATTGAAATGTTTCGTATTGTCGACATGTAGATGAAAATTATTCTGACTGAAGCCAGATACGATCCCGAGTAAGCTCCAAGTCTATTAGCCACTCCATCTTTAAAAAAGTAAAATAAAATTAATCAAAGATCGTGTCTAGATCTAGATGTATCACTATATTGTACTAATAAAGATATATTTTCAATGAAGTAATTTATATGTAATGTGAAAAGTAAAGAAGACGAAATTATTTTAAAAATACCCAAAAAATATTAGTTTATTGGATCAACACACTCTTTACAACATTTGATGAATTGGCATATTTTTTTTTTGACTGCAATTGATGAAATATTTTTTGCGAATTTTTCTAAAAGTGACTATCCAGATATCAATCGATTTCATGCTGTTTAATTTTTGAGAAATAAATAATCAAATTTATAAGAAGTTTATTTGAATTTTTAATAATGGTCATCCATTCAAAACATCAACCGAATTTATTATGTTTAGCACCAATGATATGCGTCATTCATCCAAGAATCAATCACGCTAGATTTTGCTCAACTTCTAATATATGTTTTGATAAACGCCATCCCTATTTGGTATATAAGATCATCCATCCATAAATCGACCAAACAAATACTAAATATTAAGCTTAACCTCTTGCACCCTACATGCAAAAATACCCTAGCTAACAATCTAAATTGAAACCAGAATTTTTATTTTTAAAAGAAATTATAGTTATTGTTTAACTATATTCGTTGGCAGCCTATCCAAAAAATTAACTTGTCTCATGTTGCTTAACTACTGAGATCTAAAATGTCCAATAAATCAATTAATTTCATGCCACTTAACTGTGATTGAATTGAATTCGTTAATAAATACGAACACCCATCCATTAATCGACCGACTTAACTATCGAGATATTATATAGTGATATACATCCCATATATCCAAGAATCAACCATTCTAAATATTCCTCAACTAATAAAAGAAAAGTAAAAATATTTTTTTGGAAAATTATTATTTACTATGAGTTATTGACTAGATCACTTGTTTCACGTGAAAAGTAAATAATAATTTCCAAAAAAATATTTTTACTTTTCTTTTATTACTTTTCACCTCGCACCAACCCCAGACTCTCTAAAAAAATATTCCTCAACTTTTAAGATATAGTTGCGTTGGTAGAAACGCCAAGGGACTCTTATATAAGATCACCCATCCATGAATCGTTTATGCAAATGCTAAATATTAAGCATGAAATAGGATTTTTATTTTTTTGCTCTACTACTGAAAAGATGATCACCTATCCAAAGAATAAACCCGTCTTATGTTGCTTATAGCTATCGAGATCTAAATGGTCCCATATCCAAAAAATCAATTAATCTCATGTTGCTTAACTACTAAAATTTATTTGATTAGGTTCACTAATAAATACGATCACCCATTTAGGAATCAACCGATCTCATGGTACTTAACCACCGAGATATACGAGTGATATGCATCCCATACAATACCCATCCAGAAATCAACCACGCTACGATTGCTCAACTTCTAAGGTACGTGTTGAAAAACCTCCTATACCTATATGATCACAACAGGGTGGTCCTTTTATGGGTATTTTCTAATTTTTTACGCTGACAGAGAGGCTCATATGATTCGAAATAAATATAAAAAAATACCCCTCAATTTTCAAGTCTCTATCTCAATTTTAACCTGTGCCCCACAGCGATGCAACTTTCCCATCTAAATAACACAGGGTTTTTGGCAATGAACGATCATTTTTTTATTCCAGCCAAAGTAATAGTTCAAAAAATTTGAAACTCTGTAGACATTATCCTCATAATATTAGCTATAGCTAAGAATTTTTACAGATTTTTAACTATTATAATTTTTGAGTTACAATATGATAAAATACTTGCTATATCTTAGTGTTGGTAAGTTATAAAACTCAAAAATTATAATAGCTAAAAATCTGTAAAAATTCTTAGCTATAGCTACTATTATAAAGATAAAGTCTACAGAATTTCAAATTTTTTGAACTGTTACTTTGGCTAGAATCGAAACATTGATCGTTCAATGCCAAAAACCTCATGCTATTTAGATGAGAAACTTTGTATCGCTTTGCGGCTTAGTTGATATTTAGATAGAGACTTGAAACTTGGGAGATATTTTTTTTATTTATTTCGAAACATATGAGCTCTCTCAAGTAAATTCAAAAATACCTAAAATAAGGACCACCCTATTGCATACAAGCACACACACACACACACACACACAAACTCTAATAGCACAACATGACTTAATATCTTGGAAGCTCACCTGCGAATTTCCATCTTTCTTTCTGATTAATTTTATAAAATTTCACTTCACATTATAAAATAGTTAGGAAAATTCAAAAGTTAAACTTTTCAAAGATTATCTATGGAAAAATCGACTGGAAAATTAATCCAAATTGCATTGAAATGTGGAGGCGGTATTAATGGCGTCGGCTTAGAATGTAAAATGATTCAACTCGGACGCCTCGAATTGTTGAATTCAAATTCTAACAATCAAAACAATTAGTCTCAACGATTCAAAAAATACATTGTTCAAACAATGCAAAAATTCAAATTTAAAATATGATTTCGATATCAATACCCGTTTTCGAATCCGACTCGAGGCATCCAGTTAAAATCTGACTCCGGGGGTAGAGACAAATTTAAAAAAAAATATAACTAGTATCGTAATTAGGCTTATGGCTAGAAATCCCTATAACTTTCCCAGGAAAAAATGTAACCTGGCCTAAAAAGAAAAACTTCTGGCTATGTTTTGATTAAATACAAGAATATAATAAGGAGATTAAAGAATTAATTGTTGTTGTAATTGAATGTTTTTATTTTATTTTTTTGTTCAATAAAAAACGTGCCTCCGGCAGCAAATTTTAAGAAGCAGCACATTTTGGTAAGCGGGGCATTTTTTATACATATTTAATATTGGGGTTTGGGGGGAACGGCGGCAAATTCAATCTCCCCCCCCCCCCCACCTGACAAGATACATACCCATCCATGAATTGACCAAGCAATATATATATATATATATGTATACACAATAATTGCTCGTTAAATATAATAAGATTATACATAAACGTTCACCCATCCAGATATCAACCAGCCCGGGATAGCTGGGATAACCGTTAAGAGATTCTACTAAGGTATATGTGATTAAAAATGCCATGTGATCACCCATCCAGGAATCAGAGGCGCTGCCGACCCTTTAGCTTAATTTTGTGATTTATCCATGTCTCCATGCCCTATAGATAGATAAATTATATTTTTTATGGTAATAGATGAAACGAGGAATTATACAGGGCGGGGCATAAAAATCTTCCACATTTTGAAGAGGTATAAAAAATGATAAAATTTAACTAGAAAAAACTGAATATATTTTTTTGAAAAGAAAAGAACATAATTTTTTTTAATGTTTTTTAAACAGGGATCCACAGAATATGTATACAAAATTTGGTTGAGTTTGGTCAAAAGGGCTAGAATATTCATTTTTGACCCTGCCCCCCACCCCCATTTTGGGTGGTTAGTTTTTGCATTTCTATCCGTCTGAGGGTCCACAGAATATGTATACAAAATTTGGTTGAGTTTGGTCGAAAGGGTTCGAATTTTCATTTTTGACCCCCCTCCCCCATCCTTTTTGTCTGATAATTTTTAAAACACATTAAAAAAAAAATTTATGTTCTTTTCAAAAATATATTCAGTTTTTTTTTCTAGTTAAATTTTTTCATTTTTTATACCTCTTTAAAATGTGGTAGATCTTTATGCCCCACCCTGTATATTAAAATAATTTCAAAAAGAAAAAATTGTCTTTTTTTTTAAATTTGTCTAATAAATTCCCCAAGAATAATCAAATGAAATTCTCTTGAAAAATAATTTTAATAAAATATATTAAATAATTAATAACAATAATTGAAAATAATAAATTGATAATGGAAGAAGTGCACTTGGGCGTTTCTAGAATATCATCCCCAAAGGCCAACTCACTAATAACAGACTATGAAACATACGAATTCAGACACACACACACACATACATTTATATATATATATATATATATATATATATATTTTCAACAATACAAATAAATAATCAATAAAATATTGTAAACAAAACAAATTAATGATAAACAAAAAAATAATTAGATATATATGTTACGGCTAATATGCAAATTTGGATATTTTATAAACTAGCTGGATAGTTTATAAACTAACCAAACCATTGGCTATTTTGATAGAAAACGCAATTTCTACTAAAATAGCAGCAAGTTTGCAAACTAACCAAGAGTCTTGGCTAATTTACTTGAAATTATTGAGAAAATCAAAATAGCGGCTTAGTTTATAAACTATCCAATGCAGGCTGGCTAATATGAAAACCATAATTTCTAGTAACACAAAATAGCCAAACCTTTGGCTAGTTTATAAAACTAACCAACCAATTTTCTGGTTAATTTACAAATAAAGTTAGGTTATGAATATGAAATGTTATTGTTTTTCTTTTTTGTTGTCCTGGCCGGGTTTGTTTTTATATTTCACACGAACAGCAACAGTTATTGTTAATAAAATGAATGACAAAGAAAAATTTAACTAGCTATTTTGTGTTACTAGAAATTATGGTTTTCATATTAGCCAGGCTGCATTGGATAGTTTATAAACTAAGCCGCTATTTTGATTTTATCAATAATTTCAAGTAAATTAGCCAAGACTCTTGGTTAGTTTGCAAACTAGCTGCTATTTTAGTGGAAATTGCGTTTTCTATCAAAATAGCCAATGGTTTGGTTAGTTTATAAGCTATCCAGCTAGTTTATAAACTAACAAAATTTGCATATTAGCCGTAACATATACATTAGATGTATATTATGAATATAAAAATTTTAATATAAGATGAGAGCCTACCTCAAACATCAGGTGATGATGAAGCCAAGGCGATTGAAGAAAACGTTTCCCTGGTCTGCGATTTTTTCTTGCTATAAAATAGAATTAATATTAAACGCCATTTAATATATAATTGATGAGAGAATATTCTAGCCGATAAGCCCAATGAACAAATTATAATAGAAATATATAGCAATTTGAAATCTCAATTACTCAATTCTATAAAATCTAAGATATATATTAATCCCTCTTAATTAAATATCAGTCAAAAAATAAATTCAAATGTACCTACTAAGATATATTATATATAAAAAAATAGGTTAATAGATGAAAATCTTACCATTGATTTCACAAAACACATTTAATAAAGATCACATTTATTCAAGAGAGTAAAAATGATATTCAAATGGAAAATATAATTTCTCTAACTCAAATTATAAAATTACTCTAAGATAGATTGGTTAAAATATCAAAAGATCATCATTTTGGTGGCGACGACATCGTTTGATTGTCAGTAGGTTTGACATGCCAAAGAGACTCGCGATTATGACGTCACTCAATGCATGGAAGAGTATTGAAATGAGCAAATTCAAATAATATAAAGAAATAGGTGATTCAGGGGACGAGTCTGAACTTGTCCGGGCTTGTTTGTGCTGAGTTGGCATATTTGCAAAAATTAAATCCAGCTAAAAACAAAAATAAACAAATAAAATTAAAAACAATAATTAAATTTATAACAATTGGATAAAAGAACAGCTTTCTTGATTAAGCTAAATAATATTAATAATCTATAAAAAACAATTATTGTAATAACAAAAAAATAAAATAAAATTTTACAAAATATATATTTTTAATATAGACTTCTTGCCCTCAGGATATAAGTAGACTAACACTAATGAATATCAATTAATCTGCCTGATATTTTGAAAAAATATGTTAATTAGAAATGTCTGCTTCATTATTATATCAAATTGAAGGGAAAATATCTTAGAGCAGAACACTTTTCTTCCCCATTCAACACGATACATTAGCATGACAAGAAATAAGTAATATGCAAAACTATTACTACAACATGCTCCACGTTAGGCAGGCTTTATTTCTATTATTGTATATTGGAATATAGAGAAATTAAAGAGAAAATTTAGAAATTACATACCGGCGAACGGGGAGAGAAGTGTTGCAAGGCTCGTGGTGGCGTCCCAACTAATTAGTCAGCTGCCTCCTCGTTCCCCCCACTACGCTAATTTTTGAATTATTGAAAAAAATTTCAATTGTTTAAAAAATTCAAAAAAACTTTATAACAAAATTTTTTTAATATATATAGAACAAGTATTATTTTTATTTTTTTGAAAAAAAAAATGTTTAATTATTAATTATGATTTTGATTTGACTTTGATCTATACGGCTACCCTTTACAAAAAGCTTAATAAGGTAGGGTGTCCATCTGTCCATTAGGGTGGTCCTTATTTTGGGTATTTTTACGCTGACAAGGCCTCATATGGTTCGAAATAAACAAAAAAATATATCCCCCAAGTTTCAAGTCTCTATCTCAATTATAAACTGTGCCCTCAGGAATGTAAGTTTCTCATCTAAATAACATCGAGTTTTTGCCATTGAAAGATCAATTTTTTATTCCGGCCAAAGTAAGGGTTCAAAAAATTTGAAACTCTGTAGACTTTATCCTTATAATAGTAGTTATCCCTCAGAATTTCTATAGATTTTTAGCTATTAGAATTTTGAAGTCTATAACTTACTAACACTAAGATATAGCAGTATTTTATCTAGCTGTAACTCCAAAATTATAATACCTAAAAATCTGTGACAATTCTAATGGATATCTACTATTATAAGGATAAAGTCTACAGAGTTTCAAATTTTTTGAACCATTACTTTGGCCAGAAAAAAATTGATCGTTAAAAGCCAAAAACCCCATGTTATTTAGATGGGAAACTTACATTCCTGAGGGTGCAGGTTATAATTGATATAGAGACTTTAAACCTGTCGGATATTTTCTTTTATTCATTTCGAATCATATGAGCCCTTGTCAGCGTAAAACTTCGAAAATACTCAAAATAAGGACTACCTTTTTACGAAACAAGGTGTCAACAAAATTGCAGGAAAACGTAGTTAATGAGTCATTTTTATAAGAAATAATATGCAAATCAATCATCACGATTAAATGATGTGTATACGAGTAGATAGCCAAGTTGATTTGATGATTTGATAACGAGGAGATTTTAACTCGTGTCGCCCTCATTACCGTAATTGACTGCTTCTTGAAATTTTTTTGGAGTTCGACTTTCCTCAATGTAAATATAGTCTTCTTGTGACTACTCAATTCGATCATTGACGGCTAGTATTTTAAGCCATTAGCTCTCTAGCTCAGTAAATAGAGGATCCAAAAAGCTGTTCAGCTTACATTAATTGCTGGAAAATATTTTTTTTCTACGATGTTTGTTATGGTGTGGGTATGACAAATCTAAGTTGGCAAGCTAGAAAGTGCGGGGGACAACTTTTGTGGCCGAAAAACCTCGAAATTTTTTGAATTTTTCCAGTTTTTCGCTTATAACTCGAAAACGGTCCATATTTTCTAAATAACCGTCCTATAGTAAATTAAAGAGGACAAAATTTCGAATGGATTAAAAAAAATAGAAAATTGGTCCAGTAGTTCGATTTTTTATGGAGATCCAAAAAACAGCCCCCAGGATCACTTTTGAATATCCCTAAAACTCGCACTTTTTTCGATTTTTTCCCATTTTGACCATGAAGGAGTACGTTTTCAACAAAGAAGCCTCTATACATTTTAAAACTAGATTAAATTTGCTAAAATTTAAACAAAATTTCATATTATTTGGATAATGGTAACCCGTGTCCCAATGAGATTGAAATTTGCAAAATGTAAAAATCTCAGTTTTTCCTTCATAAAATGAAAACCACTCATTCTAGAAACTTGATTTTTGTCTCATTCTCTAGGAAATTTTGTTGACTTAAAAGTTTACTTGGAGCACTTTTTGATAAAAATCTTAGATTTATAGATATCTAGCATTTTCCATGACGCTTTTGAGGATTCGGATCATATACTGTCCGGAAAATGTAGGATATTTATAAATCGAAGAGTTTTATCAAAAAAAGTGGTCCAAGTAAACGTTCAAGTAAATAAAATTTCGTAGAGAATGAGACAGAAATCAAGTTTTTAGGATGAGTGTTTTTTATTTTATGAAGGAAAAACTGCGATTTTTTTAAACAATTGATCATATTTCCTGTCATGGAAAATGCCGGATATATAAATTTAAGAGTTTTAACAAAAAAGTAGTCTAAATAAACGTTCAAGTCAACAAAATTTCTTACAGAATGAGATATAGGTATCAAGTTTCTAGGATGAATGGTTTTAATTTTATGAATGAAAAGCTCTGATTTTTTGCAAAAAATGAACTGTTTTCGAGTTAAAAGCGAAAAACTGGAAAAATTTCGAGGTTTTTCTGCCCCCAAAAGTTGCCCCCACACTTTCAAGGTCGCAAACTTAGATTTAACATACCCACACCATATCAAGAGAATCTAGAAAAAAAATATTTTCCCGCAATTAATGTAAGCTGAAACCCCCTATTTACTGGGCTATATGGCCAATTAAAAATTATATCCCTTAGCTTTACTTTATTTTCTATCTCTTAAGACAATGAAAAGACGGCTACTCTTTTAATTAATTCTCTTATATTCTTCGACATTTTATCGAAAATTAAAGATTCACGTTTTAGATTAAAGGTGACTTAGAATGACAATTCCAATTACTTGTTTTCAATATAGGTAGCTGTGAAAATTCTGTGGAATAGAAAATAGAAGATTTCAAGCGAAAGATTGATTCTGTTCGAAAACTAATAACGTTCCTTTGATTATTATAATGAAATTTAATATGTCTTTAATATGATGTATATATCGTTCGAATATAATTTATAATTAACTTTTAAGTGAATATATTCAATTGCAATTAAGGCATCCACTGTTTGTTTTTAATTAAACAAAAATAAATAAAAGTGAACAGTGACAGCTCATAAAGGTTACGTACCAGAGTAAACACGCTATTTTAATAAAACATACCCATGTAATTACAATATATATATATGTATAAATTGATTAGGTTTCTTTTATTTATTTAGTAATGGAAATCAACTGGTTTTGTAGAAGAAATCAAATCAAAAATATTAAAAAAATCAAGATTATAAAAATGAATTTTTTACTTTAACATACAGGGTATGATAATCATGCATAAACAAGTGTTTTTTTTATTTCAAAATATCGAACCTACACAAAATTAAGGGAGGCTGGTTCTTAAAAGTTAAATTTATAATTTCAAACTGTAAAAAACCAACAAAATATAATTTACCATAAAACGGTCCTATGGATAATAAAAAGAAAGAAGCCATTATTTCTTTCCGGGACCAAAACGAGGGGGAGGGTGAATAAGGGGTGTCCAAAAAATAAATCTATCAATATAAGTCGTAGACACTTTAATCGATGTGTACGGAAATTCGCATTTGCACCCTATAATACCTTTTGAAAATGACTCGCTATATGAATAGTGACTCAATAGTGGTGGTGGGGGGGGTTCAAAAATAATTTAAAATAATAATATTTTCAATCAAAAATCGAAGCAAGCTGATATGCAAAATAGAAGATTCTAATTTTTAAAAGGAGATATAATTGAGTGGATATTGATGAGGAAGTCCAAAATTAAAAAAAAATAGATAATTTGAACTATCTTTCTATTCATAAACCGATGTTTCGGGGCCTTATTTGCTTTTTCTTCAGTGTTTTGAAAGGTCAGTGAAGGAAATCCAAAAGATATAATTAATTATTGCTTATGAGATTGAAATGGGTCCTCTCATAAAAAAAAATTATAAAATTTTTAATCTAAAAAAGCAAGTTAGCTCCAACATCCCTAGTAGCATAATGTTTCAAAATATGTATATAGTAACTATATAGTGCCTATATAGATTTCAAGAATTTATATAGCACTATAGGATATTTAGGAAGATTGGCTACTTTTATTCAGGTCCAAACGATTTTACAAGCCCCCACATCTTCTCACCATCTACAAGGCCCAAATCTGGCCCTGTCTCGAATACGGCTCTCATCTATGGAAAGGAGCCTCTAAATATTCTCTTGCTACCCTGGATGCAATTCAGAAACGAGCCGTCAGTCTAATTGACGATTCTACCCCCACCGACTCCCTCGACTCGCTGGCTCATCGAAGAGATGTCTCTGCCCTTTCCCTTTTCTATAGATACTATCACGGCAGGTGCACTGATGAGATAAAATCAATAATCCCCCCAAAGCATTTTGTAGACCGAAATGTCATGGTTTCGCCTAATTTTTTTGATCAAAATAGTTTCAGCAGTTATTGAGATATTTCGAAAAAAGAAGCAAAAAAAGAAAACACTTTTTTCATGTACGATTACAATTCTTGACCATACCCTGTATGGTCAAGTAAAAATTAAATATAAGTAAGCAGGTGTATGGTAAAGTTATGTGGATGGCCATATCAGTTTATTTAATATGAATATTTAAATTCAAACTTTTAAAAAAAGGTTCATTTTTTCTGCATTTTAATTTTTTCCTGTTTTTTATTTATTTATTTGTTCGTTTTTTTTTCTCTCATTGTTTTAAATCTATAATATTAAATGTCACGAAAATTTCAATAAAATTGAAACTAAAAAAAGTTTTATAATTATAAAAATAATAAAAAGTTTACAAATTTCAATTAAAAAATTGAATATCTCTTTTAACAAACAAATAATTGATTTCTATAGATTTTATTATTATTAAATCGGCGATTTTTCATTTTATATGAATTCGTACAATAGTTATTCATTAGCGCCTGTAGGAAGGGGCTGGGTGGGGGGAGGGGGGGGTATTTTCCCGCACTCACATTTGAGAGTATTTATTTATTTTAGAGATGGTCGTTCCGATCAAGAGCTGATAAAAAGAACTACCTCTCGATTGTGAGCGACAACTCGCAAAAAAGAGAACCAGGAGAGGAGGGGGGGGCTGTCCCTTGCTATAAATTCCATATACAGGGTGGGGAATAAAGATCTCCCATATTTTGAAGAGGTATAAAAAATGAAAAAATTTAACTAGAAAAAAAAACTGAATATATTTTTCAAAAGAACATAAAATATTTTTTTTAATGTGTTTTAAACATTAGAAAAAAGGGGGTGTTAAAAATGAAAATTCTAGCCCTTTCCACCAAACTCAACCAAATTTTGTATACATATTCTGTGGGCCCCCAAAAGGGTATAAATGCAAAAACTACCACCAAAAATAGGGAGAGGGTAAAAAATGAAAATCTGGCACTTTCGACCAAACTATGTATACAAAATTAGGTTGATTACTTTTGGGTAGTTAGTTTTTTACATTTCTAGCCTTCTGGGCTCCACAGAATATGTATACAAAATTTGATTGAGTTAGGTCGAAAGGGCTAGAATTTTCATTTTTGACTCCCCCCTTTTTTATGTCTGATATGTTTAGAACACATTAAAAAAAAAATTATTTTATGTTCTTTTCAAAAATATATTTAATTAACTTGCAACGAAATTTTCTCTGGAGAGAGACGGATTGGTAGAAATTTTAATTGAATGTAATGGAAGGCAGCCCAGAGGTAGTGAGGAAAGAAAAAATTAACACATATAAAATAAAAAAAAAATTGTTTTTCTATGCCTTTGTTAAAAATGAAGAAAGTTTTTGAACACTACTGTGGAGAGAAGAAGGAAACATTTTATTTGTTTCATTCATTGACCCTTTGAAACCCTGAAGAAGGAGGGAAAAATCCTCCGAAACGTCGGTTTGAAAGGAAAGGAGGAAGGATTCCAATAAATAACACCTTATTTTATATGTGTTAATTTTTTCTTTCCTCACTACCTCTGGGCTGCCTTCCATTACATTCAATTAATATTTAATTAAATTTTGCAGGAGAGTTATTTTATTACGAGCTTTTCGTGCGTGCCTTCGGCACGCCCTCGAAGCTCGGCCCTCCGGACTGGTGCCCTGGCGGGCAGCGTCTCGGTCCAAAAATGTCATTCCTCTTAAAAAACCACACTCCAAATGTATACCGGTAAACTACCGAAAATACATCGTATCTTAAAAGTTTCGCCCCTTTAACTTTTTGAGTGGAGAGGGGGTGGGGAGAAATAATGATCAATATGTTTAATGTTTCTTAATTTAAAATGAATTGGAGTCTTTCATTTCAAAATTCGAGTCCATATTAGAATTATATTTCAAATTTGCCTGGTTAATGAAAATCGATTGGAGCCATCAGTTTAAAATCCGCGCTGATAATTATATTTCAAATTTGCCTCGTTAATTAATATATATTTAATATTTCTTAATTTAAAATCTATTGGTGTATTTTTTATTTTCATTCGAGTTCACATGTGTAGAATATTATCTCGACACAAAGTCCAAATCAAAAATATATAGTTTTAGTAATAGAAATCAAGATACAAATATTAATGTTGCATTGGTGTAATCGGTAGAGCTGATGACCATAGTTCAAGAGTTCGTCGGTTCGATTCTAGGCAAGATCATAATTTTTTTAGAGAAATTTCTCTAAGCGTTGTTACAAATTAATCTAGACAAATATTATATAGTATAAATGGTCATATTACCACATAAATTGTAATTGCAAGTAGTCTATTGCAGTGATCCGCAAAAATGTGCCGCGGCACGCTGGTGTACCGTGGTCATTAGTTGGTGTGCCGAGGAAAAATATCAAATTTTATGAAGATAATGCACCTACACATAGCTGAGAGGTAAGAGAGCACCAAGAGATGAGAGCAGCCTTATCAACGATTGCACCAAATTTTGATCGCTTTGTGCTTGAGTTAAGCAGGCTCATATTTCTCATTAAACATCTTTTCATATTATATTAATATTAAGAGAGGGGTCGGTAGCGCAATCGGTTAAATCACCAACTTTTCTAATCCGATTGGCAGAACATCAACCTAGACTTCATCAGTTCGATCCCAGCAAGAAGCAAAGTGAATTTATTTGAAAATAATAAATAACCGGCCCCTCGGCCCCAGAAACTGACAATCTTTGGTTCTACAAAACCTCGCGCATGCGCAGGACAAAATTTCGTAACAAGCAAACATGAATCGTGACTGGCAAAAACAAGATTACCCCAGGTGGTAACCAATCCACCCACCCTCGAGTGGCAACCGGGCATTCAGATTCTGGGGGATCCGGACCATACGTCAAGGAAGAAACAATGGAAGAATAACACCAAAAATCCATACATACCTGGGCACCTTTAAAACATCAACACACTCATCCGGCCAGGAAAAATTACCTGACCATGGAACTCGATAACACGTTCCGGAAAAAGATAGAGGCGTGGAAGGTCCAACCAGAAAGAAACATCAAGCTTTGCATGATCCCAAGGGTCCAAACGCAACAAATAATAATTAATATTAATAATAAATAAATATTAAATAAACATTGGTTTTTTCTTTGGTGTACCTTTAAAATTTCTTGATTTGGAAGGTGTACCTTGAAAACAAAAAGTTTGCGGGACACTGGTCTATTGTACCAAAGTCGGAAAAAGCTATCTGTGCTATTCTTAAGTGGGCGAATATAACCCTTCTGACATTCAAGAAAAATAAGCTTTAACATCTCGCTCAAATAAGTATAACTAGAAAGCACTCTCAGTGATTGATTTTTCCAAAAAAATAAAACTCTGTTATTATCCGCTAAATTAACTTTTTAAATAATGAGCTGAAAAGTGTTTAGTGTTTATCATTATAAAGACCAAAACTAATTATTAATAATGGATGATTTTGAAATTTTTCACAAATATTATTAAAATGTAAAATGGCACAACTAGAAATGAATTAAACATTCATTAAACTCATTTAAATTTTTGCCTTTAACGACTAATGAAATAATATATCTTTTATTTTTATTTATTTATTTAAGATTCTTTAATCTTCACCTTTAGGGGGTTAGGCTAGGCACACACGGACGATTTTTAGTCGAGCGATAGTTTAGTTGATGGACATAAATATATTAAGTTTAATGTAGGTACATACACAACACAAGTGCAGATCAACTTGATTATTTAATCAAAATCAATCGATGAGCATTCATGATAAAAAAATAGAGCTACTACGAAAATCTCACAGCTGCATATTGAAGCGCACAGACAATCGACAGTTTAGTTGACCACTGAATGTTTGAACTGTAGGTACCTCTTTCGAGATTATATTATATATTCAATGCTCAAATACAAAATAAAGGAATTCAAAAGTTAACTCGATGTCGACACCGTATGTGCATACAACACGATTCATCAACGATTAAACTGTTGAGTTGGTTATAAATTGATAATGCATCACGATTTCAAACCAAACCAACTACAATGTTGAGTCGACTGAAAATCGACCGTGTGTGTCTAGCCTTAGGCTCTTATGTACAGATTGGTTATCATTAGAGACCGTATTCCTATGCAATTGCATATTTTGTTTGCCGCAACCTACGACCCAGGAGATCTATTATCTATCCGAATCATGCATCTAGGATACTGTGGGTTAAATTTTAAACAGTATTTTTTGCATATTTGAGTAATATTGCATAAAATTGCATTATTTGAAGGTAAGTATTGCATAAAATTGCATATTTAGCGCCAAATATAGAGGTTTTAAAAGATTTTTTCGGAGAAAGAATGAAAAAAAAGATTAAATATAAAAATAATTTTTAAGAAAAAAATAAAAACCGACTTCAAAAAATTAAATGCAACAAATAAAATACACTAAAAGGTATAAAATAATTATTATCTTATTTAGTTACAACTAAACGACGAAATATTAACATGAAATTACTTTTTGAAGTCGGTACCAAACAAACTATACCTATAAGCGAGCGTACCCGCCAAACGTACTAAGTAAGATCCGTCGAGTGCGATTCATAAAAGGTATATGTTTGGCACCAACTTCAAAAAGTAATTTCATGTTAATATTTCGTCGTTTAGTTGTAACTAAATAAGATAATAATTATTTTATACCTTTTAGTGTATTTTATTTGTTGCATTTAATTTTTTGAAGTCGGTTTTTATTTTTTTCTTAAAAATTATTTTTATTTTTCTCTTTTAGTGATGTTATTAATAGTGATCATATCATCAGAACTTGACCAAATTAATATGACACCATCCCTAAGACACCTCCTTTCGGATAAAAAAAGAACCATCGAAATCGGTTCATAAACAAAGAGGTTAGGTCTAAACAAACCTAATAAAAAAGGTCTAATACCTATGAAAAAAAAACGAAAAAAAAATGGGACCAATCGGAAGCTAGACTGGACCCAATGCAAAAAAAATTTTCAAAATCGGTTGACAATTGGCGGAGATATGAGGTAACATAGGCACAAAAAAAAAAAAAATCAGTCGAATAGAGAACCTCCTCCTTTTTTGAAGTCGGTTAAAAATAGAAGGACACTAGTTTAAATTAAAAAAAAAAAAAACTGAAATAGGCCTCAACAACACCAAGTATAGTGTTGGACTATGAAGTAGGAAGTTGGATTACAAAGGATGTAAACAAAAGCTACAAAACAACAACCCCACTCATTTTTCTTATTATTCAGTTATATTAAATACTATATTCTACACGAAAAGTTTGCAATATTTTTCTTTCAAAGTAAAAGTGGGTGGTTTAAGTTCTTTTGAATTTGCCCCCAGTAAGTCTGTGGATGTGGAGCGCTCTATTTCATCGTATAACTCAATTTTAAGTGACCGTAGACATAATAACCCGAAGATAATTTAGAAAAATACTTGTAAACATAAATTATTCACAATTATAATCAAATTTTAATTATTTTCGAGATCCTTTGTTAATTATTTCATTTTTTTTGGCCTTCGGGAACCATAGGCCATTTCGGCCATTGAGTGTTCGTGTGTGTGTAAATTAGTGTAGTGATCAGATTATATTCGCACAAATATTTGCATTATTCTATTAGTTTATTATTTGTACTTCAATAAGAAAAGCTTGTTAATATAGAAAAATAAAAGTAATACAATACAATCTGTTAAATAAAACTACCCCCCCCCCCCACCCAATTTTTTCGATAACATTTTTTTTAATCATTATTATATTTATTATGTTGATTTTATTCAAGTGCACCCATCTAATATTTCTTTGAGTTTAAACATTTTCTAATAATATATTAAATATAATGAGTATTTTTTGAAATTGTTTACTCAATAAAAGTACATATTTGACACTTGGTGTCTATAGCTTACTTTATCATTTTATTTCTTTCATAGCACTCCTTCAAATATAAGGTATAATAATAATTGAATGTAATGGAAGGCAGCCCAGAGGTAGTGAGGAAAGAAAAAATTAACACATATAAAATAAGGTGTAATTTATTGGAATTCTTCCTCCTTTCCTTTCAAACCGACGTTTCGGAGGATTTTTCCCTCGGTTTGAAAGGAAAGGAGGAAGGATTCCAATAAATTACACCTTTTTTATATGTGTTAATTTTTTCTTTCCTCCACTACCTCTGGGCTGCCTTCCATTACATTCAATTAAAATTTCTACCAGTCCGTCTCTCTCCAGAGAAAATTTCGTTGCAAAAAAATAAGGTATAATCTTTTTGTCTTCAATTTTAATTTTTTTTAGTGCATAAATAAATTTATTTTGCCAATTTTTACTGAATATATTTGCATATTTCAACGTATTCTGCATAATTACTTGCATATTTCACATTTTTTATTGCATATTTTGGCAGTTTTTGCTGCATAAAAATCCGGTCTCTAGTTATCATTAACATTTAAAACATTTGCTTAAACATTAAAATTTCTGGCCTTCTTCATACTTTTTCTTTTCCTTCCTCATTGCTTCTCACTCTTATACAATAACAGCAGAATTTAGGTCTTTTGTCAGGGGGACAAGCATGAATTTGACGTCTCTCTCTCCATCTCCATCTCCAATGCTAAATATATATATTCAAAAAATCCCCCACTTCCCAAAATGTACTGCTTCTTAAAATTTGCCTCCGGGGGCACGTGCCCTATTTGCCCCCCCCCCCCTAGATCCTACTCTAATTCAATCTAGCTCCACTATCCGCAAACTGGTAAAGCCTTCAGGGTATAATCAATTGTCTGTTCAAGCAGAAGTTACCTATCCTATAATCTAATCAAATGTAAATTTTTAGCAAAACTAATTATGTGAATTCTCTTATTTTACCATGCATTAAAGATTTATAAATCTTTGAATAAACTGAAATAAGTAAAAGGGAACTTTATTAAAATATACAAATTTCTTCAAATCATTTTCTTAATTTTTTATATATATTCTATATCATCTAATAATATAGGATATAATATGAATTATTGCACTCCCCTGCCGGGGGTCCTGGCACTTTAAGAGATTCTATCTCAGAGATGAAAATAGTTAATTTCATTTAGTGGCTCAGAGAAGGAATTGATGCCCTTAATATTTGAACATAAAACCTAATATTGTGGTCCCCAGAGGCCAAAAAGTGACCAAAAATCCATTGGTCCCGTATGGAAATAAATAGATTTTCGAAATATGTTTTTACTTTATCCAATGCGAAGCATGGGAGAAAGTATTGGAATCGCTCTCGCTGCAAGCGCGACTTCAAAGGGTCCTCAGGTAAAGACTACGGAACCCATAGACTCAATTAAGGTCACAAATTGAAGTATTCAATGAGATTGAATTTTAGCACGTGACGGTTTTGCCAAAAATTACCTGGAATCTCGTCGAGAGGCCAAAAAGTGCCATTTTTTGGAAGTGCGTGCGGATGGATGTGTGTGTGTGTGTGTGTGTTATCGTTTTTTCGTCCACGATTTTTTCCACACCTTTGCGCTGATTAAAATGAAATTGAAAACCTACCATTAGTTTAACAAAATGAAGCGCTGATTAGTTTTTGGTACATATCGGTCCACAAACATTAGTACTTTATTTCAGTACTTTTTTAGTTTTTTCTAAATATCTTGAAAATGATTTAACCAATTTTGATGAAATTTAATATCCTAATTAAGTACCTTGGGGACCACAAAAAAGGTTAAATAAAGTTTTTAGTAAAATTATATTTTAAAGTACTTTACTCAAGAACATATTAATATTTCAAATGAATTTGGATAAAGTTTAGCAACGATCCGTTGCAGTTTATTTGTATATTTTTTGATAATATATTAAAAATATAAACATTTTGTGTTAAATTTATATAAAACTAGCTGCAAGGCCCGCCTTCGGCCGCCCTCTTGCTAGCCAGGGCGCACACCCCTTGACCCCCAGCCCACGAACCCCACCCTAACTCCCACTCCCACCCACCACACCCCCCGAAATCCACCCAGCACCCAGGGCTGTGCGGTAGATTTTCTCAGTATGATGCAAGTCTTCGAAATGCCGCCCTTTAAATGTTTTTTCTTTAAAATAAACTTCGATTGTGATAATAATAATAAAAAAACTGCTCAAAATGTAAGAATACTATTTTTATTTTGAAAATATAAACTATGTTCTTTAAAATAATTATAACAATGATCAACTATATCAATCTACTACATTTTAACAATTCTAAATTTAACTTTAATAATTGGCTAATTAGGATGTGTAGTCAATAAAGATTCAATAGAAATTAAAGACAGATTTCTAAGTTTTGTTTAGTTTATTGAACTTCTTACGTAGTTTTTTTATTCATTTTAATTTGTGAAAAAATTATTTTCCCACTAGCTACAGAGACAGGGCGTGTTAATAAAATTTCTCAGAGCTACAACAGAGCGAGCAAGGGCTGATCCAGGAATTTTTTATTTTATCCCGAAAGTGTGTCGCGATCGAATTGTCCAAGCGGGGGGGGGGGGGGGCAGAGATGCCGCCCCCCTCCCTACACATCACACACACATAGAACTTTATTTTAAAAAAATAAATGTTTTGTTTTTCGTTTTTTAATTTTTTTACAAATTTTCTGATCATGCTGCTTATGCCGCTCCCTTACTGTGCTGCTGCCGCCTGTTGAATCATAGCACGGCACGGCCCTGCCAGCACCCCACCCCCGCACCATGCCCAACCTCCGCCCCCACACCACCACCCAAACACACCATCCGCAACTTAACCCACGAACCCCACCTCCACTCCCCGAAACCCCCGCACCATGCACTCGTGCCCAACCCCCGCCCCACACCACCACCCGCACCCCCATCCACCTCTGACCCCACCCCGTGCCCTCCAACCCTGCGCACCACACCCCCGCTACGCTCCCTGGACCCCACCCTACTCCGCCTCACTCCCTCCCCCACCGCCATTCCACCCCGAGCACCCTATACCCTAACCGATCCCCACTCCATTTCACCCGCGCACCTCCTTCTGGGGTCAAAATATCAAAACGTTATATAGCTAAAAACGTAAGTTAGAAGACATCTGATGTAAATATGAAATTTCATAATAATCCCTTCAGCCGTTTTTACGTGAATCGTGAGCAACTTTTCGGAAACGTCGGAAACAGACAGACATACATACAGACAGACAGGAATTTTGTTGAGGGTGTTTTCGTTCATAACTTTGCTTGAAACGTGTGCAGCCAAAATTTGGCGTGATTTGGAACAATGTACAGACAAAACCTTAATTTTATATATGATAGTATAGATTTATACTAGAGCGACATAAAAATAATTTTATTTTAAGAATATATAGAAAACATAAACTTTATATAATTTTAACACAAAAATTTTATATTTTTAATATATTTTCAAAAATATTATATTTTGGAAATCTATTTTATTTCTATACGGGGTCTTTGCGTACTTATGTATGTAAGTCTGAACGTATGTACACCTGCGTTTCTCAGAGCTACAAAATTCGAAACTTGAGCTCGATATAGGCTAAGAAACAGTACAGCAAGCCTTTGGTTAAAATCGGAAAACCGGAAGTTGACACTTACATTAAAATTATTTTTTCTGATTTTCTCAAAAACGGCTGTAACGATTTTTTTAAATTGATGTAATTATCAAGTGTCATAAGTAATTAGTCGTGTATACATTTTAATTCGATTGAAATAAAGGAAGAGGGTGTAAATTAGGAATGTTGCAAAATAAATATTTTAATCGTTCATATCTCATCTACTTGAGCTTTGTATTTGAAACTTAAGCTATCTAGAGGCTAGAAGACAGTGCTCTCGATGATTTTGGCTAAAATCGAGAAGAAACGGGAAGTTGATGTTTAACTTGAAGATATTTGGTATTTTTTATTAATCGGTATATCTTCTTATGTTCTTCAAGAAAATGTATAAATTCCGATTATTGGAATCAAGGGGAGTAAATTAATCATGTTGCAAAAATAACGCTCTTAACTCGAATAGAGTATGTCGCAGAGATTTTGAATTTTAAACTTAAGGTATCTTGAGGCTAGAAAAGTGTCCCAAGATTTTGTTTAAAATTAAAAGACCGGATGTTCCAGAAAGAAATTCATTTTTTGAAAATAGAAAGAAAACAAAACTATTATATTTAAAAGCGTTTAATCTTATACAATATAAAGTTTATTAAATGTAATTTTAGTTTTTGAAAATTAAATCATCAAGATGACGTCCTTGGCTGTTGCGACACTCTTCCAAACGGGCACGAAAATTTTGAAAAACTTTAGTAGGATTTTCTTTTGAAATGGCTTCCATTTCTTGCTGAATATTCAGCTTCAATTTTTTTTTTAATGATATTGATGTGAGAAGGGAGATACACCAGAAGGTGGATCCCCTAAAGGCCTGTATGGGCTGGCCTCCATCGTGAAAAGAACAGAGCAGAAGGAAAAGAAGCCGGGATCACGAGCCAATCTCAGAAACTAGATACAATTCAATATCCAATTTACTGAGGTTTTGGGGGCTTCGAGCAGTGAGTAAATTCTCACGCGCGATAAATTCGGTGCAAATTTATCTCCCACTTAATTTTTATTACCAGACCCTATACTTCCACAGAAAAAATGTCTGGGTATAGCCGGGAATCGAACCCGAGACCTCCGGGTTGCCAGTCAGTTACTCTGACCATTGCACCACGGAGGCGGACAATTGCCACAATATTGTCGGATTATTAGCGTATACCTTGCTTTTAAGGTGTCCTCATAAAAAGAAGTCTGCGAGACTTAAATCGGGACTCCTCGGATGCCAGGTTATGTCACCCCTCCGTGAAATCAGTTTCTGAGGAAACATATCCCTTATCACGCGCATGCTCTCATTCGAAGTGTGACACGTGGCTCCATCCTGCTGAAACCATGTGTTTCGATTGTAACCTCGCGAGTCTTGCAACATCGAATGAGAGCATGCGGGTGATAAGGGATATGTTTCCTCAGAAACTCGATTTCACGGAAAGTGGCCTCCGAAGAGTCCTAATTTAAATCAGCGGGCTCTTTTATGCGGACACCTTCAAAGCAAGGTATACGCTAATAATCCGACAACATTGCGGCAATTGGAGCTGAATATTCAGTAAGAAATGGAAGCCATTTCAAAAAGAAACTTCTTACTAAAGTTTTTCAAAATTTTCATGTCCGTTTGAAGAAGTGTTGCAGCAGCCAAAGACGTCATCTTGATGATTTAATTTTCAAAAACTAAAATTAAAAACACATTTAACAAACTTTATATTGTATGAGATCGAACGCTTTAAATGTAATTGTTTTTTTAAATTATTGGATAAAATACTTGGTAAGTTTCATTAAGATAATAAAATAAAAAAGCGAATTTATTTTTGGAGAGACTTTAATCTCTTTTAATATCTTAATGTGAAACCTACCAAATATTTTTTTATCCAGTAATTTAAAAATGTTTTGCCACCAAATACCAACACCAAATTATCTTAAAACTGCCTATAATAATTTTGTTTTTATTCCGATTTTCAAAAATGAATTTCTTTCTGCGGAACACCTATACATGTTTACTTGAAATTTTTTTCTAATTTTGCAATTTCGTCTTTTTCAGGTATTCTCAAAACAGCTTGAGGAAACCCAAATTGAAACAATTTGAATGAAGAAAATTGGTATAATAATTTCAAATAAGGGAGAAGCAGCAAGTATAGCACGAGATCAAAATAAAACGAAGTAAACTTTTTGATTGGTTGAATTATAGTCATTATATAGTTTTAATTTGGTTGAATTACGGTTTCAAAAACGGTAGTGATGTCTCGTTTTTTCCGTTTTGCAACTGTGTTGTATTATCGTTAAATTATAGTCGCAACACCGAAATTTTAAATTTCTTTGATTTGATTAATATTATGAATAATTACAGAATTCTTTAATAAAGTACAATAATCAACATTATATATATATATATATATATATATATATATATATATATATATATATATATATAACGAGCTGCTCAGGCGTGCCTTCGGCACGCCCTCTGCTAACTCGGCCCTCGGGCAGGTGGCCTGGCGGGCAGCGACTGAGCATGTGATTATTAGGTCTGTAATATATATTTGTAATATTTTGCTCCCCCTCTCGCCCCCATGCACTCATTTTGGCTATTGATTTTTACTCTTTAGAAAACTGAGAGTTATTTATTTGCAAATATCTAAAAAATAATTTCAACCTACCAAAATGTAGTGGGGGCAAAAAACTAATACTCTCTCAGATATAGATCAAATTTTGTAATGTTAGTTTTTAAGATTATATAAAATGAATGATGTAAAAATCAATAACCAAAATGAGTGCGTGGGGGCGAAAGTGGGGGCAAAATATTACAAATATATATTACAGACTTAAGGTAGTTGTTTCGCGACAATACCAGCAAAAAGTTAATGCTCAAGTATATAGAACAGTCAATAAGGATTCGCAGTTCCTAAGCGCCAACACTTTTTGCTGTTTTTGCAACTTGCAAAATCTGGCCAATCCCGTGCTCGTTTGAGAAACTGGCAACATTGAAAGAGATTGAATATTTTTATATATATAAAGCGGTTTGTTCTACAGCATGCGCCGTTTTCCGCATCCAACACGCCAATTCTCTCTATCCAGGATGTCTTGCTCTTGTAGTTGCCTACTGGTCATTGCCTCATCTACTCCCTGCTTCCACGTTCGTCTCGGTCTTCCTCTTCTCCTCCGTCTTTCCGTGGGCATCCAGGTCCATATTTTATGAGGCCACCTATCTTCCGGCATTCTTTTGAGGTGTCCGTACCATATTAATCTCTTCCTTTCTATTCTATCTATTATGTCGTTTTCCATTTTCATTTTGTCCCTTATAGTTGTATTTGGGATATGCTCCAATCTCGACACTCTGCAACTCCTTCTCATCGCATCCATTTCGAGCGCTTGTAATTTTTTTCGTTTTTTCTTATTCATGTCCCATGTTTCTGAATTGTATAGGGCTATGCCTTCCACTATGGACCGATATATATATTTTTTTGTGTCCTGTTTGATCCCTTTGCTCCACCAGACCCCATTCAGTTGCCCAATAGCTCTTCGACCTTGACAGATTTTATTTTTAATATCCCTCTCACAGTTTGGCTCCTCGCTAAAGACAGATCCCAAATATCTCAAATTCCTTACAGTTTTTTATCACTTTTCCATTGATGTCCAGATTTTCCCCACTGTCCCGACCGTCAGGTATTCTGTTTTTTTAAAGTTTGTTTCCAGTCCCCATCTGTATATTCCTCTTCAGTTTGCAGGTCATGTAGCTTACGTCATCTATATCTGCTGCAATATTTTTATACATGGCATCTATATCTGCTGCAATATTTTTATACATGCGGCATTAAAATGACAGATAAAATGAATGATGAGAAAGCCATTTTTAAAGTTAAATTTATTAATCAAAATTCTAAATAACGATTAAAAGCTGTTGCAGTAATGAATGAGGGGAAAAAACGAAAAAATGTGTACTAAGAGTGCTAATGTAGACACCCGAATAATTGAAGTGGGCGAGGCGGCGAATAACCTAACCTGTTGTCACTGTCAGAAAGATATTTTTATTAAAAAATATTGTTGATGAAAGGCGATTAGGTTTGAATTCTATTTTTTCAATAAAATATGTCAAGACCTTGCTGTCATTAACTCATGTCAGTACTTTGGAAAGAAACATACATTTGGGTGGTTAGTTTTTGTATTTTAAACTTCTAGGGGGTCCGCTGATTATGTGTACAAAATTTGGTTGAGTTTGCTAAAATGGCCTAGATTTCGCCCCCCCACCGTCGTACATTTTGGCCCAGAAAAAAATGTTTTCGTAGTATAGGTTTTATGGTATTATTATTATATCATTTTTTTCTTGTTTTTGTTTTTTGGTTGAAAAGATTATAATTTTAAATTTTAACCCCCCCCCCCCTTAATTTGGGTCGATATGCACCAAAATCTAACCGACTCTTAATGTCAATGGACCAAAACTACGTGTGAAATTTGGTTTCGATATTCACACTAGTTTTTAGGCGCTCGCCCACTATAATTTGGTAACGCACTGGAACTAACTAACAGATAGCAGACATTTGAGAAAACAATTATTATTTCGAAAAAAAGAAGAAAAAAACGCTTTATTTCATGCACGATCACAATGCCTGACCCTTCACCCTGTATGGTAAAAGTAAAAAATGATTAACCATACCGCCCATGCCGGAAAAAATTAAACTATATACTTTAAAAAGTGAACTAATAATAATAAAAATAATAATATTTTCAAAAATTTCTATAAATATCGTTTTGTTATTTTTTAACAAATGTAATCAACGCCTACGTTACATCTTATGAAAATTATAATTTTGAAAAAATCTAGCGCACGCGCGCTTTCTACTTTTACTCCCTCTTTCGCTGGTTTAATAAATGCGCTGTTGCCAAAATGTTTTTAGTGAGAATTTTTTTATACATTTTTCATTATTTATTCCTTATTATCTCAGAAACTGTGTTGTAACATAACTGCATCGTGCTTGTCTTAAAATATGTATTGGTTATTGTTTAATGTTGGTTTTGGTTTTTATAAAAATTGTACGAAAGGTTTCTTGATTATAATTGTCTCATGTATGTAAATCTTTCCGATAATCACCAGTATGATCTGCAGTGCTAGAAGGGCACGAAAAAATCGATTTTTGAAATTAAATATCTCCGGAACTGTGCTGTAATTCATCAATTTCGTTTTGCACCAATCGATGCACAAGTATTTCAATAATAATATATCTAAATTTCAAGAAAAATCCTACGGAAAACGCATTTGGCGGAACAACTACCTTAATAATCACATGCCGAGACGCCTCCACCAGGGCCACCTGACCTCCGGGCTATTGATTTTTACAGCATACATTTTATATAGTCTTAAAAACTAACATTACAAAATTTGATCTATATCGGAGAGAGTATTAATTTTTGCCCCCACTCACATTTTGGGAGGTTGAAATTATTTTTTAGATATTTGCAAATAAATAACTCTCAGTTTTCTAAAGAGTAAATGTACAAAAAAGCTAAAAATTTCTATATTCCCCCCCCCCTTTCGCCCCATACAGTCAATTTTGATAGTTGGTTTTTACAGAAATAGTTTCTTAAAGTAATAAAGAATAACTCTACAAAATTTGATCAAGATAGGAGAGAGTTTTAATTTTTGCCCCTACTCACATTTTGGATAGTTGGGAGTCGAATTTCAAAAAATCCTGAAAGTACTTTTTAGATATTTGTATTTAGAATTTTATTAAGTAAAAATCAAGTAGATATCTATCGCTCTTAATTGAAAATGTATAATTAGTGTAAACACATTGCAAAGATATTTTGCCCCTTTTGACCCCTTTAGGGGTCGAATTTCAAAAATCCTGAAAGTACTTTTTAGATATTTTAATTTAGTATTTTTATAAGTAAAAAGCAAGTAGATATTTTATCGTCCTTAAGAGATATCGCATAATCAGTGAAAACACACTTTGCCCCCTTTGACCCTCTTAGGGGTCGAATTTCGAAAAATCCTTTCTTAGTGGGCCCTATGTCATAGATGTAATATCCTCTCCAAATTTCATGTTTCTATGTCCAGTGGTTCTGGCTGTTTTGATGATAAGTGAGTGAGTGTATCGGGCAAAGAATTTTATATATATATAGATGTTGATTATTGTTCTTTATTAAAGAATGTGTGTAATTATTCATTATATTAATCAAATCAAAGAAATAGTAAAATTATAAATAAACAGTTGCAAATCGGTGACAAAAATGTTGGCGATAACCTTTTTGTAACGGTTGCATTATAATCTCCGCTTTCTCTTAGGACAGGGGTGGCCCAGGGATCTATCCTGGGACCTCTATTATTTTCTTTATTTATTAATGATATCTCCTCTTCTCTTTCTAGCTGTAATCATCACCTATTTGCCGATGATTTTCAGTTTTATGCTCACTGCTTGCCCAACCAAGTTGTGCAATATATTTCATTAATTAACCTAGAGCTTCTGTCACTTTCTTCCTGGGCCATGAATAATTTAATCTCTGTTAATCCTCTAAAATCGCAGGCTATTATCTTATTCAAAGAATGCCTTCCTACTAACTTACTACCTCCTATTCTCTACAATAACAATACTATTCCATTCACTTGCTCAGCTAAGAATCTAGGATTGACTTTTTCGTGCAATTTATCTTGGAAAGTGCAAATCAATAATATATGCCGTAGTGTTTATGGGGCCCTTCACTCACTGAAGCGACTCTCATATCTCACGCCATATAATCTTCGCCTCAATTTAAGCAAGAGTTTATTAGCACCCCTTTTCCAGTACTGCGACATAATCTTTTCGAATTCCCTCGACAGTAAATCGGGCAAAAGACTAGAAATAGCTTTGAATGCATGCACCCGCTATGTCTTAAATCTAAAACCACGTAGCCATCTTTCGGACCAGGATAAAAAACTCATCTTAAACACAGATCTTTCTAAATTTTACGCTTGGCGGTGTTGTGTGATTATTTATAAGCTATTAAATTCTGAAAAATTCATTTGCCCGTCTTACTTAGAAAATCTATTTGTCGTCGGTCGCTCCACCAGGAAGACAACGCTAGTGCAGGTGCACTGTAAAACTAAACACTTCTTTCATTCCTTCAAATTGGCGGGTGCAAGGCTTTGGAATGAACTTCCATCCAAATTTCATGCAAACCCGACTCTTGGTGCTCTCAGGTCTTCGTTCTTTATGGATCCCAATAACTGATACTCCTTACTCTTATTTCCTTTATGTCTTCTAATCTTTCTCTACTTTTTTTTCTTCTTCCCCTCCAAAATTTGTGTATCTGTGAAATCTTTTGCCAACATTGTAAAATATTATTGCTAAATTATGTATAAACACTAGGTGGGACCTAAGGTCCTATGTTTGTATACTTTGTGAAATAAATAAATAAATAAATAAATAATCTTTGCGACTATAATTTAACGATAATACAACACAGTTGCAAAAAAACAAGACATAACTACCGTTTTGAAACCGTAATTCAACCTAAATAAAACTATATAATGACTATAATTCAACCAATCAAAAAAAGTTGCATTTGGGTTTTATTTTGGTCTCTGTGCTAAACGGGTAATGTGAAATTTTTCTAGTGACCCACACCAGTTGATTTATTTTCTAGATTTATTTGTAGTTTATTGATTGAAGAAAAGGTATAGAAAAAAGGATTAAAATAAATTTTTCTGTGATTGCATTTTTTTTATTAAAGGTCAATTCTTGATGAGAGTTGCAGGGGGAAACTGAAAAGAGGAGGTTCTGCTCCTCTCTGAAGAAGGTCTGCCGACTAAGTGGCACTTTAATTGTTCCCATTTCGTTCCAGTGGATAAACAAACGTCTGTGTCACGTGTATCTTGTTCAAGACGTTATTAGTTTCTTCGCGTAAGTGACGCCTCTTCGAACCTCTCGTTCCTTTTGCCTTTGAAAAGGGAGAATCCCACTTTTTTTATCCTTCTCTGATCAAACCTCACACATGGAATTTTATTCCGCTCTAATGATCAAAGAAAAATACCCTTTCAAATTCTAGCGACGATAGTTAATATTATCAATCGAATCCTAATCTGTATATTTATCAAAGTGGGCAGCTCTCTGCATTTCGCCATATAAATATATACCGGGTAGGCTTTTTTATCTTTTTACAGTATAATAACTCAAAAACAGTGAATTATATGAAAAAAAAGTTTCAAATAAAAGTTTGTTTTATATCAGGAGTGAAACTAAACTACAGTATTGTTTGTCGACCTAGAACAAGCTTTCGAGGGTATTTCGAGGTCAAGCTCTGTTTTTTAAATTGAAACCTACTTATATGTTTCTGTACATATTCTTAAACTAGAAACAAAACTGAACAAGCTTTTATTAGAACTATTTTTTATACGACATCAAAAAAAAATATTAAATCAATTAGATCTCAAAAAAAATCCTAATAATTATCTTTTTAACTCAATTTATCAAATAATAATGATCGAATATTTATTTATTAAATAAATAATTTAATAATTTTGTCCTCCAGAAGCTTCATTGTATTGTGTTGTAAATTTATTAAAAAAAAAAAAGGAAATATAAAGGAAACAAATAAACTTAAAAGGCCAAAATAACGAAATTGGAACTGGAATTTATTCAGAAGATATGCGATATACTCATACACTCTGTAATGTCTCAGAACAGTGTAGCAAAATTATTAAATAATTAATTATTATTAAATTATTTATTTAATAATTAAATATTTGATCATTATTATTTGATAATTAAGTTGAATGATTGTTAAAAATCATTATTAGGAATTTTAAAAATAGTAATTGATTCTCATCTAGTACTTGAGGAATAACCATTCTATATTGGATTTTTGACGTTTCGGTTTTTATTGGTAACCATTGCTGAAGACATGGAGAAATCGAGCTAAAATCAAAAATAGCGATTGATTCTCATCTAGTACTTGAGGAATAACCATTCTATATTGGATTTTTGACGTTTCGGTTTTTATTGGTAACCATTGCTGAAGACACGGAGGATTCGAGCTTAAAATCAAAAATAGCGATTGATTCTCATCTAGTACTTGAGGAATAACCATTCTATATTGGATTTTTGACGTTTCGGTTTTTATTGGCAACCATTGCTGAAGACATGGAGGAATCGAGCTAAAATCAAAAATAAAAATGGCGATTGATTCTCAACTAGTACTTGAGGAATAACCATTCTATATTGGATTTTTGACGTTTCGGTTTTTATTGGCAACCATTGCTGAAGACATGAGGAATCGAGCTAAAATCAAAAATAGCGATTGATTCTCAACTAGTTCTTGAGGAATAACCATTCTATATTGCATTTTTGACGTTTCGGTATTTATTAGTAACCATTGCTGGAGACACAGAGGATTCGACTTAAAATCAAAAATAGCGATTGATTCTCATCTATTACTTGGGGAATAATAATTCTACATTAGATTTTTGACCTTTCGATTATTATTGGTAGCCATTGCTGAAGACATGGAGGAATCGACTTAAAATCAAAAATAACGATCGATTCTTATCTAATACTAGAGGAATAACCTTATTGCATTCCTTTTTTGATGTTTTGACTATTAATGGCAACCTCTACTCAAGCTTGAGTTGTTTACCAAAAAATAATTTAGTCTTTTTGATTTTAAGTCGATTCTTCCACGTTTTCAGTAGAGGTTGCCATTAATAGTCAAAACATCAAAAATGGAATTCAATAAGGCTATTCCTCTAGTAGTAGATAAGAATAGATCGTTATTTTTTATTTTAAGCCGATTCCTCCATGTCTTCAGCAATGGTTACCAATAATAATCGAAAAGTCAAAAATCTAATATAGAATTGTTATTCCTCAAGTATTAGATGAGAATCAATCGCTATTTTTGATTTTAAGTCGATTCATCCATCTCTTCATCAATGGTTACCAATAATAACCGAAATATCAAAAATCCAATATAGAATGGTTATTCCTCGAGTATTAAATGAGAATCGATCATTATTTTTGAATTAAAGTCAACATGAGCTGCAAATCGCAATTGATATCTGATTAATAATAAAGGAATAAAATTATATTAATATTTCAAATGAATTTGGATAAAGTTTAGCAACGATCCGTTGCAGTTTATTTTGAAGTTGGTTTTATATTTTTTTATAAAAATTATTTTTAGTGATGTTATTAATACTGACTTAATATAATATCTTGCATGCATCTCGCAAGAGAAAGCGTCGGGCGAATGAATCAGAAAATGATAATTAAATTCAATTCATAAATATAATTTATCAGGTAACATAGACACAAAAAAAATCAAAAGTCCAATTGAGAACCTTCTACTTTTTTGAAGTCGGTTAAAAATGATTCTTATTTGTGTATGGCCCTTGGAAATTTTTAGGTCGTCGATGCTGCCCATGATGCGATTTAGGTTGGCAAGGCCTAGTTTAAGTGTTTATTGATGAATACCCTAAAGTATAATAAACAACACCCTATACTATTTAATGAAATATATTTTTGTTAAATTAGATAATGTTTACTATGAGAGACAAAAAAATATTTTATTATCAAGTATAATATAGAGACAATATATTAAAGTAAAATAAAAACATGCCATAAATAAATAAATACTAAGCATTCTTTTCTACCTTTATTGCAATGAATTATTATTTACGTAAATTGCAAAACATAAAAAATCTTTTTTTCATCACAAGCGTTCAGTGCGCACAATTTCTAGAAAATCGATTTCAATTTTTCGTTTAACTTTAATGATAAATAAAAAATACATGTCATTTTACGATTTTACTAATGCATTTTTAGATCGTAAAATAATAGTCTAAAGAAGAAACAAGCTAATTCGCCGGACACTTTAATTTTAAGTTCAAATGTTTTCTGCCAATGGATGGAAAAAGATTATACTAGAAATGATGTACTAAATAAAAATTATCTACCTATCTGGATGTTTTTAATTATTCCCCAATCTAATTACTTTAATGGAAATGTACTCATGTCTTTATAAAATGAAATACCAATTTTTCCTCCGAAGGCAGTAATCAGATAATCATTCAATGATAAGAAAAATGCACGAGAAGATTTTATCTGAAATCATGGAAGATCTTTTCCACTAATTAAGAATGAGGTCGGCATTTTGGCAATTTATTTTACAGACAGAGAGAAAGAGCACAAAGGAAAATTAGTTTTAGCTGGATGATTGGAGAATGAATCATTTGCAATTAGGAGGAATAGAAAAAGGGTTTACCTCTTGGTAAATTAACATAGATAGATTCCATGACTTGGACCTCGATAGCTCCAATATGGATATGAAAATAAAATAAATTCTACCATCATCTAAACTGAAGCCGAGAATATACATGGTGGGGCATAAATATCTACCACATTTTGAAGTGGTATAAAAAAATGAACAAATTTAACTATAAATTTTTCAAAAGAACATAAAATAATTTTTTTTTAATGTGTTTTAAACATTATATCAGACAAAAAAGGGGAAGGGGTTCAAAAATGAAAATTCTAGCCCTTTCGACCAAACAACCAAATTTTGTATACAACTTATGGGCCGCTGGCCGAAAAATGCCTTTTTAAAAAGGATTGATTTTTTCGTCCAGGTGGACCATACTTTTATTTTTGCGGTAGAGCTGGGTTTTCTTAAATGTCTGGATAGTTTAGTTTATATTTAAGGTGTTTAGACTTTTTTTAGATGATGAAATGGAATTTGGGAAAGGACGATTTTATTGTTCGAAAAATGAAAGTTTTTGATTAGGATCAATCCTTTTTAATTATTTTTTATTTATTAAATCACTGAAGGAATGTTTGTACAAAAATAGTTTATAATCGTAGAATGAGAGAACACACAGGGAGTAATAATTAATTTGTATAACCGGCTTTGAGTCCGAAAGTCAATAATGTTTTGCCGGGAGTTTAATACGTGGCAATCGATAGTGATGGAGGGCCGTACGGATTTACCGTTTGTACTTTGGTTACACGTTTGTTAGTGACCAAAGATCGATTGTCAATTTTGGTGGGTTACCTGTAGCCACTGGTCCGAACTGTTCGAGAAGAGAGAGGCTGGTGCCGAGAGACCGAAAGATGTTTTGAACTGTTGGAGGGAGTGGGATTTGTACCCTGATTCCGAATGGTGTATTAACTGATTTAAGGTCTCGCAATGAGGGTTTTTATATTAAATCATAATGCTGAGTACATACTAACTGATGGAGCCGCGGGGAGGTGCAAACCATGGAGCCGCCGTGGGAATAGGCTTGACTCTACGGTTCTGTTGAATCAGCAAAAGTATGGTGGGCTTGCGGGGGAATGCTATGGAAGTACGGGAGCGTGGGAAAGTTAACTTACATATTCTGTGGACCCCCACAAGGCTAGAAATGAAAGAACTAATCACCCAAAATGGGGGTGGAGGGGGGTTATGATCAAAAATGAAAGTTCTAGCCCTTTTGACCAAACTCAACCAAATTTTGTATACATATTCTGTAGACCCCCAGTAGCATATTTGACTAATATTGCATAAAATTCCATAATTAAAGGATTCTTACAAATATTGCATATTTCGAGCCCAATCAGATGTTTTAAAAGTACATTTTGGGAGTAAGAATCGCGTCCATATGTGCAAGGTGGCGCGCAAATTTTGTATACATATTCTGTGGACCCTCAGAAGGCTAGAAATGCAAAAACTAACCAAATTTTTTATACATAGGTTGGTCAAAAGAGCTAGAATATTCATTTTTGACCCCCCCCCCCCCTTTTTTTTGTCTGATAATATTTAAAACACATTAAAAAAATATATATATTTTTTTAATTTATTTTCAAAAATATATTCAGTTTTTTTCTAGTTAAATTTTTTCATTTTTTATACCCCTTAAAAATTTGGGAGATCTTTATGTCCCACCCTGTAGTAACTTCAATTAAGACACATGTTTTTGCTTTTACATGTCAATCTACATTTATTAATTTCATATTTTTAGTTGAAATTATTTTCCTGAAACGTGGCCTTTACGCATTATGTTATTACCAGCTGCGCCCTCTGGACTCCGCTATCCCCCCTCCCTTCATCGGTACGTCATTGATATAAAAAAATTTAATCACCCTCTACCCCCCGCCCCCTCGTAATAAAATAATTTATAATCACTTCACAAGTCACAAAAGAATTGAAATTACCTTTTTTACCTTGGAGAATAGAAACCCCCACAACTTCTCACCATCTACCAAGGCCCAATCCGCCCCTGTCTCGAATACAGGCCTTCTCATCTGTGGAGAGGAGCCTCAAAATATTCTCTTGCTACCCTTGATGCAATTCAGAAACGAGCCGTCAGGCTAATTGACGATTCCACCCTCACCGACTCCCTCGACTCGCTGGCTCAATCGAAGAGATGTCTCTGCCCTTTCCCTTTTCTATAGATACTATCACGGCAGGTGCTCTGATGAGATAAAATCAATAACTCCCCCAAAAGCATGCTTTGCACGCAGCACACGTTTTGCCGACTCCCAACACTCTTTTGCGGTCAAAATTGGAAAAGTGCCGGACCACTTCATTCGCGAATACATATATCCCCATGACTTCAAGGAACTGGAACTCTCTCCCAGCCTCTATCTTTCCCAGCACCTATGATCTTCAAACCTTCAAAACCAGGGTGCATAGACACCTACGTCTACACCCTCTCACTTAATCAACTTTCCTTCTCTTCGGTAATGCAAGGGTCTTTCGAGATCCATAGGGGCAGAAATTCTTAAAGTGTCAGGACTGCCTTGCAGGCGATCGCAATACTTCAACATTATATCATATATCATTACATGAAATAGAGAATATATGGTTCATATATGTTAGAGTAAAAAAGTACAAATAAATGCACAATGTAACAAGGCAAATAGAATTATTAATGCAGTATGGGGTATAATGAAAAGAACTGAATTAAGCAGTATGAAAAAGAAGCTTCTACTACCTATATAAGACTTTGGTACAGCCGCTGTTATTGTATGGAGTAGAAAATTTGCGATTAAAAGAAAGACCAGTGATAGAAAGAGCTCAGGCCAGATACATGAAAATGGCAATGGGTGTAGACAGAAACACGCCGGAATATATTTGGAGAATGGAACTGTAACAAAGAGTCAAAATATGAGTGTTGGAATATAAAAATAGATGGCCTAAGAAATGACTTAAGACACATTTGAGAGGAATAGAAAACAGAATCTGACCAAAAAGATATATGTGAAAAAGGGGCCAAGTCCGGTGCAAACGGCTTCGCCGACAAAAAAGTTGAGATCTAAACGGGTACCAAGTTCCATAGCAGTTGCTTAAATCATAGCTATAGGAATGTACAACGTTCTTCAATTGATTTAAAAGAAAATTTGTTACGTTCTTTGATATTAAATTTATAACTTGGCAAGTTATAATAGTCAATAAATTACGTTTAACGTGATGATATTTAATACAAGCTTAAAATTTAGCTTTGCTATTTGTTCTATTTTATACTACAAACAATTTAGTTGAATATAAAACTTGCCAAGTTAGAAATTCAATATCAAAGAATGTAAAAAATTTTCTTTTAAATCAAATGAAGAACGTTGTTCATCCCTATAGCTATAATTTAAGCAACTGCTATGGAACTTGATACCCGCTTAGTCTTCAACTCTTGTCGGCGAAGCCGTTTGTACCGAACTTGGCCCCTTTTTCACATTTATGTTTTTGGTCAGATATCATTAATTATTGAAAAGTTTTACCCTTTAATTTATCTAAATAATTACATTTTAACATTTACATTAATAATTATTAAATATTTCTCATAAAATATCTGTTAAAAACCTGATCGGTTTTTCATAAATTTCACCCCTTCAATTTGGTCCCCGAAGAAGGGGAAGTCTCTACCCTCTTCATCAGTCTATTACAATTGATTCACAGGAATTAATGTAAGAATAATTCCAGCAGAAGACATACTCTTTTATTGTCTCTTCAATTTATCAAAATTCTGCTACTCTCGGCAAAAGCTTTCAATTTATTTTATAGTATTTCGATTTTGAATTATTTGTTTTTTGTGTTTAACAGACTGACGATCGCACACCGTTGTCGAAACGTAACTCAATGACAATAAAGAATATTTAACCCCCCCCCCCCCCCCTTTTTTTGGGTGGTTAGTTGTGTTTTTGCTCAAAGGGCGTATATTTTTATTTTTTGACCATACACCCTCTCCCCCTTACCCCCCATTTCGGGCGGCTAGTTTTTGCATTTTTAGACTTTGGGACACACTGATTATGTGTACCAAATTTGATTGAAGTTTGATCAAAGGGCCTAGATTTTTTTACCCTCCAATTTTGGTCCCAGAAAAAATTCTTTATTAGAGGTTCATTTGAACCGCGAACTAATATCGTGTACACCTACTTCCACTTCCAATTTCATTTCCAAGTAAGTAGAATATAATAGATGAAGGGCCATTATCTATTTAATTTCAAAATAATTCCACATAATTCCAAAAGACGGTGTACACCTAATTCCAATTGCGGTTCACCCCTCGGCTCATTTTATAGTAGGTATATTTCATTTTTCTTGTTTTTTTAGTTTGAAAATATTATAATTTTAATTAAAGGGATCTTAGGGCGTTGGACTTGACTTTAAATTATATACAAAGTTTTTTATTTAAATAGGCCTATTTAAATAAAAAAACTTTGTATTTACTTTAACGTCAAGTCCAACATAAAATCCCTTTGAATATATTAATCATGGACACGAATAATGAAATATTATAATTTTAATTTTTAACCCCCTCCACCCTCTTTAATTTTGGGTCGATATGCACCAAAATCTAATCAGTTCTTAATCTCAATTCACCAAAGCTACGTGTGAAATTTTGTTTTGATATTCATACTAGTTTTTGAGCTAGCTCGTTCACAAAAATCTGGTAACGCGCAGACTAACTAACTAACAGACATTTTGACAAAACAGTTATTATCTCGAAAAATATAATTTTTTCGATGTTCACTTATTAGGGCTTTTTTGTAGACCAAAATGCCCTGGTTTCGCTCCAATTTTTTTTTAAATCAAAATAGTTTCATTCTTTTTTGAGATATTTCGAAAAAAAGAAGAAATAAGCTGACGTGTTCTGATGTGGCCATCCACTTGACTTTACCATTACACCCTGGCCCCTCACTTATATTTAATATTTAATAAAATTATTTATAATCATATAGGAGGGGGTTAGTTTTTGCATTTTTAGACTCCTGGGATATACAAAATTTGGTTTAGTTTGGTAAATGGCCAAGATTTTCATTTTTTGACCCCCCCCCCCCATTTCGGGCGGTTAGTTTTTGCATTTTTAGACTTCTGGGGACCCACTGATTATGTATACAAAATTTGGTTGAGTTTGGTAAATGGCCAATATTTACATTTTTTGGCCCTCTGCCCCCCCCCCCCATTTTGGGCGGTTAGATTTTGCAATTTTTAGACTTCTGGGGGTCCACTGATTATGTATACAAAATTTGGTTGAATTTGCTCAAACGACATAGATTTTTAATTTTTAACCCCCCTTTATTTTAGGTCGATATGCACCAAAATCTAATCAGCTCTTAATCTCAATGGACCAAAACTACGTGTGAAATTTGGTCTCGATATTCACACTAGTTTTTGAGCTAGCTCCTACACAAATTTGGTAACGCACAGACTAACTAACAGACATTTTGACAAAACAATTATTATCTCAAAAAATATAATTTTTCGATGTTCACTTATTAGAGCTTTTTTGTAGACCGAAATGCCATGGTTTCGCTCAATTTTTTTAATCGAAATAGTTTCAGCCGTTTTTTAGATATTTTGAAAAAAAGAAGGAAAAAAACACTTTTTTCATGCACGATTACAATACTTGACCATACCCTGTATGGTAAAGTAACAATTGATATTATCAAGTATAATTGATTACCCCCCACCTATATCATAGACAAATTTACGACTCTAAGTTCTGACTATAGTATAAAATTAATAAATTAAAATGTATATATCCACAAAATGTATGGTTTCAGAAATAACATTAAAACTGTAAAACTCAAAGCCCGAATAGCGCACGAGTAAAATGTACTAAATAAATAAATAAATAAAAATATAATAATGGCAAATAAAGTAAGTATGTAAAAAATAGAAAGCCCTTATTGGAAATAAAATAGAATAATGTTTTAGGTAATAGAATTTTTATGTATTATATTTATGAATTTTCAGGTTATAGGATTATCGACAAAATTTTGTATTAAGCTATAAATGTGAAAAATGTTTTATAATTTCTATAGGTTGTTGTATTAATAAATTGTTTCGGTTGAGAAAATAAAAAATCTCGGCTTGAAGGACCTTCGAATGAGATCAAGCCATCAATGAAGGTATATATTTTTGCCTACGACAAAGCGATTGTCTAAAAAACAACGAGGGCTTTGAAAACAGCCCCAAGCAATTCAATTTTATTTGTAATTTGGATTTAGTTTCTCTCGACATCACTTTTAAATTAACTATAAATATTGCGTTAGATTAACATTCAGAATAAGAAATTATTCAAAAACTTGATCATTTTGTTTGTGAATGAGGGTTCCAACAAATTGGTATTTTTCACGCTCTGGGCCTAAAATAAATAAAGAATTTAATTGATTAGAACTGGTAAGAAGGAAAATATCTCATTTGATAAATTAGTACCTGGAACACCGAGCGATGCTCGGTAATTTTATGATTCAGTTAAAATCAATTTATTAATATTATTTTTAATTTTAAATTCAGTTAAAAAGGTCGATTTTTAATCGAAGCCAAAATAAAATAAAATTGAAAAAAAATTCAATTTATATTTTTACCGGCTGTGGCCATCATCAAGACGTATTACTGGCCACAAAGTTTTGAATGTAATTGCAATTAAAAATAATATTAATATACACGGACGTTCTTTCGTTGACCTTTTTTAAATCCTGAAGAAAGAGGCACGATCCTTCGAATTGTCGGATTTTTTAGGAGAATAAAATAAATTTATTAAACCAATTATTTTACATTAATTAATGTATACATTGTATTTTTTGCTTCGATTCCGGAGATTACTTCTCCACCATCGAGTGTCCTTATTCATCTTTAGTCCTTGTTTTTAATAAGAGGAAAAATCTAATTAGATAAAAAAACATCTTTTCCGATAATTATTTCAGTTCCATTATTCCCCAATCAAGTCGATTGGTATCCATCCCTCCAATTCAATCCTATCCTTAAGAGAATGAAATTGATAAATTCTAATATATAATAATATTTGTAATGATCTATTAGTGGAATTTAAAATAAAAAAACCCAATTAATTTTACTTAAAGATAATTGAAAAAAATATAATTATAAATTTTTATTCAAACAACCATCTGTGAATAATTATTTCAATTAACAAAATACCCATCAAAAACAACTTAGCCGAAGATAAGATCGTGACAGATCGAATTGTCAACACAAAAACCCCTAACCCGTGAATTTCATCCAAATCGTTAGATCCCTTTTCAACACAACACCATACAAGAATTGCTCGTAATATAATAAGAAAGATAAGAATAAGTTTGGAAAAATACATGAAATTAAATTTGAAATTTAGTTTAGGCCTGGATGGTAGTTTTCTTTATACTTAATACTTTGAATAAAAACTAAACTTATTTAATATTGTTGCATCATTCGTATCCATAGTAAATTAGTAACAGGAATAGTAGGGAATTGGATAAAATTAAAAAACACAGTTTTTTATTAAAAGGGCCAGACATTTCGTCAATTTCAAAATAAATTGACCAAACATCTGGCCCAAATAGTGCCTATCTTTGTGCTTGTGTAAGTATAATTAAAGAGTTCTTTAAAGATTTATATTAAGGGCTAGTGTCAGGGGTGTAGTGGAGCGGGAACGCGTGGGAACGGCGTTCCCACACTGGTTTCATTCAGTAAAAAAAAAAAAAATAATAATAATAACAAATAAAATTAAAATCACTTACGCAAGTAAATAAAATAATATCTTAAAAAATGTGTGAGTGCCTCATATATTGATTTGAGGCATCAGCACCCATCAAGGGCGGATCCAGGGGGGCGGAGGGGCGACCGCCCCCCCTCATATAGGCCCGTGCCTGGCAAAAATAAAAAACATTTTTTTTTTTAAATTTTAAAATTGAAAATAAAGTTCTATATGTGTGTGTGTGGGTGTGAGGGAGGGGGCGCCCCCCCCCCCCCGCTTGGACAATTCGATCGCGACACACTTCCGAGATAAAAAGTATATCTTATATACATCAGGCACCTTAATACATTCTCCCCTCCCCCCCATAAAAAAATTCCTGGATCCGCCCTTGGCACCCATGCACCGTACCTACCCGAATTTCAATATTCTAATAGTTTACTTAGATTAAGATTCGGTAGTTTAGCGTTCCCACACTGAAAATTTTGCCACTACAACTCTGGCTAGTGTAAATATTTAAATTATGTAGTATATTTTCATGTTTTAAATTTGCATCATACACTACCGGCCAAAAAAGTAGCATTTAGATTAAAAAAAAAACTAATGAAATATATTTTTAATGCACTAAAATTGAATAAACTTTGAATATGATATGTTTTTAACCTTTCTTAATAAGTGTTTAACACTTTTGTTGGTGTCGTATACCAAGAACATTGGCTACGTATCTGTAGCTGCGCCCATCCTCGATTAATCAATCAACGGCTTTCACAGAATCTGTAATGCTAAGCGGCATAATTTGGATGTGTTTAGTCGAAAAGACACTCAAATTAATGGATTTCAAGCATATTATCAAAAGAAAAAACAGGAATTGAAAGATTATAATAAGGATATTAGATTTCATCAAAAATCGATAAATATCAAATTTCTTATCCGCTTTTATTTCATTTAAATTGTAATTTTTAAATTAAATGATTTAAATTTTTGTTACACTTATTAAGAAAGGTTAAAAATATATCATATTAAAAGTTTATTCAATTTCATTGCATTAACAATACATTTTTATTAGTTATTTAAAAAAATCTAAGTGTTACGTTTTTTTGGCCGGCAGTGATTTTATTATAGTAATACCTAAGATGTAAGTAAAATGTATATTTTTTTAATTAGAGAACATAATATAAAGAAATTGATTGGCTTAAATGAGTGAGGCCAGAAGCCAAGAAGGTGTACAGAAACATTTATGATTTTTATGCAGTAAAAACTGCCAAAATATGCAGTTAAAAATGCTAAAATATGCAAGTAATATGCAGTATAATACGTTGAAATTTGAAAAGATATACAGTAAAAGATGCCAAAATAAAAAATTTTATGCACAAAAAATTAAAATTGAAGACAAAAAGATTATATGTATATTTGAAGGAGTGCTATGAAAGGAATAAACTGATAAAGTAAGCTATAGACTCCAAATGTCAAATACGTCGCAGATTGCTACAGTCAAACTGAGCGACCCACAGGCTTGTCTAGCGAACAGAGGGTGGGGAAGCATCACCAGGAACAATCATGTTCAAACCTGTCGGATATTTTGAATACCCACGCCTCGTTTAAAGGGAGCGCCTGCTACTTAGACAACTATATTGGCAGATCAGTTTAGGGTATACCCTGCGAAAAAAGGAGCCGTCGTGCACCGAATGACCTTACACACATGGACGCGATTCTTACTCCGAAAATTTACTTTTAAAACTTCAGTATTTGGCTCGAAATATGCAATATTTGTAAGAATACTTTAACTATGCAATTTTATGCAATATTAGACAAATATGCATTATAAAATTTAACCGATCAGGGGTGTCCAACCTATTGGCATCCTTAGGCCACATTTGAAGGAAAGAAATTGTTTTGGGCAGCACATAAATTATACTGATTCTAACGATAGTTTTTAAGCACAAAGCATAGCAAATAATGTACAATAATGATATCCGCTTTGACAAAAATCATGAAATGTCTAATGTCATATGTGAAAGCCATACTACATTACAAAGTAAATATAATAAACAAGCATTATTATTACCTAATAATAGAACAGAAAAAACAAGATATTATAATCTACTAAAAGAAGAAGGAATGTTTCAATGTATATCTTTGAAAACAAATGAAAAATGAGATTTTTAAATATATTGACGTAATCTCCAGGAATATGAACTTTACTACTGAGAATGGTGAGCAAAACTGTATGATGAATTAAAAATAACAAATAATAGTAATTTACAAAATTAGCAACCCTCGATATTTCAAGAATAAATCTTAGTCACTTAAGTTTTGGAAAAATAAATTAAACAATTAAAACTATGTACAACTCTTCTAAATAATAATGAATTAATAATAGAGGTAATAGATAAAATGTTGATAATAATCACATACAAGCCCGTGCATCGTAAAATTCGATTATGCTTTTTCCCTGTATTGACGAAAATAAAGATTAAACTTCGTGTAAAATGGATTTAAATTCGTAAACACACAAATTGGATATTTATAAAGACTCTTATGATTTATGTGTATATTAACTGCATTTTGTTCAATTTTTTTAATAATAAGTATAATCAAAATGATGTAATTTTAATATTCAATATATTATAAATAAATTTAAAAGTACATACCTACATTAGTTAGAACAAAGAATATGTTTGTTTATTTTCTATCTCAGTAATAATAAATATATTGTTGTTGCTATGGCAACCTAATTATAATATGAACTAATTAGTTAATATATATATATATATATATATATCAACAAATTTCAAAGTTTGTAAGAAGTTTGCGATTTTGTGTCGGGCCGCATTAAACTTAGTGATGGGCCGCATGCGGCCCGCGCCCGCGGGTTGTAAACCCCTGTCCTAAATGCATGATTCAGATAGATAATTGCTCTCCTGGGTCGTATGTGACGGCAAACAAAATATGCAATTGCATAGGAATCCGCTCTCTAGTAATAACAAAGACAAGATATATAATTTTTGGATTTATTTAAAAAATGATTTAGGTAAAATACAAGTCTTTTCTCTTTGACAAATGTTTATTCCAATATGGTAAATTCATTTTGAAAAATTAATAAATCATTGAGACTCCAAGATATAAAAGGCGGTTTATTGGTCCGAAATCAATCATCTAATTTTATTTAAAAGTCTTGATTTATATTTTTTATTAATTCGAAACAATAAAAATGTTTTCGAGATCTCTTGAAAATTAAAATTATGAATAATGTTGTTTAATTTTATATTTTGCAAATAGCTTCTATTGACCGTAGTTATTAATTTTTTCTTACAAACAAACAAACAAAAAAGCCCTAAAATCCATACTACTAAAACTGTATTATGTAGGATTATTAATGAAATGTTCACCTATTAAAATTGAACAAAACATCAAAGCCCTTTCAAGTTTATATAGTCAATTACAATTTTCTTTTATATCAGCTGGATTTACCTAGTAGCTGGTCCAGATTCCAGGAATATGAATGGATTTATGAAATACTATATAAACAAAAAGATGTCATATTTTTTGGTAAAAAGTGAAATTTTTGATTTTCATGGATTAATAAACTATAAATTAAAGGAGTTGGAGAAATAAATAAATAAAAAAAAATATATACTAGAAAAATATATTATAAAATGAACCTATAATAACGAAAAATAATAAAAATCTATGCCATTTGAGTAAACTCAACCAAATTTTGTATATACCGGGTGAGATTTTTTTTATCTTGTGACAGTCTTATAACTCAAAAACAGTGCATTATATGGAAAAAAGTTTCAAATAAAAATTTGTTTATATCAAGGGGGAAACTTAACTACGCTATTGTTTGTCGACCAAGAACAAGCTTTCTAGGGTATTTCAATGTCAAGTTCTGTTTTTTAAATAGAACCCTATATTTTTCTATACGTCTACTTAATCTACAAAAAAAAAAAAAAAAAAAACTGAACAACTTTCATAAGAACTATTTTTTTATACGACATCAAATAAACAAAATACATGAATCAATTAGATCTCAAAAAAAATTCTTAATAATTATTTTTAACAATTATTTAACTTAATTATCAAATAATAATGATTAAATAATTAATTATTAAATAAATCATTTAATAATAATTAATAATTTAATAATTTTTCGACACTGTTCTGAGACATTCTAGTGTATCGCAAGTCTTCTGGATGATTTCCAGTTCCTATGCCCTTATTTTGGCCTGTTCCAATTTCTTCATTTCCTGTATTTTTTTTTAACAGATTTTACAACACAATAAAATGAAGCTTTTGAGGGTGTATTCCTATTTGGAAACCCCTCGGCATTCATTTCAATGGCAGCCCCATAACACTTCTTCCACATTCACCGCATAAATTAAGACCATTTCAATTCTGTCTTCAACAAAAAATGCTCCATTTTTATTATAGTAATACAATATAACTATCTACTGGATTGACACAAGAAATAAACTTTTTTAAACTCAAGAATTTCAACTAGTTCTATTAAGTTGAAAATAATCTCTTAAATATGAGTATAACGAAGTTTTTAATATTAATTATAACACGATTTAATAATTATTTATTTAATCATTGTTATTTGATAATTGAGTTAAATAATTGTTTTGTTTTTTTTGGCTTTTCGGCCTTTCTAGCCATAAGCCAATTTACGATACTATTTATTTTATTAAATTTGTCCCTACCCCGTGGGTCAGATTTTAGCCGGATGCCTCGAGTCGGATTCGAACCCGGGTCCACTTGGTTAGCTGGCTGACGTGCTACCGCCTAGCCTACCCGAACCCCCCCCCCTAAATAATTGTTAAGATTTTTTTTTAGATCTAATTGATTTAATATTTTTTTATTTGATGTCGTATAGAAAAATAGATCTTATGAAAGTTGTACAGTTTTTTTTTTTGTAGATTATGTAGACGTATAGAAAAATATAGGTTTCCATTTAAAAAACAGAACTTGAAATTGAAATACCCTTGAAAGCTTGTTCTAGATCGACAAACAATAGCGTAGTTTAGTTTCAACTTCGATATAAATAAGCTTTTATTTGAAACTTTTTTTCATATATTGCACTGTTTTTGAGTTATAAGACTGTCTCAAGATAAAAAACTCACCCGGTATAATAGTGAGCCCCCAGAAAACTAAAAATTAAAAAACAAACCGCTCAAAGTGGGGTGGGGGTCAAAAAATGAAAATCTAGGCCCTTGGACCAAACTCAACCAGAAGTATTTGGTAAAGTCAAGTGGATGGCCACATCAGAACGTGTCCATTTATTTCTCTCTGTTTTCACATGCTACATCTATTATTGTCATCTGAGCTTGATATAAAAAATAAATAAATAATTTTATCTGTCTAAATTTTATTTCCAGTTGTTGGACTCTGTGATTTCAAAGAGATTATCGTGACAGAGAGGACGTTCCTTTTACGGTATCTCCACCAATTACAATATTTTTGTTCAATTTTAATTTCAAAATAATTTACTGATATTGCCCACGATATATAATTTTTATTTTATTTTATTTGATATACGGGAGTTATCCCAGTTACAATAATTTTTTTTTTTTTTTGGCTTTTCGGCCTTTCTAGCCATAAGCCTAATTACGATACTAGTTATATTTTTTTTTTAATTTGTCTCTACCCCCGGGGGTCAGATTTTAGCTGGATGCCTGGAGTCGGATTCGAACCCGGGTCCCCTGGTTAGCTTGCTGTCACGCTACCGCCTAGCCTATCTGACCCCCCATATACATTTTTATACAATAAATTAACAAATTAACAATACTAAAAATCTAATTTATAGTCTTAATTATTTTTATAGAGAAAAGTTTGCTGAATTTAACAGAATGAAATGTTTTTATTTTTTAACCGACTTCAAAAAAGGAGGAGGTTCTCATTCGACTGAATTTTTTTTTGTGCCTATGTTACCTGAAATCTTCGCTAATTGTGACCCGATTTTTATGATTTTTTTGGATTGGGTTCAGTCTAGTTCCCGATTGGTCCCGTTTTTTTTCATTGGTATTGGACCTTTTTTGTTAAATTTGTTCAGGCATAACTTCTTTGTTTATTGAACCAATTTGGATGATTCTTTCTACGTTTGGATCAGTATAGCTCAAAGATAGTCAAGATACCTAACTATTTATTTATTTTATGTATGTTCAGCGAGAACTTTTTATCACGTTGACCGATTTCGATGATTCTTTTTATATTGGAAAGAGGATAGCTTAGAGGTGGTCCCATATTAATTTGGTCAAGTTCTGATGATATGATCAATGACGAATTAACGTAAATATCCAATTCTTATGAGCAAATAATCGAAATTATAATAAATAAAATCTTTTATAAAAAAATCAATCTTAAAACGTTCATTTAAAACCCGCAAACGTTTCTAGAAAATTTCTATATTTATTAATTTTATTTTATTATCATTTTCTGATTCATTCGCCCGACCCTTTCTCTTACGAGATGCCAGCAAGGTATTATATTAAGTCACTATTAATAACATCACTAAAAAGAGAAAAATAAAAATAATTTTTATAAAAAAAAAATAAAAACTGACTTCCTAAAAAATTAAATGGAACAAATAAAATAATAAGAACTCAAAAATAAAATAAAATATACTAAAAGGTATAAAATAATTATCTAATTTAGTTACAACTAAACGACGAAATATTAACATGAAATTAGTTTTTGAAGTCGGTGCCAAACATATACATTTTATGAATCGCACTCGACAGATCTTACTTAGTACGTTTGCCGGGTACGCTCGCCTTTAGGGATAGTTTGTTTGGCACCGACTTCAAAAAGTAATTTCATGTTAATATTTCATCGTTTATTTGTAACTAAATAAGATAATTATTTTATACCTTTTAGTGTATTTTATTTTATTTTTAAGTTATTATTATTTTATTTGTTGCATTTAATTTCTTTGAAGTCGGTTTTATTTATTTTTTTACAAAAATTATATTATATTTATATTATTTCATTTAAATTGAGTAGGTAAACAATTATTTTTACAGAGAAATGTTTGCGGAATTTAACAGAATAAAAGTCACATTGATAGATAGATATATATACAGATAGATACATACAAGTGAAGCTAATATAAAGCATGTAATAATATATTACAATTTATTAGACATTTAATCGTAATGGGAGCAATATCTTTTGATATCCCTCACACTACATGAAAAGAAGTCTAATTGTGAGGAGTTTCCCTCACTATTCAGCCCTGTAATATTATGAGTTGAAGTTCTGAAATCGAGGGAAAAACATAGAAACAATTATTTTCTAATTATGAAATATCATCACTTGAAATAGGTTATATAATTTTAATTGTGTTGTATTTATGGCTGTAGTTTATTTTTGAAGAGAGGTTTCTCTATAAAATAATATTTTTTTTATTACTTCATTTAATACAGGCAATCTGCCCTAAAGCACATTTATTTAGTATATAATAATAATGCCATGAAATGATTATATGGTAACTTAAATCAAAAGTTCCTTTAAACTTTTCATTTTCTCTGGATATTTACAATAACCTATATGGTACAATCAAAAGCAAATATAAGGGTTGATTTGAAACTATTTACAATAACAATATTTACAGAGACATGGTCAAATGACGCGTCGAGGGGGTTATTAGGTCTGTATCTCTTGAGGGCCGAATTTAAGAGTATGCCACCTAAAGGCTAAAGTCAATTTGCCGCCCCTCTATAGTTCATATTTGCTTAATACATTTGTTTTATACATCAAAAGGATAGAGTTCTTTGGTGTTTTCATCTATTACTTTACCATACAGGGTATGGTCAAGTATTGTAATCGTTCATGAAAAAAGTGGGATTTTTCCTTTTTTTTTTTTCAAAATATCTCAAAAACGGCTGAAATTTTTTTGATTAAAAAAATTGAGTGAAACCCATAGGATTTCGCTCTACAAAAAAGCCCTTATAAGTGAACATCGAAAAAATTATATTTTTTGTCAAAATGTCTGTTAGTCTGTACGTTACCAAATTTTTGTGGACGAGCTAGCTCAAAAACTAGTGTGAATATCGAAACCAAATTTCACACGTAGTATTGGTCCAGTGAGATTAAGAGTTGCTTAGATTTTGGTGCATATCGACCCAAAATTAAGGGGGTTGAGGGGGGTTAAAAATTAAAAATCTAGGCCATTTACCAAACTCAACCAAATTTTGTATACATAATCAGTGGGACCCCAGAAGTCTAAAAATGCAAAAACTAACCCCCTCCCCTACATGATTATAAACAATTTATTAAATATAAGTGAGGGGCCAGGTTGTATGGTCAAGTGGATGGCCACATCAGAACACGTCAGCTTATTTAAACATAAAATTCATTTAGTTTAGATAAAACTACAATTTTAATGGTTTATATGATAAATTATATAATCAAATTAGTTATCTAGTTTTGTTTTTTTTTGTTTTTTTACTTTTAAGATTCGTTAAAATAATGAAATGGGTTTCGAACTTCAGTAATTAATTTGTGATCACTATTTTAAACATATTTTTATATTTTAATGCTAATGACTATAGATTACGTGCTGTGAATTTGAATTAGGTTATAGTTTTAGAAAGTGGGCTATGTAGAAGGACTAAATCATATTTTTAAGTAACATGTATTCTTAAATTCGTTCGGAAAATATTATTAATTTTTGTAATACTTCATTTTAACTTTTGAATAAATTGCCAAACTGCCACCTCTGAAAATTTGCCGCTATACGCTGCAGCCTATTTAGCCTATTTAGAAATATGGCCCTGTATCTCTTCAGTCTTTTTCGGATTGTTGTTGCCATTGATTGTTTTGCGTAGTCGTTCTGGTCATGTAATTTGTTCAAGTATTTGTAGCTGTGTGGTCTTAGATAAAATAATATTATATTGTTAACTGTAGTAATGTTCTTTTTATTTATTTATTACTAGATGCATGGCCCTCTTGCTAGCCAGGGAGCTACGCCTCCTGGGCCCCAAAACCCCCAGAACCGCCACTTTTTGGATGGGTTTTGGGGGGAATTATTTTAAACAAAATTTTTAGGAAATCATATCCCCTACAACTTTGCTCATAACAAAATTTCCCGTAGAATTAATAGTTTAGGAGCTATTTGATAATTTCCATTAGTCCGCCCCTCCCCCCACTTCAAACCCCTTTTGGGGTCAAAATATCAAAACGTTATATAGCTATAAACGTAAGTTAGAAGACATCTGATCCAAATATGAAATTTCACAATAATCATTTCAGTCGTTTTTATGTGAATCGTGAGCAACTTTTCCAGGGAACCCATGGAAACAGACAGACAATAATTTTGTTGAGGGTGTTTTCGTTCATAGCTTTGCTTGAAACATGTGCAACCAAAATTTGGCGTGATTTGGACCAAAGTACAGACAGACAAAACTTTAATTTTATATATTACTAGCTGCAAGGCCCGCCTCGGCGGCCCTCTTGCTAGCCGGAGGTACACCCCCTGGACCCCTAACTCACGAATCCCAACCTCTCACCCCACTCCCACCCACCACACACCCCGAAAATTTGGTTGAGTTTGCTCCAAGGGCAAGAATTTTCATATTTTGACCCTCCCCTTTTTGGATGTTTTTTGGGGTGAATTTTTTTAAACAAAAGTTGTCAGAAATCACATCCCCTACAACTTTGCTTATAATAAAATTTGCCGTAGGGTTAATAGTTTAGGACAGCAGGTTCTTAGAAGCTATTTTGGTGACGGAACCCTTTTGGAAAGCGAAATACTTGACGGAACCCTACAATAAAACAATAATTATTAAAAGTGTATTCTTTATTAATAAGCATAATAAAAGTATAATGTAACAGTTACTTATTACTTACACAACAAGTATAATAATAGAAGATATTGAAAAAGAAAAAAATCTAACTAATGGGAGATATGAAACTGTTTTTTATTTTTCATCAATTGGTTGATATCAGGTTTGATACAAGACAGTTGAAGTCTCATATCAGGTTCGGCGTCCAGTCTATTGCGGTATTTTGTTTTCGTGGCTGCATAGGTTGAGAATCCTGTTTCGCACAAATATGTTGTTGGGAACGGGAGAAGAATATTCAGAGCCATTTTGGCAAGCATTGGATATTCATCACGGATTCTGCACCAAAAATCGTTGAGAGGCGTCGTTTTAAACAGTGTCTCCATACTTGTGTCTGATGACATTTCTAAAAGAGATTCATATATGTCCTTTGACATACTTTCGGGCTTTTGCAAGTTAGGTAAAAAAGGATTATGAATCCATGAATTCAGTTTCATTTTTGTATTCTGTTCTTCGGGAAAATAATTCTCAAATGATGCGCGCATCGAAGTGAGATATTGTACCAATTCTTCAAATACATCATCTTGAAACATTTCTGAGTCGTTATCGCTAACAAACTCACTGAGTGACGTAAAGCTTTCTATTTCTCTCTTACCAACGCAAATAATCCAAAAATCTAATTTTCTTTTGAAGGCAGTTATTTTGTTACAGGCCTGGAACACTGTTGTCTGTTTACCTTGCAATGATAAATTTAATTCGTTCAGTTTTTGAAAGATATCTGCCATAAAAGACAGTCGGAACAACCAAGTTTTATCATACAAACGGTCTTTCAAATTAAAAGAAGTATCTGAAAGAAACATTTGTAACTCGGCTCTAAGTTCAAGTAGCCTTGTTAAAGTTTTACCCCGAGACAGCCATCGCACTTCTGTATGGAGCAGCAGTGTTTTATGTTTGCTGCCATAATCTTCACACAATAATGAAAACAATCGGGATTGTAGTGGTCGTGATTTGATAAAATTAATTATTTTTACCGCTTCATCCATAACTAATTTTAGATTTGACGGCATTTGCTTCATCGCAAGTGCTTGTCTATTGCTGTATGCTCCGCGCGTACTGCTTTTTGAAGATTCGGCTTCGATTATAAGGTGTTGTTGCAACACGTTTAACGCCTTTAAGCCAACGTTCCATTCTTCTTTATTAATCATGTTACTTGTCAGGATGGCGGGGTCAAAATAATGCACGATCGTTACTGCATAGAAGAGTTAGTCACAAAGAAGAAATGTACAAAACTGATACAATCAGAATACAGCAGTAGAACAATAAACACTTCGTTTCTAGCAGGTAGGTGCTTATCGCTCCGAACGCTAATCGTCGACTGACTGAGTGTCGAGGCGCGATCGTCGCTTTTATAGTCCTAGCCTCGATTTCGAGCATTCTCAAAAATACTTGAGTCAGTGCCTTTGATAAATAAAAAGCCGAAATAAAAATACAAATACAAAAATGCTGTTGTAAACAATCTCGACTTTGTGTTTTGAAGTTAGAGCCGAAAGTCGCTTGTTCACAACTATATCGTCATATCTCAGAGGCGGCTTTTATCAAAAAGGACTGCCCAGCGCTCAATAGTAGATACGGCGGAGGCGGCATAGTAAAATTGTACAGTACGTTCACCCAAATGGCTTGCATCAGATTCTTTGAAATGCATCAAACGCCGCCTTTCGGCAAGGCAGCGGTAGCTCTGTCTCGAGCAGCGATCCGTTTGTGTCGGCTTAACAAAGTATGCCAATCATTTGAATGAACAAAGTGGTACTGTGGTGGGTGTGGTGACTAAGTTCGGCTGCGCCTCGTGAATCGTGATACGCCGCGTCAAAACGGTCGACCAGAGAGAGGTGTTTTGAATTTTTTGCTAAATTCTTGCGGAACCCCTACAGGGGTATCACCGGAACCCTAGGGTTCCGCGGAACACACTTTGAGTATGGCTGGTTTAGGAGTTATTTGATCATTTTCACTTCCCCCCCCCCCCAAACCCCCTTTTGTGGTCAAAATATCAAAATGTTATATAGCTATAAAGGTAAGTTAGAAGACATCTGATATGAATATAAAATTTTATAATAATCCCTTCAGCCGTTTTTAGGTGAATCGTGAGCAACTTTTCGCAGAAACCACGGAAACATACATACATACACCCAGACAGACAGGAATTTTGTTGAGGGTGTTTTCGTTCATAGCTTTGCTTGAAACTTGTGCAACCAAAATTTGGCGTGATTTGTACCAATGTACAGACAAAACCTTAATTTTATATAATATAGATTTTATTTATTATTATTTCGATTATTTGCTCATTAGAATTGGAGATTGACGTTATTTTGTCATTGATCATATCATTAGAACTTGACCAAATTAATATGGGATTACCCTAAGGTATCCCCTTTCCAATAAAAAAAGAATCATCGAAATCGGTCCATAAACAAAGAAGTTATGCGTGAACATACCACACATAACAAAAAAGGTCCAATATCAATGAAAAGTCTATGGAATTATAAATTTTTAATTTATTTATAACGAGATTATAGATTCGAGAGTTTTGCCCTCTTCATCAGTCTATTATAATTGATTCACAGGAATTAATGAATTAATCTATGTAAGTAAATCTTACTTTACATACATTAATTCCTGTGAATCAATTATAATAGACTGATGAAGAGGGCAAAACTCTCGAATCTATAATCTCGTTATAAATAAATTAAAAATTTATAATTCCAGCACAAGACACACTCTTTTATTGTCTCCTTCAATATTATTTATTTATTTGTATTTTATAATTATCTGTAGGTATTATTTTATGCAAATTCCAAAATATATTTATTGGATTGTATGATGTATATACCTAAAATAGCTTATAAAGAATTGTTATTATTGTTTTAAAATTTTAAACATAATTTCCCAAATGATATTGTGGAATACTCTTTCTAGATCTATAAATTTTTAACTTGCAAATATGGTAGATACGGTACATAATTAGTATATTTTTTGATTTTTGATATTTTTTTTCAATAAAAATTAGTTTGAAATTAAAGTGATGAGCGTAATTAGAAGCAGAGAGGAGGGCTGAAGATGGTTGGGCGCCTGCGCTGCGGGGTGGAATCTCCCCCGACGCCTGTGGCGTCCAAGCAACCCTCTATAAAGCAAGAGACAGCGCGAAATTTCGCAAATTGTGGGTGGAGAGTAGACCAGAGTCAACCAGAGAGAACACAAAAGCTGAGCCAACCAACCAACCAACCACAGTACAGTCAATCTTCCCTCCGAACAAGCTTGACCGACCGATTACAAACAAACAAGTAGGTGACTTCCGTATTTTATTCATTTTATTTTTTAATTTAAATTTACACTTTAAAGTTAGTTTTTTTTTAAATTATGTTCATGTTATTAATTAAAAGAGCTTAGGATTACTACATTAATGAATTAAAAAAAAATAATAATAAAAATTACTAACTAAATAAGTAGATGCTTTTATTTTTAATTTGGTTTATTTGTTTGTCTGTCTGAGTAAAATCTTAAAATCCTGAACCGCCTCAAACTAGCCCGTTTTCTTGAAATATTGGAGTAAAAATTTGCATTGAAAATAATATGATAGTAGTAAAAAAAAGATAAAAATAAAAATTACTAACTAAATAATAAATAAGGACGTGCTTTTATTTTTAATTTGGTTTATTTGTTTGTCTGTCTGGGTAAAATCTTGTCAACTTGAACCACCTCAATCTAGCCCGTTTTCTTGAAATTATGGACACATATGTAAATATTTGCATTGACAATACGATAGTCTATCAATTGGAGGAGTTTTCAGATAAAAAAAATTAAACTTTAAAAAATATTAGCAATGACTTGCTAATTAAGAATGGAAGATGCGTTATTGATTGATTGTAAGAATTTTACTGGCTAATTCTAAATATATGTAACACTTAAAATTTGAATTTTTATTTAAATCACACATAATAATTAATTATAATTATTTATTGAACACGAACAAATAATACAATATATGGTAACTTTGTAGTTATATTGTATTATTTGTTCGTGTTCAATAAATAATTATAATTAATTATTATGTGTGATTTAAATAAAAATTCAAATTTTAATCAAATAAATCACAAAAATAAAAGCTTCAACAAGCTTCATTGCTAATAAATATGTAGCACTCATTCTTAAAAATTTCTATATCTATCTATCTTACCTACTTATTATAATCGGCTTGCGCGACGACGCCGATATGATTTTTTTAATTTTAAAATCCACTAAGTTTATGACAAATAAAATTAGGAAACTTAAATTATCTTGATTCACGGTAGTGCTGAGGATTCTTATAGGTGTTAAATAAAAGCCTTATTTTTCAGCAGTTCTTTTTTTAAATTAATTTAAATGGTGGTTTTTAATTAATCTATATATTTCGGAAATTTTCACAATATTCCTTCTTCAGTGGACCGTTTTTGAGCAAATACAATAAATAGAATGTTAGTTAAAGTTAGACATTAAATTAAAACTATAAGTTAAAGAATTTTTTATATATTTATTCACCCAAAAACCACCGCATTTGCTCATTCTTCAAAATTCGAACCCAAGGCCAAATTTCATTTGATCATTTTTAATTTTGGCCTCAAAATTATTATTTTAAAACGCACTACTGAGTCCAGGGGCGTAGCCCCTGGCCAACAAGATTCCCGTTGAAGGCGGGCTTCGCAGCTGGTAATATAAATTAATATTAACAAGAAATCCTACTGTTTACAAGATAGTATGTAACTTAAAGAGTATTTTCTAAATCTAACAGGTAATCAAGATAAAAGTAAATATATATTGTATGAAATATTCATTTACTATGAGTTAAGATTTCTAGGTCACTTGTTTCACATTAAAATTAAAAAAATAAAAGATTACATTTTTCAATATATACTAGTATATATTTCGAGCTGTAAGCTCATCTTCAGGAAAGTATTACAGAATTATAACCTGTACTTTCCTGAAGAAGCTCGAAATATATATATTGAAAAAATTTTATCTTTTATTTTTTTAATCTTAATGTGAAACAAGTGACCTAGAAATCTTAACTCATAGTAAATGAATATTTCATATAATATTTATTTACTTTTATCTTTATTAAAGATGTTTCACCTTTCACCAACACCACAATCTCTATTAATTATTAACAGGTAATCATTTTAGCCCAAGAGCCCACGACTGCCAGACCTTCGTTATTTTATAAAAGCTGAAAGTTTTTCTGTGCATGTCCCCTATACAGGTAAGAACGACCAGCGACTATAGAGTTTGGGTTGTGGTTACTTTGGCAGGTAACAGGTAATAAAGGTGTATAAAATAGTACTTTAAATTCGTTAAAGTATAAAGCTCAATTTTTTTATATTTTCTTCGGGATAACTTTAGAAATCTCGTCATCCATTGCCGGACACTTATGACAGTTGCTACCCCCTGCCAGACACCCCTAAACTTTAAGAAACTCAAGCTTGAGTGGTTTGCCATAAAAGAATTTAGTCTTTTTGATTTTAAGTCGATTCTTCCACGTTTTCAGTAGAAGTTGTCATTAATAGTCAAAACAACAAAAATGGAATGCAATAAGGTTATTCCTCTAGTATTAGATAAGAATCGATGGTTATTTTTGATTTTAAGTCGATTCCTCCATGTCTTCACCAATGGTTATCAATAATAACCGAAATGTCAAAAATCTATGTAAAAACCATTAAAACTGTCCGCCTATTGAGGTAACATTTTTTTATAGGTCGCCAAGTAACATATATAAAATTTATCTTTTATATTATAACGAAAGTATAATTATAATTTATTAAAGTTTAGGGGTGTCTGGCGGGGGTAGCAACTGTCATAAGTGTCCGGCAATGGATGACGAGATTTCTAAAGTTATCCCGAAGAAAATATAAAAAAATTGAGCTTTATACTTTAACGAATTTAAAGTACTATTTTATACACCTTTATTACCTGTTACCTGCCAAAGTAACCACAACCCAAACTCTATAGTCGCTGGTCGTTCTTACCTGTATAGGGGACATGCACAGAAAAACTTTCAGCTTTTATAAAATAACGAAGGTCTGGCAGTCGTGGGCTCTTGATCTATTTATGTATGTCTTAACTTTCGTAGATTAAAAACGTAGGTATCTATAAAATATAGGTATATTTATTAAAATCAAACTTTTTTAAAAAAACATGCGTTTATTTCAAAACCCATATGATTAAAAATAAAAAAAGCCTGTGAGCTGTAAACTTAAAATTTAACTTAAATAAGACCCAAAAATTAATTTATTTTTTGTTATATGGTATGAAAATTATTCAAGTTCCGAAGAAAATTTATTTTCTACTTTTTAATGCATTTGTATTTTAATTTTTTAAACTCGTTATTCGGTAGGGTATTCTTGTATATAGAAAAATTTGATTCTCAATTGCAAACATCTAATCCAATAAAAAACCGTTTCTTTGCTTAACAAAATATCTTCCTGCGAATTATTATGATATAATGAGGTAACGTTATATGTAAAATATGTACTAAAAGAAGTTTTGTTTGCTAAATTCATTCTAAAGGCATTATAAAAGAGTGTCATAACTCGTAAAGAAAACTCAATAGTTTGATCACCTCTCAATGCCAATGAAAATATATTAACGTTTTTTTAGTTTATATACCATTTTACATTCAAATAGGCAAAATTATTATTATAGATTCAATTATTAAATTAAAAAGAGTATTTTTGACAGCTTGTGCAATCGAACTTAACGAGATTTTGTTTTAAGAATTAATTTATATAGAGCAGTGATTCGCAACCTGTGTGCCGACTCATACCAGTGTACCGCGAGAGATTGTAAAGTGTGCCTCGAAGGTTTTTGACAAAATAATTAATTAATTAATCAAAAGATTTGTGAAATAAGTAAGTCTTTAAATTTCTTTAATGTGAACTAAGTAATTAAAAAATGTCATAAATGGACAAATATTTAATAAATTCTGGTGTTTCGCAACAGAAGATTGGAAGTATAAAGATCACTAAATCGAATTCAAATTCATCGCAATTTTATAAATAAATATTTTTGTAATTGTTGTTGTTGTATTTTTTATATTCAGGTGTGCCACGAAATGATTCCAGATATTTATAGTGTGCCGTCAATAAAAAAAGATTGAGAAATAGAGTGTGGAGTAACGTGGCAATTTTGATTTCATGACCATTATCTTTCTTTATAAGTAACTTATTATTCAAAGTTCAGATTGAATAGAAAGTATATTTCATTTTTACTTTACCATACAGGGTATGGTCAAGTATTGTAATCGTGCATGAAAAAAGTGGTTTTTTGCTCGTTTTTTTCAAAATATCTCAAAAACGGCTGAAACAATTTTGATTAAAAAAATTGGGCTAAACCATGGCATTTCGGTCTACAAAAAAGCCCTAATAAGTAAACATCGAAAAAATTATATTTTTCAGAGATAATATTTGTTTTGTCAAAATGTCTGTCTGGTTGTTAGTTAGTCTGTGCGTTACCAAATTTTGTCGACGAGCTAGCTCAAAAACTAGTATGAATATCAAAACCAAATTTCACAGGTAGTTTTGGTGCATTGAGATTAAGAGCTGATTAGATTTTGCTGGATATTGACCCAAAATTAGGGGGGGGGGTTAAAATTTAAAATTATAATATTTTCAAACTAAAAAAGAACAAAAATGAAATATACAATAATATTTCATAAATCAACCTATAATAACGAAAATATTTTTTTTTCTGGCGCCAAAATTAAGGGAAGGGGTAAAAAAATGAAAATCTAGGCCTTAGGACCAAATTCAACCAAATTTTGTATACATAATCAGTGGGCTACCAGAAGACTAAAAATTCAAAATGGGGGATGGGGGTTGTACGCTCAAAAAACTAAAATCTAGGCCCTTGTACCAAACTCAACCAGAAGTGTATGGTAAAGTCAAGTGGATGGCCACATCAGAACGTGTCAATTTATTTTATTATTTCTTGCGCTAGCTAGCTAGCTAGCTTCAAACGATTTTCGATTCATTTTTATTTCCATTACAATACAACAAGAAACAGAGTTCCCAGATATATAGTAAAAGAAATCTAGCTCTCATAAAAATAAAATTATCTCAAGTGTCCAAAAAGGTATTTTTATGTGTATGTATCGTATGTATCCAATGTTTCCACTAGACTGATAACCAAATGACGTCACTTTTTTATAGTAGGTAAGTACTTTATTTCAAATTTCAGTACTTTCTTCAAAATTTCTCAAAAATTCTATCAATTTTTATCAAATAAATATTGAATGACGGACTTTAGATCTAGAACAAATATTTAATGATAACCGTATAAAAAAATGATATTTATTATATACCTAAAGCTTTCTTGTATGGTTTAACTTTAAGGCATCGTTTCCCAAACTGTGCTCCTCGGGGAGCCCTTAGTGCTCCGCGATGGGATTCTCAGGGGCTCCATCTGCCTTGCACTGTAGGCAGTGGCGTAGCGTAGGTTTCTGTAAATATAACACTGTCTTTTTTAAAAATCATCAATTTCGAGAAAAGCATTATAACCAACCTATTACAATTCTATCCCAATTTTGGTAAAAATATTGAAATTTTTTCTAACCTTGGGAAGGCGATGTCGTTGTATGATAATACTGAGTATGATATAATTTTAGATAATTATGATTAAAACGGTGAGCTACTACAAATGGATGAGTATATTTAAAAACAAGGTTGTTTTTTGCCCAATTATATATCTGGTAATTGAAAGCCACATTTGCCGCCCTCTCACCCCCGATTCACACATAGAATTTTCCAATAAAATTCCATTTTACCCCAAGCCTTAAAATTTTTAGAAACTAGAAAAATATTTAATGATAAAACATGTTTTAGTAGTGAATATTCAGTTACTATTTGTTGAAAGTGATAAAAAAATTATTGAAATTACTGAATAATTTGAAATAAATACATATGTGGTTTGTTCACTGAACAAAATCATATTTAACATCAATTTTATTAAGAATAAATAAAAAAAATAGCTATTCAATTATTTAATTAAAAAGTAATAGTGTGAGTAGATATAAATGGCATCACAAGTGCTCTATACGAAAGTGCACCAAGCAGGAAAATAGTCCCAGATCATCCAATAATCATTGTTGAAGTAAAAGAAAATGTTTAAAAAATGTTTTAGAAACTTTTTAAAATTTAAAAATATAAAACACTAGGTAGGTTTCACATAAATAAAGATCAGATGCTTTGTTTAGCACGACTCTATACTAAGCCCATCTTCAGGAGTTCCCAAAGGACACTGGGCTTAGGTATACCTATACCCCGAAATATATATAGAGTCGTGCTAAACAAGCATCTGATCTTTTATTTATGTGAAACCTACCTAGTATTTTAAATTTTAAAAAGATTCCTTAAAAAAATTGTCAAAAAATGTCTTTACTTTATTTAATACACTACGGTGCATAAAAATCGAGCCATCAATAAATACTTTATTAAATAGTAAATAATTTTGAATTTTTTTATAAGTAACCATATATTTATTGAAAAACAGCTTATTACAAGTGTACTTGCCACTTGTCGTTGACTTAGCACTTGATTAATTAGGCACACAACTTGAACTGCTTGAACTTCAAAAATATCCATTTTGTATATTTTATCCTTCCTATCGATAATGTTAAATTCAAAATTATTCATTTTTTTGATATTTCAAATGGAATTTGATCTTTTATTAAAACTTTATTTAAAATTAAAGTGATATTGAGAAAGTAGGATAATATGTAATTGTATCTTTTAATTTAATTTTACTTATTTTTACTATGAAATTCAAAAATGATCACCTATATTTATTGAATATGTTAGTTTAAGAGTTAATAGAACATATTATATGGTTATTTGTAGCAATTTTAAAAATAATTTCTTATTTAATAAAGCTTTTATTGGTGGCTCGATTTTTTTGCATCGTAGTGTATATTTCACCAAGAACCTACACCATTCTCCCTTAACAAAGAAGCATTGTTGATCTTAAAAAAAATGATTTTTTTTTATCTTAAAGACGCGCTGCTCGAAGTTATGAAACTTTTTTCTAAAATCTGCCCCCCTATCAGAGTGCCGCCCGGGGCAAGTGCCCCCTCGCTACGCTACTGAATGTAGGCTACTCAAAACACTGTGAGAAGGTGTGGAAGTATACACAAGTCATCGTTATTAAACACAGAAGTACGATTACTGTCACGCTTAATAATTTAAGTTCATATTTTCCAAGAGACACTCAGAAATCGATTCGAAGGAATTCTGAGTGGATTGTAGATCCATTTTCAGTGACGTCAAAAGTAGCAACCGACACTGTGGCAGAATATGAGACTTATAGACATGTTTTCAGACTGCCACTGTCAGAAATCATTTAAAAGTAAACATCTTCGTGAATTTTGAGCTCAGTTAGGGAGGATCTTTCGATATTAATTTTTTGATATTATTTTTTTTTCCAATTGTAATTAACGTTGATTCAAATTGGCTCTTTGTGAAATAAATAAGTCTTTTAAAATTCTTCCGATATTAATTTCAAAAGCTAAATTGCTCTTACTACCTTTTGATCTAGACACACAGCAGTGTGTCAGCCAAGTTCGGAAAAACGGGCGACGCTCCAGCCATGTATTATAGGTATATTTTAAGCTACTTTCAAACCCCCCCCCCTCATAACTGAAAAACTATTAGACCTATACACTTGAAATTTTTCATGTCTAATAAGGCCCACTTGAACACCTAGAATCCCAAATTTCATGAATAACCTATTATAGTTCTTGAGTTATTAAGGTCTGAAAATTTCCATTTTAACCGACTTCAAAAAAGGCGGAGGTTCTCAATTCGACTGATTTTTTTATGTGTATATGTTACCTGATATCTTCGCCAATTGTGAACCAATTTTGATGATTTTTTTGTATTGGGTTCAGTCTAGTTTCCGATTGGTCCTGTTTTTTTTTCATTAGTATTGGACCATTTTTGTTATGTTTGTTCAAGCATAACTTCTTTGTTTATGAACCGATTTTGATGATACTTTCTGCGTTTGGATCAGTAATTATACTTCCAAGATATTTAAGATACCAAAGTATTTATTTATTTATTTATTTTATGTATGTTCAGCGAGAACTTTTTGTCACGTGGGCCTTTTTTTTATTGGAAAAGGGGTACCTTAGGAGTCCCATATTAATTTGGTCAAGTTCAGATAATATGATCAATGACGAAATAACGCAAATCTTCAATTCTTATGAGCAAATAATCGAAATTATAATAAATAAAATGTTTTATGAAAAAAAATCTTAAAACATTCATTTAAAACCCACAAACGTTTCGAGAGAATTTCTATATTTATGAATTGAATTTTATTATCATTTTATGATTCCTTCGCCCGAATCTGTCTCTTACGAGATGCATACAAAGTATTATCTTAAGTCACTATTAATAATATCACTAAAAAGAGAAAAATAAAAATAATTTTTATAAAAAAAAATAAAACCGACTTCAAAAAAATTAAATGCAACAAATAAAATAATAAGAACTTAAAAATCAAATAAAATGCACTAAAAGGTATAAAATAATTATCTTATTTAGTTACAACTAAACGACGAAATATTAACATGAAATCACTTTTTGAAGTCGGTGACAAACATATACATTTTATGAATCGCACTCGACGGATCTTACTTAGTACGTTTGGCGGGTACGCTCGCTTATAGGTATAGTTTGTTTGGCACCGACTTCAAAAAGTAATTTCATGTTAATATTTCGTCGTTTAGTTGTAACTAAATAAGATAATTATTTTATATCTTTTAGTGCATTTTATTTGATTTTTTAGTTCTTATTATTTTATTTGTTGCATTTAATTTTTTTGAAGTCGGTTTTATTTATTTTTTTTTTATAAAAATTATTTTTAACATTGACTGACTCACTCACTCAAAATTCGTAACCGAAAATAATGTATCTGTTATAATTAATTTAAGATGAAGTGGACTAAACGTAGACTAAAAAATGCATATTTAAATGTAAATGGCAGATTTTCCCCATCACAAAATAACGTTTTTTTCTATTTGAATATTTTTTCTAGAAAATGTGTTATATGATTCTAAAACTGAAATAAATCAAAATAAAATTCAAATACCTATATACCACCACTAGGTCGAGCCCATTTTCTAATTGCCCCCCTTAACAATTAAATTGCCACCCTGTGGGGAGTGGGCCCCACGTTGGGAAACATTGACCTAGTTGAAAACTTGGTAACACAGACCTTTAATATTCAAGCTTGTAATATATATAATTGAATTTAACATAATAAAAAATCCATTATATTTTATATGTGATTAGAAAAAAAATTAGGTGATTCCAAAAAATTATTACCTCAATCAATACAAGTTCATAAGGTTAAATAAATCACATATTTCCATTGTTTATAATGTTCAAGTTAGAAAAAGCCAAAGATAGGTTATTACGACACTCACTGATAAAAAATATAGAGTACATCCAATGAATGGCAAAGTTTGTAGAAAAAATAAAGGAAAAATCAAAAAATTGCGATTATACCATCTTCAAATCCGTAAAATGAAGGGTTGATTTTTGTAGGGCAAATTCAAACGCCTTCAATCAGATGACCAGATTCTTCAAGAGCCACAATATCTCTCTTGATTTAAAAACACGACTTCTGCGTTGTTATGTTTTCTCTGTCCTCTTGTATGGTGTAGAGTCTTGGACCTTGAACGAGGCCATTATTAAGAGGATAAACGCGTTTGAGATGTGGCTGTATCGAAGAATCCTTAAAATTTCCTGGACAGCACGAATGACTAATGCCGAAGTTCTGCAAAGAATGAAGAAGGACCTCGAAGTGGTGGATGACATCAAGGCCCGAAAATTGCAGTACCTCGGTCATATTATGAGGAACGAAACCCGGTATACTTTGCTTCAATCTATTCTGCAGGGGAAGATTTTCGGAAAAAGAGGTCCCGGAAGAAGAAGGATATCGTGGTTGAAGAACCTCAGGACCTGGTTCAACAAGACCTCCCAACAACTCTTCCGTATTGCTGTTGATAAAGTGAGGATTGCCATGATGATAGCCAACATTCGTCACGGATCGGCACTTTAAGAAGAAGAAGAAATTCAAACCTAGTAAATTTTTCTAGCTTTGTATTGTCTTTGGCATCCATTTGGCCTGATTAGCACCAGGTACTCTGAAAAAATCTTTTGGAGGAATACCTCCTAAAATTATGATGATTATAGATAGAAAATCTTTTGGAGAAATACCTCCTAAAATTATGATGATTATAGGGATGTAAAAGCAACCCTTAGTTTCGAACAAATAGATAATTTATTGGACAAAGAAGTTGATTTTTTTGTTTCTCCTCTAACTATAAATGTTTACTTTATTCAATGCGAAGCATGGGTAAAGTATTGTTATTGAAATCGGTCTCGCGACAAGCGCGACTTCAAAGGGTCCTCAGGTAAAGACTACGGAACTCATGGTCTTAATTAAAGTCACAAATTGTAGTATTCATTTAGGTTGAATTTTAGCACGTGACGGTTTTGCCAAAAATTACATGGGGTCTCGTCGAAAGGCCAAAAAGTGCCATTCATTTAGTGCGTGCGGATGTATGGATGGTATCTTTTTTCACTTTACCATACAGGGTATGATCAAGTATTGTAATCGTGCATGAAAAAAGTGTTTTTTTTTCTTTTTTTTCGAAATATCTCAAAAACGGCTGAAATTATTTTGATTAAAAAAATTGAGCGAAACCATGGCATTTTGCTCTACAAAAAAGCTCTAATATTAGTAAACATCGAAAAAATTATATTTTTCGAGATAATAATTGTTTTGTCAAAATGTCTGTTAGTTAGTTATTAGTCTGTCTGGTTGTCTGTTAGTCTGTGGGTTACCAAATTTTTGTGGACGAGCTAGCTCAAAAACTAGTGTGAATATCGAAACCAAATTTCACGGCGTAGTTTTGATTCATTGAGATTAAGAGCTGATTAGATTTTGGTGCATATCGACCCAAAATTAAGGGGGGTGGAGAGGGGGGCTAAAAATTAAAAATCTAGGCTATTTGAGCAAACTCAACCAAATTTTGTATACATAATCAGTGTGACCCCAGAAGTCTAAAAATGGAAAAACTAACCGCCGAAAATGGGTGGGGGGGGGGGTGCAAAAAATGAAAATATAGGCTCTTGTTCCAAACTCAACCAAATTTTGTATACATAATCAGTGGGCACACAGTAATCTAAAAATGCAAAAACTAACCCCTCCTACATGATTATAAATAATTTTATTAAATATTAAATATAAGTGAGAGGCCAGGTTGTATGGTAAAGTCAAGTGGATGGCCACATCAGAACACGTCAGCTTATTTTCGTTTACGATTTTTTCCACACCGTTACACCGATTGAAATGAAATTGAAAGCCTACCATTATTTTAACAAAATGAAGCGCTTATTAGTTTTTGGTACATATCGATCCACAAACATTAGTACTTTATTCCAGTACTTTTTTAGTTTTTTCTAAATATCTTGAAAATGACTTAACCAATTTTGATGAAATTTAATATCCTAATTAAGTCCTCAAGGTGACTACAAAAAAGGTTATATAAAGTTTTTAGTAAAATTATATTTTAAAGCACTTTACTCTAGAGTAAGATTGTACTTTTTTTAATTTATTATTATTTTATTTTAAACATGGACCACAAATAGCTAGTGATATCTGATTAATTATAAAGGATAATTTGGATAAAGCTTAGCAACGATCCGTTGCAGTTTATTTAGATTTGAAATTGATCCAGAATTTTTAAATACTTATCCTCATGTAAGGCGTGAAAATCAACATTATTTAAAAGCTAAAAAAATAGTGAACTATTTTAAAGTTGACAATGGCACAGCTGAAAGGGGGGTAAAATTATCCAAGACTTCAATTTCTGTTTGACGAAAGACGAAGAACAACGTCAGTTTCTATTACAAGTTGTATCTGAATGTAGGAAAATTTCTCCTGCCTTTTAAAAAGCCACCTTATCTAAATCATTATTATTATAATAGGGGGTTCGGGACTGTTTATCATTTTTATGAAAAAATTCTCAAATTTTTACCATCGAATCATTGATGTATTAAATATTTATTCCCGAAATTTAAAGTTGATCAACTGTCCCATTGCCGAGAAATAAATTATTGAAAATTATCCTTTTAACTTGGAAGTAAATGGACCGAGCTTTTAAAAGGGCTACAACTTCTATACAAATTATACCATTTTCATCAAATTTATACAGATCAATAATTCAACTTTTATGAATCGAACAATACATTTTTCAATAGATTTGACAGTCTAGTTAATTATTTATTCACAAATGTAAAAATAAAAAGTTATCTGCAGCCAACAGAATAAAACAAAAGCACTAGTGTAGAATGCCAACTCTATTTCTCGAATACGTTTTTGTGTTAAATAAATGTTTTTATAATGAGAAAAAATTTATCTCAATATTCTTTTTATTAATCTTTTCAAAACAAAGATTTTTTCTAAATTAAGCTTATTATTAACAATTTTTTTATTAAAAAAATTTAGTAGGGGGAAGTTGTCACTCTGGAGAAATATAAAAGATTTTTTCGTAGATCAACCAGATAGTTAAGCTGTCTCGAACTCCCTTAATCTGATTATTGTAAATAATAATTATTTCTTCCTTTATAATACTTTCTTGGTGGGTGGGAAATTCCATTAAAGATCTATTGTATTGTACAGAATCTAAGATCTATTGTAAAAGTTAAAAAAAAAAATTATTTAAAAAGACCAAGTCACTAATGTTCAATTTTACCGGTTTAACTTATGGTTTAAGATAAACCGTTTATATATTTTTTATTGAAACTTTTATCCCCCCAGGAAGGAAGATACAATGAATAGAGGAAATCCCTTATTGAAAGGCGAGCCCTTTCACAACGTTAATAATAGTTCACGTTCTTAATAACTATTTCCCTTAAATATAAAAACATTTTACCTAGAAAGAAAAAATTATTGGATTATTGGACTATTTTGACGTTAAAAAGAATCCAGAATGCTTAAAATTAATTGTATATTAAATTTATTTTATTATATATATTTCGAAACTAATATTTATATATCGATTTTACGGTATCAAAAAGGTGCGATCAATTCAAAAGTAATTTTTAACAGACTTTCTTAAAACTGAACACGCTTAGCGAATGCAACAGATGAGCTCTTACCTTGCGTGTTGAACTGATTTAACTGACAAGTTGATTAGAATCGACTTTTACTCAAAAGTTGTCTAAAATTGTAGGCTGAATAACTCTTTAAGACAGCGTCGCTCGCGGCGTCATTTTTGGTAGCTCGCGATAATTTTTGGTAAATATTTTTAAAAAGCTGAAAGAAAAAGTCAACAAATTATTTAATAAAGAATTCTCATTCTAAAATACTTTCATAGGATAAAATATATTAAAACTACTTTTTTTTTAATTTTTGTAGTTTTCATTGCTTTATGATAGTACAAGATCCCGAATTAGGTCGACCTTCACCTATCGAGTTTTCTAATGAAATTAATATTTTGATAATATCTATCTATCTCCTCTTATTAAACGAGCAAAAATTGTTTATATTATATATTATATTATATTTGTATCTTAGTTCTATTTTGAAAACGGCTCTACCGATTTTGATGAAACCAACTCTATTAACAAGTTTTGAGGATGAGAAAACGATCTGGCTAGGTCTGGACCTCGACAAATTTCATCTTAATTGATCTTTTCTTAATTAAAGTAATTATTTATAGATGAAAATCTCAATAAAAAAGTTTGTTTACATTTTTTTCAATTATCTTTTATTTATTAATTGTTTTTTTAATTTTAAAACCCACTAATACTTTATACCAAATATTATTTAATATTAGAATTTGCCAATATAATTGATTAAAATTTCTCTTATTAAAAAACACAGACTAAAAATATTATCGCAAGCTAGAAGATCAAGTACAGTCGATGGTGGTGAAGTAATCTCCGAAATCGAAGCCTCAAATACAATGTATACATTGTTTCATGTAAAAAATTGCTTCAATAAAATTATTATTTATTATTTATTTAATTGATTAAAAAACTCGATAAATTGTTGTTTAATTAAAAAAAATAATTATACGGAATTCATTTATATACCTATGTACACATAATCTGTGGACCACTAGAAAGCTAGAAATGCAACAACTGGGTACGGGGTGGGGATGAATGTGGGGGGTGCAGTTGTAGGGGATCCGGGGGTGAGGCGAGGTGCGGGGTTGGGGTGGTGGTGGGCGTACAGTGGGGAGGGCGAGGTGCGTGGTTTCAGGGGGGGGTCCAGGGAGCGTGTACTATATATAATTGTATTTTTTTTAATTTGGTTACCGTGCATCGCTCGGTGGCTCCAGGTACTAAAGTACTAAACAAAACTTTATAGGGTCGACATCCAATTTCCCTGCATAGCTATTTTATCTAATTTATTAGATTTATTTATTTTTATTTATTTATTATTTATTTTATTTTATTTTTTTAATTATCTACATTTTCATATATAACAATAAAGGAAACTCTATAACTACAAAATACTAATTCGAAATTACCTGTAGATACCCTGTCTACCTGGACTTATGCACGGAAAAAATATGGCGAGCCAAGCTTTGGCATTTTATATACATATTTTACTCTCGATTGGTAATATATTTATCCGGAAACTCGATAACATACATTTATGTTAATAAAATTAGCAACTTTAATTTTTTATTAAAAAATAGCTATGCAGAGAAATTAGATGTCGACCCTATTAAGTTTTGTTTATAAAATACATTATATTATCACAATATTAATTTCATTAGGAAACTCGATAGGTGAAGGTCAACCTAAGTCGGGATTTTAGATTATAGGGGATTTTAAAAATTATTGAATTAATAAATAGAAATTTTTTCAAATATTAATTCAAAAGAGTGTAAAGTCAGCCAAGACATCAAATGTGACGATGTCAAGTTTCTCATTACCTTTCACACTTTTCAAATTATTAAATTTAAAATTAACATTTTAATATTTTAAAATTCTATACTTGTAAACATTTTTTAAAGACTTAAAAATTATTATTAAAATTATTGTATTTTTGTGTATTTTCGACTCCTGATGAATCCCCTCTGATATCGCAATTTAAAAATAAGCTGACGTGTTCTGATGTGGCCATCCACTTGACTTTACCATACAACCTGCCCCCTCACTTATATTTAATATTTAATAAAATTATTTATAATCATGTAAGGGGGGGGGGGTTAGTTTTTGCATTTTTAGACTCCTGGGACCCACTGATTATGTATACAAAATTTGGTTGAGTTTGGTAAATGGCAAAGATTTTCATTTTTTGACCCCCCCCCCCCCCCCCCATTTCGGGCGGTTAGTTTTTACATTTTTAGACTTCTTGGGACCCACTGATTATGTATACAAAATTTGGTTGAGTTTGGTAAATGGCCAAGATTTTCATTTTTTGACCCTCCGCCCCCCCCCCCCCCATTTTGGGCGGTTAGATTTTGCATTTTTAGACTTCTGGAGACCCACTGATTATGTATACAAAATTTGGTTGAGTTTGGCAAATGGCCAAGATTTTCATTTTTTTTATCCCCCCACCCCCATTTTGGGCGGTTATTTTTTGCATTTTTAGACTTCTGGGGGTCCACTGATTAGGTATACAAAATTTGGTTGAGTTTGCTCAAACGACCTAGATTTTTAATTTTTAACCCCCCTCCACCCCCTTAATTTTGGGTCGATATGCACCAAAATCTAATCAGCTCTTAATCTCAATGGACCAAAACTACGTGTGAAATTTGTAATCGATATTCACACTAGTTTTTGAGCTAGCTCGTCCACAAATTTGGTAACGCACAGACTAACTAACTAACTAACAGACATTTTGACAAAACAATTATTATCTCGAAAAATATAATTTTTTCGATGTTCATTTATTAGAGCTTTTTTGTAGACCGAAATGCCATGGTTTCGCTCAATTTTTTTAATCAAAATAGTTCAGCTGTTTTTGTGATATTTCGAAAAAAAGAAGGAAAAAACCACTTTTTTCATGCACGATTACAATACTTGACCATACCCTGTATGGTAAAGTAATATTTCTACTAAAATCTTAGAATTTGTCCTAAAAATTAAATTCTTTTTCTTTTAAAATATATATTGGTTAATTTTAACCCGAGCTGATTCCAACTATTTTCAAAAAAATAGATGCTCAAATCCTTAGTTTTATATTTAAATAAAAGGTCTTGTATGAAAAACTTTTTTAATTTTAAGCTGAATTATTTAATTTCCGTTATAGAAGAATGGAGTAAAAAATTTCATTGCTTATATCTTATATTGCGATTCAGAGAGAGGTTTTTTGTCTCGAGGGTGTGAGTTGACTGCCCGGAAAGCATGTTAGTTCGACTCCTGAGGAGATGAATCCCCTATGATATCGCAATTTAAAATTATTTCTACTAAAATCTTAGAATTTTTTATAAAAATTAAATTCTTTACCTTTGTGTATTTTGTTTAAAATTTTAGATATAATAAACTATTATTTAGTAATTTTATTTTATTTTAATATAACTATGAAATTTTAAATACTTTGAAAGATTTGGTCGACTTTTTACTTTACCATACAGGGTATGGTCAAGTATTGTAATCGTGCATGAAAAAAGAGGGTTTTTTTTCCTTCTTTTTTTTTCGAAATATCTCAAAAACGGCTGAAACTATTTCGATTAAAAACATTGAGCGAAACCATGGCATTTCGGTCTGCAAAAAAGCTCTTAATAAATGAACATCGAAAAAATTATATTTTTTCAAGATAATAATTGTTTTGTCAAAATGTCTGTTAGTTAGTTAGTTAGTCTGTGCGTTACCAAATTTGTGGACGAGCTAGCTCAAAAACTAGTGTGAATATCGATTCCAAATTTCACACGTAGTTTTGGTCCATTGAGATTAAGAGCTGATTAGATTTTGGTGCATATCGATCCAAAATTAAGGGGTGGAGGGGTGGTTAAAAATTAAAAATCTTGGCCATTTGACCAAACTCAACCAAATTTTGTATACATAATCAGTGGGACCCCAGAAGACTAGAAATGGAAAAACTAACTGCCAAAAATGGGGGGGGGGGGGGTTAAAAATTAAAAATCTAGGTCCGTTTGAGCAAACTCAACCAAATTTTGTATATCATATAATCACTGGACCCCCAGAAGTCTAAAAATGCAAAAACCAACCGCCCAAAATGGGGGGGGGCGTGGGGTGCATGGTCAAAAAATTAAAAACTTGGCCATTTGACCAAACTCAACTAAATTTTGTATGCATAATCAGTGGGATCCCAGAAGTCTAAAAAGCAAAAACTAACCCCCCCCTCCCTTACATGATTATAAATAATTTTATTAAATATTAAATATAAGTGAGGGGCCAGGTTGTATGGTGTAAAGTCAAGTGGATGGCCACATCAGAACACGTCAGCTTATTTGGTTGAACAAATGTACATATAAATAAAATTGTATAAATAAGGTTGTAAATTAAGAAATAAGTAAATTTTTTTGTAACAAGTAGCTCACCGGATGATTTTAACTTCGAAATTAGCTCACGTACATAAATATTAAGTTGCTATAAGAATTGCCTCAAATCAATGTTGAAAAATGTAACTCACTTTTTATAACCTTATAAAGCATAGGAAATTTAATAAGCAAAGAAATGAAATTAAATAATTTCTGCGAGCATTCCTTTACTCCCGAGAGGAAGCATTTTCAAAGATTAAATACTTCTTAGCACAGAGAACGAAATAACCAAATTTTTAAATTAATAAAGTTAAATCATAAAATATTTTATACTTATCCCAACCGTTCAGTTAGTATTTGGGAGTATAATCATGACTCATCAGTTAGATGTAGCTGATTATTCGCTAGAAGCTTTCATTATTATATAATTCAAACGCATTTTTTTTTTTACTTTTCCATGGGTCAAGTATTGTAATGCATGAAAAAAAAATACAACATTTTTTTGCTTCGTTTTTTCGAAATATCTCAAAAACAGCTAAAATTATTTTTGATTAAAAAAAAATTGGGCGAAACTATGGCCATTTGTTCTACAAAAACCCTAATAAATGAAAAATTATATTTTTTCGTTAGGCTGTGTGTTACCAAATTTTTGTGGACTCACTAACTCAAAAACTAGTGTGAATTTCACATATAGTTTTGGTGCATTGAGATTAAGAATTGATTAGATTTTGGTTTAAATTGAACCAAAAATTATGGGGGAGGGGGTTAAAATTATAAGATTTTTCAAACTAAAAAAACCAAGAAAAATGAAATATATACCATAAAATGAACCTATAATAAAAAAAGTTATTTTTTGCGGGGCCCGAAATTGAGGGGGGGGGGGGGGTTCAAAAAATTAGAACTATCAATATAAGTCTTTAGGTGAAGATGAAATTTTACACATTAACACTTTACGGCCTAATGAAAATGACTCACTATGTGAAATTGTAAGGCGGGGGGGGGGGGTTCAAAAATATTTTCAAACAAAAATCGAAGAAAGGTGATAATTTCTAATAAAATAGTATCATAATTAAAAGAAGATATTATTAATTGCTAATCGGCCCAAAATTAAGAGGGGGGAGGGGGTGAGTTCTTTCCTAAATACCCAATTATAAATTATTTTAATTCAATATTAACTATAAGAGAATACCCAGGTGTATGGAAAAGTCATGTGGATTATTTATCAAAGATTTATTTCATCAAACTTAAAATGTAATTGGCCATTTTAAAATCTAGCTATTTTAAAAAGACAATTTTGAAGATGTTTGCCACAGTACCACGAGTCAAAATGAAATATTTTCTCTGGTAAATTTGTATCTGAATCAAAATTTTACGATTTCTAAAATATGTGTCAGGCCAAAAAATGTGTTAACGGAGTGGACAGTTAAAAATCTTTCAATAATAATAATTAAAAAGTAAATTTTAATTTTCCTCATTAATATATCAAAGAATAATTGATACGTCAATGAGGATTATTATATCGAGATGATATATCTGTATACCTATATATATTATTTATTTGTTTGAGACTATAGTTTCGAAGACTTGGTCTTCATCATCAGTCTTTTTAATTATAAATGTTTGTTTTTCATGGAGTCAATATCGTATGGATATTGAAAATTTGATGTTCCTTCTTCACTGGTGGTTACCTTAGAACTAAAGACATTCTTTTGGTTCACATTCAAATATAACCATATGTTTCCCTTTCTCCTTGTTTTACAAAGAGATAGGCTGACAATGGAAGGGGGGCGGGGTTTTGTTTTTGTTTTTTCTTGTATCTTTTGTTAGCAAACATCTTAAGCAAATTGCTATTTGATACTTCAATTTGGCTGTTCAAACAAAGTTTTGAATTTTTATTGAATGATTTCAAAATTCAATTGCGCTAATTAATTTGGGGTTTCTTTCTCCTTTTATTAATCTAATTCTTGTTCCTTCTGTGAAAGAGTGATTGTTTGAATTTAAATGTTCCGCAAACTTTTTATTTTTAAAATCTCTAATATGTTCATTTAATCGAATTTTCAGATTTTCTCTCTGTTTTCCCTACATAGATCGCCTCGCAATCTTTGCATTTCAAACTATAAGCCCCTTCTTTTTCTATATTTGGTAATTTGTCTTTTTTATTTGAACCTAAATATTTTCCTAGAGTAATTGGAGTTTTGAATACTGTTTTGAACCCTATTTTTTTCATTTTTTGTTTTAATTTTTCCAAAATTTTTCCATAATATGGGAGAACTATCCTAGGATTTCTTTTTCTTTTTCATTCTTTTGTGAATATATTGATTCCAGGGTTAATTTTTCAATTTTTTTAAATAACATTTGGTCTATAAAGGCTTGCCTCGTACTCATTATTTACCTGAATTTCTTTAATTTTCTCTAATTCTTGTGAGTATGTGAGTATGTTTGTTTGCATCAAGCAGAGAACAACCTCTTTGTTTCTCTTTGTAAATCTATTTTATTTGAGAGAACTTTTTCACCATCATTGGACTGCCATTCCATCACTTATCAATTAAAATTTCTACCAGTCTTTGTCTCTCTGAAGAGAAAATTTCTTCAGATTTATTTCTTAGCTTTGCATTAATAAAATATCTTAATTCTTATTTTATTGTCTCAAAGATTAAGCCATGCATGTCTCAGTGCAAGCCACACTAAGGTGAAACCGCAAATGGCTCATTAAATCAGTTATGATTTATTAGATGATACATTATATTACTTGGATAACTGTTGCAATTCTAGAGCTAATACTTACATGCTAACGGAGGGATTGATAAATTCAATAATTTGAAATTGAAAATCATGTTTCTTTGTTTATGCCATCGGGAAAAATTTTTTAATCCGGCCAAAGTAATGGTTCAAAAATTTGAAACTCTGTAGACTTTATCCTTATAATAAATACTAGCTATCTCTAGGAATTTTTTCAAATTTTTAGCTATAACTTACTAACACTAAGATATAGCAGTATTTTATCTAGATGTAATTCTAAAATTATAATAGCTAAAAATCTGTAAAAAATTCTTAGCTAAAGCTACTATTATAAAGATAATGTCTATAGAGTTTCAAATTTTTTGAACGATTTCTTTGGCCGGAATAAAAAATTGATATTTCAATGCCAAAAAGCCCATGTTATTTAGATGGGAAACTTGCATCAAAGGTTGATATTGAGATAGAGACTTGAAACTTGGGGTATGTTTTTTTATTTATTTCGAACCATATGAGCCTCTCTCAGCGTAAAAATATCCAAAATAAGGACCACCCTAATGACACACACACACACACACACTAATAGCACAACATGGCTTAATATATTGGAAGCTCACCTGCGAATTTCCCTCTTTCTCTCTGATTAATTTTATAAAATTTCTCTTCACGTTAATTAATAGTTAGGGAAATCCAAAAGTTAAACTTTTCAAAGATTATATATCGAAAAATCGACTTGAAAATTAATCCAAATTGCATTGAAATGTGTGAGCGGTATTAATGGCGTCGGCTTAGAATGTAAAATAATTCAACTCGGACGCCTCGAATTGTTGAATTCAAATTCTAACAATCAAAACAATTAGTCTCAACCATTTAAAAAAATACATTGTTCTAACAATGCAAAAATTCAAATTTAAAATATGATTTCGATATCAATTAATATATTAAAATTCATCTTATTTATATTACGTATATAGAGAGAAATTCCTATAACTTTACCCGAAAAAATGTAACCCAAAAAAACCTCATATTATTTAGATGGGAAACTTGCATCGCTGTGCGGCAAAGTTTATAAATGAGATAGAGACTTGGAACTTGGGGGATATTATTTTTTTATTTATTTCGAACCATATGAGCATCTGTCACCGTAATAATTCGAAAATACCCAAAATAAGGGCCACACTAATGCTCCCCCATAAAGTTTTTTTTAATTTCCATAATAGTTAATAATAATACATATACTAAAAAATCGTTAGAAATCAGATTAATTGATTTATCAATAAAAATAATTTTTATAAAATAAATAAAACCGACTTCAAAAAATTAAATGCAACAAATAAAGTAATAATAACTTAAAAATAAAATAAAATACACTAAAAGGTATAAAATAATTATTATCTTATTTAGTTACAACGACGAAATATTAACATGAAATCACTTTTTGAAGTCGGTGCTAAACATATACATTTTATGAATCGAACTCGACGGACCTTTCTTAGTACGATTGGCGGGTACGCTCGCTTATATAGTTTGTTTGGCACCGACTTCAAAAAGTGATTTCATGTTAATACTTCGTTGTTTAGTTGTAAATAAATTAGATAATTATTTTATACCTTTTAGTGCATTTTATTTGATTTTTGAGTTCTTATTATTTTATTTGTTGCATTTTATTTTTTTGAAGTCGGTTTTATTTTTTATAAAAATTAATTTTATTTTTTTCTCTTTTAGTAATGTTATTAATAGTGACTTAATATAATACCTTGTTTGCATCTCGTAAGAGAATAAAATTCAATTCTTATATATAGAAATTTTCTCGAAATCTTTGCGGGTTTTAAATTATAGATTTTTTTATAAAATGTTTTATTTATTATAATTTCGATTATTTGCTCATAAGAATTGGAGATTTACGTTATTCGTCATTGATCATATCATCAGAACTTGAGCAAATTAATATGGGACCGCCCCTATGGTACTCCATTTCCAATAAAAAAAGAATCATCGAAATCGGCCCACGTGACAAAAAGTTCTCGCTGAGCTAAGATAAAAAAAAATAAATAAATAGATATCTTGACTATCTTGGAGCTATAATCATTATAATCCAAACGCAGAAAGAATCATTAACATCGGTTCGTAAAGAAAGAAGCTATGGGTGAACAAACATAACAAAAAAGGTTCAATACCAATGAAAAAACGGAACTAATCGGAAACTTTACTGAACCCAATGCAAAAAAAATCTTCAAAATTGGTTCACAATTGGCTAAGATATCAGTGTAACAAAAAAATTCAGTCGAATTGAGAACCTCCTCCTTTTTGAAGTCAGTTAAAAATTAAATAATATCCTTGTTATACAAATATTGAATGAATAAATACTACTCGGGTCCAATTAGCTAGTTTAAATGAATATGATATTATCAATAAGAAAATTATTCAATTTTTGATAATTGAGCTCTCTCTCTCTCTTCTCTCTCCTTATAAATATAAAATGATACGCTATAAAACAGCAATTTTCAATCTTTTGTCAAAAAGTATATTCAGATCGTCATTAGTAGATTGTTAACTGAATCTAACAATGCTTGTTAAGCCGCTTTATGTTCTCACTTGTCATGAATCGTAAAATTCAATCATGCCTAAAACGAGTAAAAAATCCACTTTCTTTATTGCTTTCCCGATAGAAATATCGACAATAAATGTCAGATCTTATGACATAACACCTGAACATTAAATGAGCCCTCGTCGGGTTACGTTTAATTTAAATATTCGTACACCACTTCAAATTCAACCGGAGGAATTATGGACCCAATTAATTCATTTCTTAACAAGTAATAAATAAATCTAGTGGAATTATAGGTATGTTGCTTATTAATTCATTAAAGACCATTTACCTATCTAATATTTCACAAAGATACAATATAAATAAACATTGTGATAATTTTATAAATTTAAAAACTTTCTAAATTTGTGATTATTACACTCTTCAACAAAAATTTCTCCACGTAAATCTAACAATGGATTCCAGTAGTTTTATACGCAGAGTATCATGCAATTTCCCGATTTTTTACCATCGTTCAGAGTTTTGAGATATTATCGGTCAAAATGACGAAAAAAGGCCATTTTAAAATATTTTCAAGTCCAACTAAATATTAAACAGCAATATTTGAAATCAAAATATTTTGTTGGCTTAATAGAAAACAGCTTCCTCTTTGATTTTCAAATTAACACTTGTTTTTAGCTCAATTAGATCTCGAGTTATAACTAAAATACTAAAACTACGTGATTATAAAGAATACTAGCTGCAAGGCCGCCTTAGGTTAGCCAGGGGGCTTCCATTAGTGCCCCTCGCAAAAACCCCTTAAGGGATCAAAATATCAAAACGTTATAGCAATAAAATTAACTTAGAAGACATCTGATCCAAATATGAAATTTCATAATAATCCCTTTAGCCGTTTTTACGTGGATCATGAGCAACTTTTCGCGGGAACCACGCAAACAGACATACAGACAGGAATTTTGTTGAGGGTGTTTTCGTTCATAAATTTGCTTTAATCGAGTGCAACAAAAATTTGGCGTGATTTGGACCACTGTACAGACAAAACCTTAATTTTATATATAGATTGATTTTTTTTTACATTATTTATTGGCATCGGGCACAAACCCATTTTGCCAGCCAATATATTCACATTAACATTACAAAAAACAAAAAAAATAAATAGCAACCTAAAAACTCATCAAAAAATATCAGAGCCCAGTGATATAAGGAATTGAAGAACCAGCTTCCCTAGTTCTCCCCCTTCGGATATGCAGGCAAGTAATATTTGCGCATTTGTAGGGAACTGGATCTTTCCCCGAACCCTGTCATAAAATCGGTCTATTTTTCGTCGAGACAACCCACACCCAAGAAGGGCATGGTTAATGTCCCCCCGGGAGCCCGAATCACATCTACAGAAAGGGTGGTCTCTGAGACCAACCCTATGCATGTACTCGGGAGTCGTCGCGTGCCCAAGTCTCAGCCTATTAATATGTACAGACATTTTTCTCGAACAGGGGATATCGTTCAAACCAGGACTGAACCGGGATTCCCGCACACACACCGAAGAAATGTCGCCCTTTGTCAGCACTGGATATTTTTCAGGAATTGTTCCACTACTGATAGATTCTCTTCTTTATTAAAGGACGAACTTCATCAGCCGACAATTCGAGGGGCCAGGATGATCCCTCGGAAATCGCTCTCACAGCTAGACTGTCCACTCTCTCGTTCCCGTTAATTCCACTATGAGAAGGTATCCATAGAAGGGATACCTCCTTACCTGCCTCTCTAAGATTCTTGATTTCATCTAATATTTCAAGGATAAGATAAGATGTTTTCTTGTTTAACGGGAATCCTTTAATGGCCGATATAATGGCTAACGAGTCCGTACAAATGAGAACATTCGTTGGATTGGGAAGCTTATGCGCATAATTCAGTGCCTTCAAAACACCAAAGCATTCTGCCGAATAAATATTACTTTCCGCGGGAAGTCTATACATTTCATAAAGATTGTTGGAAGGACACCAAATGGCAGAGATATAGATAGATAAACATAGATAAAAACATATGGTCTTAGTATTTTAGTTAAAACTAGAGTTCTAATTGAGCTAAATTTAAATAGTAATTTGAAAATCAAAAAGGAAGCTGTTTTCTATTACGTCAACAAAATATTTTGATTTAAAATATTGCTAGTTTAATAGATTAAAATTCAGTTTATTTGACAAAGTTTTTTTATTGAAGTTCTTCTTCAATTTTAGTACAACGTTTCGCTCTCTCGAGACTTTTTCAAGTATCAATTATTAGAACAACATTGGTTGAAATAAAGATAAAAATAACTTGAGACATAAAGTAGAATTTTTTTCTTTCTAGATTGATACCATAAAACATACAAAATATACCAAAAATGATACCATAAAACATACAAAAAAACAATATTGTTTTATGGTATCAATCTAGAAAGAAAAAATTCTACTATGTCTCAGTTATTTTTATCTTTATTTCAACCAATGTTGTTCTAGCCAATTGAGTACTTGAAAAAGTCTCGAGAGAGACGAAACGTTGTACAAAAATTGAAGAAGAACTTCAATAAAAAAACTTTGTCCAATAAACTGAATTTTTAATCTACTAATTATAATGGACATTAATCAACATAATTTATTGCTGTTTAATATCTAATAGGACTCGAAAATAGTTCAAAATGACCTTTTTCGCCGTTTTGGCCGATAATATACCAAAACTCTGAACGGTTGTAAAAAATCGGGAAAGTGCATCTAATCAGCGTATAAAACTCTACTGGAATCCATAGTTAGGTTTACGGTGACAAAATTTCGTTTAATTTTGTAGTTTTGAAGAAATTAACAAATTAAACTGGGTATCAAGAAAGATCCTTGAAAGATTCGATCTCGAATAACATTTTCTTTTGACTGCGTAGATTGGAAGCTCCAATATATCTGTCCGAAATGCCCGTGTCTTATTCAAGACTTCCATAACTAAAGAAAAATAAAATACATCCTTTAGGTATAAAAATTCCGGTCAAAATGTTATATTATTTATATTTATTCAGCCTTCGACGAGGTTTGGTATCTTTCTTTGGAGTTAGTTAATAAATATCAAATAGACCAAAAAATTTACGTCATTTAATACGAACACATATATATAATTCTCTAGGTCATTTCATTTCAACTTGAATGCTTGAATTTTATTTCCAACTATACCTAAAGAATATAAAATTTAACGGTGTCTCCATCTTAACATCTGATGATTTTTTTTTTAATTTTAATTAATAAAAATAAATACAAAAATGTGAAAGACTTATATGTATGGATACTAGATTATTAAAAATAAAATAAAAAATAAAATGTGTATTTGAGCAGGATTCGAAAGTGCTTGGAGTTGAAAGATTAAAGATCAAGGGTCCTAAGGCATTCAGACCACACAGATCACCGAAAGAAATTGAGCAATTTATTTCATCCAGTGAGCTTTATCGGGGAAGTTCTATGTCGTCAGCATATATGTTATACTTACAGTCTATTTCATCAAAGATAAAATTAATATATATTAAAAATAGCAGAGACCCCAGATATGATGCTTTTCCACTCAGATTTTTCAGTGCACTGGTTATGGTCTGGGAGTTATGAAGTAAATAATGTTTTGACCAACTCTGATATTAAAAAGTTATCAAGAAATTTAATTAAACAGAGTCGAAGGCCTTAGAGAAGTCTAGGAATATCATTATACTCCATTTACGCTTCTAATATTGTCTGTTACTTTAGTTAAAGCTGTGAATGTGCCATGATTTCTTCTAAATTCCGACGGGAGTTCATTGAAAAGATTAAGGCTCTGAATAAATTCAACTAAATTCCTTTGGGTTATACCTTCTTGATCTTCAAGAGTACAGATAAGATTCTCTTTGGCCAATAGTTAGGTGATTCGTTAGGAGTATTGCCTTTTCTGATTGGACAGTCAATTGCTTGGGAAAGATCCCCTTTGAAACGAGTGATTTATGATAAAGCACAAAGGATCAACGAATGCTCCTTCAAACTTCAATCATTTTTTTATCCTTTTGAGAGTTATATTATTTATCGGATGTAAGTTATCAGATTTGTCGGAGATAATCATATTCTTAAAAAATAACTTGTCTTTAGAAGAATTGTTTATCTCAATTCAGAGCAAAGTGGCCATTTGTTAGGATAACGGAAAAAATGTTGTTTTTTTCAAAAAGTAACCGAAATAAAGTCAAAATAAAATGTTTTCCATAAAACTAATTAGCTAAACTAATTTATGATTTTCATTTTTTTACTTTATCCAATGCGAAGCATGGGGAAAGTATTGTAATCGGTCTCGCGGCAAGCGCGACTTCAAAGGGTCCTCAAGTAAAAGACTACGGAACCCATGGTCTCAATTAAAGCAACAAATTGTAGTATTCAATTAGGTTGAATTTTAGCACGTGACGGTTTTGCCAAAAATTACATGGGGTCTCGTCTAGAGGCCAAAAATTTCGATTTTTTCATTTAGTGCGTGCAGATGTATGGATGTGGTCGTTTTTTCCGTCCACGATTTTTTCCACACCGTTGCACCAATTGAAATGAAATTGAAAATCTTCTATAATTTTAACAAAATGAAGCGCTGATTAGTTTTTGGTACATTTTGGCCCACAAACATTAGTACTTTATTCCAGTACATTTTTAGTTTTTTTCTAAATATCTTGGAAACGACTTAACCAATTTCGATGAAATTTAATATTGTAATTAAGTACCTTGAGGACTACAAAAAAGATTTCATAAAGCTATTAGTAAAATTATGTTTAAAGTACTTTACTCTAGAGTAAGATATAGTACTTTTTTTAATTCTTTATTTTATTTTAAAGATGGACTGCAGATAACCAGTGATATCTGATTAATAATCAAGGAATAAACATAACATATTAATATATAAAACTAAAGATTTGAGCATCTTTTTTTGAAAATATGTAGTTGGAATGTTTTACAAAAAATAAACTCGATATCTGATATCGCAATTTAATAATATTTCTACTAAAATCTTAGAATTTGTCCTAAATATTAAATTCTTTCTCTTTTAAAATAAAGTTTTAATCTGAACATGAGCTTATTTTTTGAAAAATATTCCAACTAAATATTATATATTAAAAAAAAGATTAATATCTTTAGTTTTATATTTAAATAAGAGGACTTGTATGAAAAACTTTTTTTCATTTTAAGCTAAATTTTATAGAAGAATGGAGTAAAAAAAATTCTTAAGTATATAATATATTGCTATTCAGAGAAAGGTTTTTTGTCTCGAGGGTGTGAGCTGATTGCTCGGAAAGCATATATGTTAGTTATTCTCAGGTTCGACTTCTGAGGGGATGAATCCTCTCTGATTTTTTTTTTTTTAATGATAATGATGAGAGAAATAGTTACACTAAAAAAAGATGCAACCCCTAAAGGCCTGGGTTGGCCCCTCTATCGTGAAAATAAGAAGAAAGAATTTTATGGGTTGGGCGGGGGGTCGAAGGTATCTGTGGATACGGGTCTTAAATAGCTGAAGGTTATAAGTCGCTGGAAAGATGGTGGCAGGGAGCGAGTTCCAGTCTCTGGAGGTCATAGGGATAAAAGAGTTGGCGAAAGCGCTTGTTCGACTTTTATCCAATTTGACAGCGAAGGGGTGCTGGAGTGTTAGAAAACCGCGTGTTTCTCGTAAAGAGCGCATTAGGGGGATAATTGATTTCAGCTCGACTGAACAGACACCGTGATAGTATCTGTAGTACAGGGAAAGGGCAGAAACGGTTCTTCGGTGAGCCAGGGAGTCGAGTGAGTTGGTTAGAGCCGGGTCTCCTATTAGCTTAATTGATCGCTTCTGAATTGCATCCAGTGTAGCAAGAGAATGCTTGGAGGCACCCCTCTACAGATGAGAGCCATATTCGAGACAGCGAGGAATTTGAGCCTTATACAGTATAAGAAGTTGACTGGGAGTATAACAGCCTCTAGACCTAAATAGGAGACCAAGCTTGCGCGCTGCAGCTTTAGCAGTGGTTGAGATATGGTCATTCCATGAAAGGTCAGACCCTAGAGTTACGCCTAGCATTGAAATTTTATCCCTGAATTCTAGTGAGTTTGAGTCGAATGATATGTTTGGGAGGTTTCTGTCGACGCGCCTAGAAATAAGGCAACACTGAGTTTTCCCTGCATTGAAGTTAACTAAGTTTTGGGATCCCCAGTTTTTAAGTTTGCATAAGTCTAAATTTATTGAAGAGGCAATGTCTGCACTGTTTTTATGTGATGCAGGGGCGTTATGTAGGGTACTGTCATCTGCGTAACAATGTACCGGATTGGAGGGCAAGTTTATAAGGTCGTTGATATAGATAAGAAAAGCGTAGGGGAGATAGCCGATCCCTGAGGAACTCCAGCGTTGGTGTGGAAGGGGATGATGATATTCCATCGATGACAACGGTCTGAAAGAAAACTTTCGAGCAACTTACAGAGTTTCGGTGCAAGGCCGACGGAGGTCAATTTGGCAAGAAGATTTTTGTGCCAGACCATATCGAAATATCGCAATTTAATCATATATTTCTACTAAAATCTTAGAATTTGTCCTAAATATTAAATTCTTTTCTTTTAAAACATATTAATATTTCAAATGACTTTGGATAAAGTTAAGCAACGATCCGTTGAAGTTTATTTATTTTTTTAATTGTTAGGTTGTTATTGAAAAAAAAATATATTTTTCTTAGCGTGGCCACTATGTCCACCCTTATTATACCTTTTTATATTTTTTTCCTTATCTTTATTATTGAATCCTGAAGAAAAATAATAAGTAATGTTACTATTCTAATAACGTTATTATACGTAGCTACTGGTATTGGAGAATATTCTGGAATGACTTATCAGACTTTTTTCCTTTCACTCAGTAAAGAGATACAGAATTTTTTCTAAAAAACAAGTTTGAAGAAGTTGTGACAGAGTGATTTCCATCTGTCTGTCTCTATGGCGATGCTTTTAATTTCCGTCTAGGATTTTAAGGACTTCCTCCTCGGTGGTGAATTTTCTTCAGGTTCCTCTCCGACAGCCCCCTGCGGATTCCACTCTAAAACTGTCTTCTCATCAGACTTTCGTAGCGTGTGACCAATCCAGGGCCATTTCCTGTGCTTTATTTGATATTCTATAAGCTGCTAATTTGCCACAAGTGTTCGTTAAACCAGGCTCAGTCGGGCCATCTTAGATTTCATGTAAACAACTATCTATTATCAGAGGGTAGTAAATACCTTTTCACAAGCATAATATAGGTGGACCGTCTTGGCATTTGAATTAAAAATTCTTAATTGAAGATTGAAATGTTGTTTAAATTAATTATAACTATTTACTTAGGGAACACAAACAACAAATAATACCCACTAGGACTTTTCGATAGGCTTATTATTGAGATCGTTCTCAACTATGAACAAGCACTCCTATTTAAGATTAACTGATTTGTCCACGTCATTGTCCAGGTCTATTTAGGCTTTTACGATTGTTCAGCACCTACTGTATTTTTGCAGTACTTAATCGTTCACTTGTGCACTTGAATCCACAAAAAATTCACAAAAATACTATATAGTTTAAGAGCTACTGACCATTTTGGAAGATGATTTTACAATCCAAATAAAATATCCCATAGTACAAGGGTGATCAGCACACACCCCGAGTAAATTTTTCCCAAATCGAGTCGTTTTTAAGGGTAATCGACTCCTGAAGATGTCAAAAATAACGTAAAATTACCTCATTTCAAAATGGTTAAATTTGATTTCAAGACACTTCCAATGACAATACTTAGTATTTTATTCGAAAGGCAAAATTATTGACATTTTTATTTTAAAATTTTTTGAAAATAAACACTCTAAATGGAGGGGGGGTCAAAAATGAAAATTCTAGCCCTTTCGACTATACTCAACCAAATTTTGTAAACATATTCTGTGGATCCCCAGAAAGCTAGAAAAGGCTAGAATTTTCATTTTTGATCCTCTCCTCCATTTTGAGTGGTTATTTTCAATTTTTTTTTTAAACAAAAAATTGCCTTTCGAATAAAATAGTAAGTATTGTCATTGGGAATGTCTTGAAATCAAATTTAACCATTTTGAATAAGGTATTTTTTAACATCTTCAGGGGTCGATTATCCCTAATGACGACTCGATTTGGCGAATAAGAATTTGACTTTTGGGGTGTGTGCTGATCACATTACAGTATGGAATATGTTATTTGGATTCTAAAATCATCTTCCAAAATGGTCAGTAGCTCTCGGTCTATTACAAACGATGAAACAGTTATGAATGCAAACATTTTTCAAAATATCACTCCAAAAAATTGAAATTGTTACTCCTTCACACTTAACAAAGAATTTTCAGTTAATATTTCAATAACCAATGACAGAAATCCTAGTGTCTTTTTTCTAACATGGTTAACGAGATTTTCTCTTGTCTCGAATTATGAATTTCAATAGCTGAAACGTCGAGAGAAAAATAAAAATTGTGAATATCAAAACGAAATTTCACATGTATAGTTTTGGTGCATTGAAATTAAGAGCTGATTAAATTTTGGTTGAAATAGAACTAAAAATTATTGGGAGGGGGGGTTAAATAATAAAATTATACCTAAGATTTTCTAACTAAAAAAACAAACAAAAAATGAAATTAAACCTACCATATAATTAAAAAAGTGTTATTATTTCTTCTTGGGGCCAAAATTGGGGGGTTTCAAAAAAAATAGAACAAGCAATATAAGTTCTAGACTCTTTAATCGAACGAAATTTCACATATGCGCCCTAAATAACCTTATGAAAAACACTCACTATGTGAAATTGATAGTGACCAAAAGGAGGGAGGGGGTAGAGGGTATTAAAAATAGGTGATATTTCTAATAAAATAGTCTCATATTTAAAAAGAGATATTATTAATTGCTTATTGGCTCAAAATTAAAAGGATCTTCGTAAATTATTTTAAATTATTTTATTAAATAATTATATTTACTTATTATAAGAAGGGGCCAGGTGTATGGTGTAAAGTCATGTTCTATGGCCACATCAATTTATGAATTCTATCATAAGGGAATCAAGACAAAAGATCTTAAAAGAATTAATATTTTACCATAATAAATTTTATATCAAAAAATTTATAAAATGCATCTTTTTAAATAGGTATTGAAAACTGACCTGTTGCCGAGAAAATTTCTATTCTCTTGAATGTTCTGATTCATTTCTTTAGCAACAACTTGTTGAAGAAGAAAGAGCTCAACAAGATCAATACATGACAAAAATGTAATAGAATTATTTATCTAGGCCTCTTAAATAAAGTTTTTCGAAATAAAAATAAATCAATGAGTTCAATAGCGAAATTTATCTAAAATATTTAATATTTCTTTAAATTTATATTATAATAAGTTAGTGGTTTTTAAAAATCTTATAACAATTTGTAAAAATTCAAAAAAAAAAATATTTTATAATAGACATATTTTAATAATAATAAATAATAATATAATATTTATTATTCAGTCAAGATTTTAGATTATGAACTAAAATTGCATTATAACCAATAATTTATTGGTAATTTGATCTTTCTTTGATTCTAATATGTTGGTTAGGTAAAATAGAAATTAGATGTGAAATCCAATATTAAATAACATCGTATAACATGAATTTTGATCTCCCAGCAAAAAATTTTTTAATAATGTAAATATAAGTAATGTAGTAACAATAATATTAGGCTCCAATACAAAATGGAAATACTATAGTAGGTATATCTTATTAGCCCAGGCAAATTAGACCAAAAAAAGGGCGCGTTGGCCAATAAATATGCACAAACTGGAAACAATTTCAATCGACGTTAGGCATGTCAAATAAGAGTTAAATGAGTTTGCGACTGTTTCTGGCTGGTGCTAAATTTTTGAGGACCTAAAAACCATGAAAATTTTGAACTTTTCTCAGATTTTAGCTTATAACTCGAAAACCATATGTCCTACTGAAAATTTTATTCTTATAAAAATAAAAGAGCATAAAATTTTGCGTCGAATAATTTACTTAAAAGTTAAAATCGGTTTAGCCGTTTAGCCACAATTGATCGTCAAATATAGGCAATTTTTACCAACTTGGCTTGACTATATTTAGAATCAGTTTCTTGAAAACGGCTCTAATGATTTTCAAGGAAATCACGCATTAGGAGTTTTATTGGGTCTCATCTTCGAGTAATTAAAAAAAAATTTCGTAATCAAATTAATATTATTCCCAGGTAAAGGGATAGTCTAGTATATAGAGGATCCAAAAAGAGGTTCACCTTATATTAATTGCGATAAAAAAAATTTCTAAGATCGTTTGCTATGGTGTGAGTATGTCAAATCTAAGTTTGCGACCTCAAAAGTGTGGGGGACAACTTTTAGTGGCCGAAAAACCTCGAAATTTTCGGACTTTTTCCAGTCTTTTGCTTTTAACTCGAAAACGGTCCATACTTTGTAAATAACCGTCCTATAGTAAATTAAAAAAAGGACAAAATTTCACGTCCATTAGTTCGATTTTTTATGGGGATCCAAAAACAGCCCCCCCCCCCCCCCAGATCACAATTGGCTAATGGCAACCAGTGTCGCAATGAGATTGAAGTTTTGAAAAACTGTATTTTTTTTTTCAAAAAATCGCCGTTTTTCCTTCATAAAATGAAAACCACTCATCCTACCTAGAAACTTGATTTCTTTCTCATTTTCTAGGAGATTTTGTTAAATTGAATGTTTACTTTGACTACTTTTTTGATAATTGATTTATAGATATCCAGCATTTTCCATGACACTTTTGAGGATTCGGATCATAACCTGTTATGGGAAATGCTTGATATCTTTAAATCTAAGAGTTCCTTACTATACATACATCTTTTTCTCCTGAAGCGATTGAATTATTAATAAAAGGCAAATCTGCAGAAAGGGTACCGAGTCTTGGAAATTTTTACACTTTTTCCTCCAATCCACAGAACTTAATTTCCACTCTCCACCCCTCTACTTCCTCCTAATACGAATAAAAGTGAAAATGTGATTACTGGCTGAGTAGGTACAATTTGAACCAATCCCCTAACTCCATGATAAAATGTTTGTGGTGGGCCTGTTATCAATTTATGAACAGTTTACTTTCAATTTCATTCAATCTTATCTCAATTTAAAGTTTATTTGATTATAACAGAGAGTAAAAAGTTGTGAAGAACAAGCAATCCGATAAAGAACAAAAGTAATTCGAGAGGGAATATAAAATATGTATACGTAGGTAGGTACTCATTTTGAATATTTAATATTTAATTGAATAAAAAAAAATCATTTTATGTGCTTCTTACATTCATAAAAACAGGATAAAATATTTACACCAGTAACTTCTTTGAAAATTAAAAAAAAATTAATTAAATAAAAAAGTTATTGTATGTATTTAAGGGAGTTGACCCCTTAAACAATTACAATCTGATTTTTTTTAAACGTTGGAAATTTATAAATATTTATGAAAAAAATCCTTGCACAATTTCATGAAATTCTGAGCGCTCCTTCTTGGATATAATCATCGATTTATAAATTAACACATATCCTTGTGGGATACGAGCTTTGTGCGTGCCTTCGGCACGCCCTCGAGGCTCGGCCCTCCGGACTGGTGCTCTGACGGGCGGCGTCTTGGTCCAAAAATTTTATTCCTCTTAAAAAACCACACTCCAAATGTATGCCTGTAAACTCCCGAAAATACATAGTCTCTTAAAAGTTTCGCCTCATTTTCGGTCCTAACACAGCTACAGAAATGAGGCTCTAGATATGAATCTGGGCGTATTTTTTCTTTCTATAATCTACAGCATTGTGATATTTTTTGTGTGGAAATATGTAGATTTATTCAAATAAGTGGGATCGTGTGAGGAGGAGAATTATATTACATCATTTCTTTTAAATTTGGGATCGATAATCGATATAAGGCTCCAAATATTTAAAAGAGATCAGGTGTTGTTTGTATGACAGGCTGCTCCAGTATTGCCATGAGAAACTCGGGCGTGCGCTCTTTCTGTGCGCAAAGAAAAGCAAATTGAATATTTAATTTTTGAGTGGTGAGGGGGGCGGGGAGGAGGAATAATTATCAATATTATTTAATGTTTCTTAATTTAAAATCAATTGGAGAGTTTCATTTCAAAATCCGAGTCCAAATTACGATTATATTTCAAATTTGCTGCAAATATGCCGACGGCGCTCCCTGTCGGCGGCATTACGTCAGCGTTGCGGCAAATTAATCTGGACTAATCTATATAGTATACTATATTTCGATTAATTGTGATCGAATTATAGAAAAATTATATTTAATGACAATGAAAATCAGTTGAAATTTTAGGTACTCTTTCTTTAAGTATTGATGGAACTGTGTACACAAATTCAAAGTCATTAGTCCGCTAGATTCCTCGATATAAATTAATAAATTCAAGAAAAATGATTTCTTTCGAAAACATCTCAAATTCAGTGTTGAAACGTGGCAACATCGCATACTCTTAAAAGATCATCCCCCCGAAATATACAATCAAATAACTTTTTTTCCCGCGTCCCTTATGAGTGTAGGAGATTACAACTCTGGAATAACATAAAATAAATAACTAGGAATAAATATGCTAGGTATTTATATTCAAATATATCCATTGCGCATGCGCTGAACCGCGGCGTTGACAAGTGTTTCTTTTACTTGAGGCCTGAGGCGTACACACAGACGTGTCTCGCCGGCCAGGCACAAGGACAGACATTTACAAAAGTTTTTGCTTTGAGCCGAGGAAAATTAAAGGCCGTTCTCTCTCAAATTTTTGGTAGTGAGTGTACGGTGTCAACTCCCTTAAAGGCATTTTCTAAAAATTAAAATACTTTTTTAGATGAGAACGGTGCAACTATCAGGGACGAGCCAAGTCCCTTTTGCACCGTCTTGCGACATACTGATTATTATTGGCGAAATACGGCCACAATCGGGTGAAAATTGAAAATCCAGATTGCGCCATCTACGCGCTAGCCGCGGTGGCTACATGGCCGAAATCATATTCAAACATTAATGGCATAAAATTATCTTTCCAATAAAGCCAGTTTCTTTTATATTAAAAATATTTTTCTTTGTTTTATTTTAATTTAAAGTTGTGAACCTCAAAACACCCTTTACAAGGTGTGGCTATTAAATGACCTGGCTGATGCTACTACTGGCAAACAGCGAGCTTGCCGCGACAGGTTTGAACATGATTGTGACTGTTGATGCTTCCCCCACAACGTTTGCTTTTTCTAACTTTTGTTAAACTAAAACAATTATTTACCGCGATTCTAAAACTTTTTCTTAAACTTTTAGTTTATGTTTCGTCTACCTTTCTGTAACATGTAACCTAACGACAAACCCAATTGTTCATTTTTAATGTTCCAACCCTTTCTTAAATGTTATCCTTTAGTAAGGATCATCAACGGGTTTTTAAACCGTCGTTTTTTCTTCAACCACCAAAACACAACCACATTAACCCCAACTCACTCTTCACGATTAAGAAATTCAACGGAATCCAGGCAATTGCTACGAAAAGTGTGTGAAAATTGGAAATCTATATTGCGCCATCTACCGCTAGCCGCGGCGGCTACATGGCCCAAATCATATTCAAACATTAATGGCATAAAATTATCTTTCCAATAAAGCCAGTTTCTTTGATATTAAAAATATTTTGCTTTGTTTTATTTTAATTTAAAATTGGGAACCTCTAAAAAACACCCTTTATAATGGGAGCCCCTGCTAGTTAGACATCTGATTTGCCAGATCAGTTAAGGGTTTGACTAGACTCCAAAAAAAGGCGCAAGCCATTCCCCATTTTTACTTTATCCAATTCGAAGCATGGATGAATGAATGGATGGATGTACGTATGTTATCCGTTTTTTCCACACTGTTCAACAGATTGAAATGAAATTGAAAATCGGCCATTACTTTAACAAAATGGAGTACTGATTAGTTTTTGCTACCTATCGGCCCCCAAACATTAGTACCTACATTATTCCAGGACTTTTTTAATTTTTTTCTTGAAAATGAGTTAACCAATTCTGATGAAATTTAATACTCTTCCGTCTCAAAAGGTTGCCGAACCCTGCTCTAGAGTAAGATGGTACTTTTTTAAAATTCTTTAAAATTTATTCATTTAATCTTTAATCGGTATAATATTTAAGACCTTTGACACACACCGTCGTGCACATATGGACGCCGGGTTCCTGGCATGGCAACTATTATATTAGATTCGTAATGCAGTGTGAATCTTATACATTATTTATTTATAAAGCTTTAGAGATACCGAATAGATGTTGAATATTCATTTGTAGTTCTAATCAATATGCATTATAATATGATATATGTATAATTTCTAGACTAAATAGGATGAAAACTTGAAATCTATGTTATTTTTATGTATTTATTTTCCCGCTAATCAAAAATATATATCATATTAATATTTTATTTAAAAAGAACCGTGTTTGGTGGCCCTATTTTATTTAAATTGAATTGGCTAAGGGGCCAGTAAGGGAAAATAAAAATTGAAAAGTTTTTGTTTTGCCGAGAGTAGCAGAGTTGTTGATTCACAAAGAGAAACAAAGAGGTTGTCCTCTGCTTGATGCAAATAAACATATACACATATATATCAAGATGATAAAAAGTTGAAATAAAAGTCAACTTCTATTTGTTACTTTATTTTGGGCAGACGTAATCGATTATATTTTCGATCGAGTCGTAATCGATTAATATTTTATTTAAAACGAAAAATCTTTCATATAAATGTCCACTTCCCGTGTTCCGATTTCAACCAAAAGCTTGCTGTACTGCTTCTAACATATATTGAGCTTAAGTTTCGAATTTCGTACCTCGGAGACTCATGGTTGCGAAACGCACGGGGTACAAACATATATATATATACGTATACGTACATACGCAGTGACCAATGGATTTTTGGCCTCTGGGACCACAATGTCCGGTTTTATGTCCTAAATCCGTTTTTTAACGATTAAGGGCATCGATTCCTTCCACCTAGAAGTTACAAAATGAAATTAACAACTTTTATCTCTGAGATACAAAAGATATCAAAGAGTCAGGATCCATGCAGACAATCGCAATACTTCACATTCTATTCTATAGAATATAAATGTGAAAGTAAATATATATTATCTAAATAGAATTAGTATTTAACGTTTAAAATAACTGTGTGGTAGACGGTATGTATCACTTTTTCCTTCAAATTGATTTGTTTTTACTTTACCATACAGGGTATGGTCAAGTATTGTAATCGTCCATGAAAAAGTGGTTTTTTCCTTCTTTTTTTCGAAATATCTCAAAAACGGCTGAAACTATTTTGATTAAAAAAATTGAGCGAAACCATGGCATTTCGGTCTACAAAAAAACCCCTAATAAGTGAAGATCGAAAAAATTATATTTTTCGAGATAATAACTGTTTTGTCAAAATGTCTGTTAGTTAGTTAGTCTGTGCGTTACCAAATTTTTGTGGACGAGCTAGCTCAAAAACTAGTTTGAATATCGAAACCAAATTTCACACGTAGTTTTGGTCCAGTGACATTTAAGAGCTGATTAGATTTTGGTGCATATCGACCCAAAATTAAGGGGGTGGAGGGGGGTTAAAAATTTAAAATCTAGGCCATTTGAGCAAACTCAACCAAATTTTGTATACATAATCAGTGGACCCCCAGGAGGATAAAAATGCAAAAACTAACCGCCCAAAATGGGTGGGGGGTCAAAAAATGAAAATATAGGCTCTTGTACCAAACTCAACCAAATTTTGTATACATAATCAGTGGGACCCCAGAAATCTAAAAATGCAAAAACTAACCCCCTCCCCTACATGATTATAAATAATTTTATTAAATATTAAATATAAGTGAGGGGCCAGGTTGTATGGTAAAGTCAAGTGGATGGCCACATCAGAACACGTCAGCTTATTTTATTAATTAAGAGAAGTGTGGATATTTTTATGTTCAAACAGTGAAAATGTATCCTTTTAAGAAATCTTCGGCCTAGGAAATCGCTCTTTTCATTTTAACTGTCCCATTAGAGTATTAGAGGATTTGAATCAGCATCATTGAATGGCCAATTGAATAGGACAGGATCTCTCTGGGCCAGTCCCAGTTTTCAATGACTTTTTCGTGAGCTCGCTCGGTGAAGGCGCAGGACAATCGCATTTCCCGCTTTACTAGTCCTGACATCGACGCGTGTCTTTTTGTAATTTTAATCGATAACGCAATTGGAAATCAGCCGTAAAAAAGCCCTCCAAAAAAAAAAAAATAGAAAAACATTGTGAAGACTCGAATACCCTGAGCACTTTAGCTTGAGCCCGTGTCCTTTTGTCAATGGATCGGCTGGAAATGTACGATTCTCCTCTGAACCATCTTAGAAATATCATCATCAGCTTTTGTTGTTTTTATGACGATTTCCCAACTCATGACATACAATATAAAGCTTCAAACCTTAATGAAAGATTTGTTCAACAAAAGAATTTTTTCTCTCTTATCATTATTATATTATCTTCATTATTTAATAAGTTTAATCAGGGGCGTACCAATCGGAAATTGTGCGCCTAGGGCGAGCATCAAAGTTGCGCCTCTTTCGTAAATTATCTAAATATAAAATAAACATATAAATTAAATGCAAATATGTGGGAGCCTCATCCAGATAAGTTTCATGGGGGAAGTGAAACTTATTTTGCCGTAGATATGTTATTGAAATAATTTAAATTTTCTAATTTTAATAAATTTTATTTGTCATGAAATATTAGTGGGTTTTAAAATAATATGAAATATTTCAATTTGCCGATGGTTATAGATTCAAATTTTCTTAGAAAATCATCAGTTGGTGTCATCTATTAAATCCCATGGAATGGATTGTTTTTACTTATATGTCAGAAGGGTAGTTTTTCATCCTCGGAAATCGAATCCCGAGTGCCAGTAACAACAATCCGAGGCCAGCTGGCTCATCTGTGGGATGAACCTCTCTGACATATATACAACGCGTTAAATATTTTACTCAAAGATTGTCATCTTAATTTGTAAAATTTCGCAATCTAGTGATTCTAAATTTAAACATATAGCCATGCCATATAATTTAAATAAAGGTCGTTGAGTGCTTCGAATTTTGAAGATATTCTAAGAAAATTTGATATTCAATTAGGAAAAGTCATTCCATTGCCCTTCGAATTTTGAATCTCTTCAAAATTCGAAACACTCAACGACCTTTATTTAAATTATATGGCATGGCTATTTGTTTAAATTATCACTAGATCGCGAAATTTTACAAATTAAGATAACAATCTTTGAGTAAAATATTTAACGCGTTTACATATGTCAGAGAGGTTCGCATCTCACAGGTGAGCCAGATGGCCCGGATTGCTGTTACTGGCACTTGGGTTCGATTTCCGAGGGAGTGAAAAACAACCCTTCTAATATATAATTAAAAATATTCCATTCCATCGGATTTAAAAGATGAGACACCATCTTATGATTTTCTTTAAAATAATAATTTTAATAAATTTTATTTGTCATGAAATATATAGGTTTTAAAAAAATTATTTCTCCTCTATTGAGTCATTTCTCCTTTATTGTAACAAAAAAAATCAAACAGATACGTCAGCTAAAGAAGTTAAACTTCAAAAAGTCAGAAAGTTTACAAAACATTTTTATTTTTCTGTATTAAAAAAGAAAATTTTCTGTATTAAAAAGAAGAATGATGAATATCAAATGGATGGATAAAATTACAAATGAAGAAGTTCTTGGAAGAATCGGAGAGAAGAAGAACCTTGTGGAAGAGTCTGAAGAAGAGAAGGAGGTCCAGATCGCTGGGGCACACACTGAGACATGGGGGACTAGCCTAGGGGATATCTTGGAGGAGGTTTGGGAAAGAAAAGGGGAAGGGGAAGAACCAGATTAGAATATTTCAACCAAAATAATTGGGGATATGGGATGCCAGACATTTAGAGAGGTTAAACAGCTGGCGGGGACGGAAGGAGTCGAGTGGAGACGGATTGTTGCATCAAAACCAGTCTTAGGACTGTATACTCAATGATGATGATGTATTAAAACAAAAATGCACTTTTAATAGTCTTAAACCCAAAATTTTTTAATGCAATCGAATGCAAGAGAGGTGTACCAGTAAAGATGCAGCTTCTGGATCGAAAATGCCATACCGAAGAGAGAGAAGAAGTTGATTCAGTGAGGGTGTAGACGTGATCTGCTGCACTCAAGTTTTGAAGGTTTGAAGATTATAAGTGCTGGGAAAGATGGAATTGCACCTTCCTTACACTACAAAGCAAATAGATTTAGAATATTTTCGAAATCTGTTTTTTCAGTTTCTTCTGGCTTTACAGTGAGCAAAGCTAGGTTGCATAACCTTTTTTGACCAATTGTAGTAGCCCTTAAATACGAAAGTATTAGTTTTAACTTACTGAAAGATCGCTGACAATTTGGGATAAATATTTTGCAATCGTAAGCATTACTTACAAGAATAAGTCATTAAAACATTTTAATTTTTTTTAATTAAGTACTACTTCCTGAGTGTCGTACAAATTATTGTAATCTTTGTTGAGACTCATAATTAGGTTATTCTTTTATTTACTAGTGCTAAACACAAGATCTCAATGAATAATACATTAGTCTTAAGAATATTGTGAACACAATTAAAATACTCAATTAGTGAGTCTATATTTTATATCTAAGTGTTGATTTTTGACAAAGTTTACTTACAAGAGTAAGTCATTAACATATTTATATTTTTGTTCATGTTAAATTGATAATATAACATAAATAAATATTTTTGTTACTGTTGTTCAATTCAATAACACGAGTTACCTCTCTGTATATGTGTAAAAATATACTAGATTTCAGTATATAATACAAATTTTTGCAAGTCTAAATAAATTTCGGTTTCGGCCGAAACTGAGACCCAGGCCGAAGGTTCGATTTCGGTTTCGGTTTCGGCTGAAGATCCTGTTTCGGTCGGACACTACCCAGAAGGCCCTCAAGAGCCTAAGGGGCTTCACTCCTAATTTGTTTAGGGGTAGCCGTTCAAGGCTGAAGAGTCCCATCTACCCTTTCCCTATTAGTCGCCTCTTACGACAAGCAGGGAGTATTGCGGGTCTATTCTACGACCAACCCGCGGGTCTTAAGAATGAGTAATATAGTAGTAGATTTTTATAGAAGCTAAATTAATATTTTTATCGAATATAAAAGCATGCGCTTATTGATGAATTGTTCATTTATCTATCTATCATTTATTCTTTTGACTGAATTTCAGGATGAAAACGACATCTTCAATTAAAACATGGGCTCTTGCTTTATGTGTTCTTCTCGCAGCTGCTCATGTTATTGCTGCCCCTTATTCGGATTATGAAAGTAGGTACCACATTACTTAGTATTTCATTCCTACTAGTACAAGATCCCGACTTAGGTCGACTTTCACCTATCGAGTTTCCTAATGAAATTAATATTTTGATGAAAATGTATTAATAAACAAAACTTGATAGGGTCGACATCCAATTTCCCTGCATAGCTATTTTATCTAATTTATTAGATTTATCTATTTTTATTTATTTATTATTTATTTTAAAAAAAATTCGTTTTATTTATAATAATTTTTTTTTTAATTATGCAAGATTGAGGAAGAGAATGATTAATTGTGATATTATTTATTCATTTATTTATTTATTTTAATTTTTTAATTATCTACACTTTCAAATCTATATAAATAAAAATGTACTGTGTTACGCTTTAAGTGATACGTTGAAGGATCTCCGAAAGTTCTTCACCGATTTCTTTGAAATTGTCATACAACATTCCATTCAAATACACGAGTGTTTTTATAGATATCACACCTGTGGCATGTAAAAAATAGTTTTTTCGAGGAAACAATGCCAGCACCTCTCTGGGGGCAAAAGCAAACAAACAAGATGGCCGATAATAGCTTTTTGGAAATCTTTCAACTGTCAATATTATTTTTGGTTAAGGGGAACAATTTTGATAAGTAATATATAATCCATTTACGGTTTTAATACCTATTCTATATATTATTTGCATTTTCAATTCATTTTCAAAACTATTATTATTTTTTAAATATATTTAAATTTTTGATCAAAAATGGCGGTCGGGTCAGCTATTATCTAAATAAATTTTAACCATAAAACGAGACGCTCCCCGCCAGGGATTAGGTGACGCCGAGCCGAACGCCCGGGCGTCAGCTAGTATAACAATAAAAGAAACTCTATAACTACAAAATACTAATTCGAAGTTACCTGTTGATACCTTGTCTACCTGGATTTATGCAGGGAAAAAATATGGCGAGCCAACTTTGGCATTTTATATACATATTTTACTCATGATTGGTAATATATTTATCCGGTAACTCGATAGCTATGTACATTTATGTAATAAAATTAACAACTTTAATTTTTTTATTAAAAATAGCTATGCAGGGAAATTGGATGTTGACCCTATTAAGTTTTGTTTATTAATACATTATATTATCAAAATATTAATTTCATTATGAAACTCGATAGGTGAAGGTCGGCCTAAGTCGGGGTCTTAGACTATACCTAATTATTATTGCTATAATTATTGTTGTATTTTATTTTTGAACAATTCAAATTTATAATTGTATTGTATTGTGTTTTTATGTTTTTTACTTTATAATGTTTTAAAGCCCTTAAACTGATTTCCTAATTTTTAGGGTCCCTAGCCTTTCTCTAAAACTTAAACTGAATAGGTGAGGGTAATAACGAACATAATGTAATGGTAGGCTCTGGTAGAAAATAAAGAAATAAATTTTATTATTATTTAGATTTTATTCAAATTATAGAACAGGTCATTTCCTTCACATTCCTTGGCATACAAATAACTTCCTATCAAGATCTGGAAATGGAGGTAAAACACCATCAGGCGGGCTAAGGGTCTAAGAATATATGGTTGTCTTAATGATACAATCTGGAATAATAAACACTTAAGGACAGAATTCAAAGTACGCATTTATAAATCAGTTGTCCGGCCTATTTTAACATATACGCCGCTAAAACAAGCCCAGAAACAGCGAAAACAACACAAATCCTGGAAGGAGCCGAAATGAGGACTTTAAAAGAAGAATTTTGAATTTAACACTGTTCGACAGGGAGAAAAGTGATTATATCAGAGAGGCGTAAGGCATTCAAAAAATTAGCGAGTGGATAAGGAGAAGAAAAGAAGAATGGTAAGCAAAATTATTAAAAAAACCGCCCAAAAGGGAAAATGAAGAATGAGTCTCAAGGTAAGATAAAAAATTTTAAGAAAAAAATAAAACCGACTTCAAAAAAATTAAATGCAACAAATAAAATACACTAAAAGGTATAAAATAATTATTATCTTATTTAGTTACAACTAAACGACGAAATATTAACATGAAATTACTTTTTGAAGTCGGTGCCAAACAAACTATATCTATAAGCGAGCGTACCAACCAAACGTACTAAGTAAGATCCGTCGAGTGCGATTCATAAAAGGTATATGTTTGGCACCGACTTCAAGAAGTAATTTCATGTTAATATATCGTCGTTTACTTGTAACTAAATAAGATAATAATTATTTTATACCTTTTAGTGTATTTTATTTGTTGCATTTAATTTTTTTGAAGTCGGTTTTATTTTTAACCGACTTCAAAAAAGGAGGAGGTTCTCTATTCGATTGAATTTTTTTTTTTTTTTTTTTTTTTTTTGTGCCTATGTTACCTCATATCTCCGCCAATTGTCAACCGATTTTGAAATTTTTTTTGCATTGGGTCCAGTCTAGCTTCCGATTGGTCCCATTTTTTTTCGATTTTTTTTCATAGGTATTAGACCTTTTTTATTAGGTTTGTTTAGGTTTGTTTAGACCTAACCTCTTTGTTTATGAACCGATTTCGATGGTTCTTTTTTTATCCGAAAGGGGGTGTCTTAGGGATGGTATCATATTAATTTGGTCAAGTTCTGATGATATAATCACTATTAATAACATCACTAAAAAGAGAAAATAAAAATTTTTAAGAAAAAAATAAAAACCGACTTCAAAAAATTAAGTGCAACAAATATAAAAATACACTAAAAGGTATAAAATAATTATTATCTTATTTAGTTACAACTAAATGACGAAATATTAACACGAAATTACTTTTTGAAGTTGGTGCCAAACATATACCTTTTATGAATCGCACTCGACGGATCTTACTTAGTACGTTTGGCGGGTACGCTCGCTTATAGGTATAGTTTGTTTGGCACCGACTTTAAAAAGTAATTTCGTGTTATTTCTTAAAAATTTTTATTTTTCTCTTTTTAGTGATGTTATTAATAGTGATCATATCATCAGAACTTGACCAAATTAATATGACACCATCCCTAAGACACCCCTTTCGGATAAAAAAAGAACCATCGAAATCGGTTCATAAACAAAGAGGTTAGGTCTAAACAAACCTAATAAAAAAGGTCTAATACCTATGAAAAAAAATCGAAAAAAAATCGAAAAAAAAATGGGACCAATCGGAAGCTAGACTGGACCCAATGCAAAAAAACTTTCAAAATCGGTTGACAATTGGCGGAGATATGAGGTAACATAGGCACAAAAAAAAAAAAAAAAAAAAATTCAGTCGAATAGAGAACCTCCTCCTTTTTTGAAGTCGGTTAAAAAAGGTCTAATACCTATGAAAAAAAAAATGGGACCAATCGGAAGGTAGACCGAACCCAATGCAAAAAAAATTTCAGTCGAATAGAGAACCTCCTCCTTTTTTTGAAGTCGGTTAAAAAGATAGCTTAGACCGAGAGCTACTGACCATTTTGGAAGATGATTTTAGAATCCAAATAACATATCCCATACTGTAGTGTGATCAGCACACACCCCGAAAGTCAAATTCTTACTCGCCAAATCAAGTCGTTTTTAGGGGTAATCGACACCTGAAGATGTCAAAAAATACCGTAAAATCACCTCATTGATTATAACTCTTAAACTGTTTACTCTACAACAAATTCCATTAGAAACAAAACTGTAGAGCAGTGATTTTCAACCTGTAGGTCACGAAACTTCAGTAAAAAAGAAAAAAAACAAATGTAATGCAATATGCAATGTAAAAATATTTCTCTAATATCTATGATGTCCTTAAAAGTTTATTAATATTATAGGTCTGGGTTGATTTTTGAAATCATTTCCATCACTTTTCAAAATAAAGTAAAAAGACACTCATAAAGATACTTAAATCTTTGCTTTCACTGTAAAATTCATGGGTCCCTCACTGAAAACTTTTTTCAGTTTAGCAGGAATTTTCACTATTCCCTTTGAGTTGAAGTGAGTGAAAAATCTTTAGCTATAATACAGGGTGGCGCAGATGGATCGGGTGGTTTTAAAATACGGTCGGAGTGGTTTTAAAATACTTGTCAAACTGTCAATTTTAAAGGTATTGGATTGAAATAAAGTGCAAAACGTGTAGTTACAATGGAAGTTTATTAACAAAAAATTAGTAAAGTTAGTTTTTAAAAATTACATCCATCAAATGCCCTCCTTCTCGAGCGACGCATTCTTGGAGTCGATCCTTAACGTTCGGCATTGCCCGCTCAAGCACATCACCAGGAATTAATGTGATTTCGTTGTGAATTGCTGCCTTCAACTCCTGAATGGTCCGGGGTTTGTTCATGTACACCCTTGCTTTTAAATAGCCCCATAAGAAGAAGTCACATACCGTGAGGTCCGGTTACTATTAATTCGCAGCGTTATGTGAACATGATGGAAGAATTTCTTCTCCCACAACTTGAAGAGAACAATTACGACATGGACAATATGTGGTTCCCACAAGACGGGGCAACTGCACATACCGCTAGGATATCAATGCAAGCTGTACGCGCTCTGTTCCCTGGCCGTTTGATTTCCCGTAATGGAGATCTCCATTGGCCCCCTCGCTCACCGGACCTCACGGTATGTGACTTCTTCTTATGGGGATATTTAAAAGCAAGGGTGTACATGAACAAACCCCGGACCATTCAGGAGTTGAAGGCAGCAATTCACATCGAAATCACATTAATTCCTGGTGATGTGCTTGAGCGGGCAATGCGGAACGTTAAGGACCGACTCCAAGAATGCGTCGCTCGAGAAGGAGGGCATTTGATGGATGTAATTTTTAAAAACTAACTTTACTAATTTTTTGTTAATAAACTTTCATTGTAATTACACGTTTTGGACTTTATTTCAATCCAATACCTTTAAAATTGACAGTTTGACAAGTATTTTAAAACCACCCGACCGTATTTTAAAACCACCCGATCCATCTGCGCCACCCTGTACTTATATATGTTGCATGTCAGAGAGATTTGTCTTAAGGGTTTGGCTACTGGCCCGGCAAGCTTAGTTAGCGCTTGGGTTCGATTCCTAAGGGGACGAACCTCTCTGATATGCAATGTAAAAATATTTCTCTAATATCTATTCTGTCCTTAAAAGTTTATTAATATTATAGGTCTGGGCTGATTTTTGAAATAATTTGCATCTTTTTTCAAAAAAAGACACTCATAAAGATACTTAAATCTTTGCTTTCACCGTAAAAAAAAACAAAGTTTAAAAATGTATTTTTATTAAGAAAATGTTAATTTAAGAACATTTGTAGGTTAACTCAAATCAACAAAATAAATAATGAGTCACATTCACATTAACGTTTTTCGTTAACTAATTTCTCCCATCGTGGATCCGTATACATAATTATATATATATTTTTTTTATTAATTTATATCAGGATTTATAAAAATAAATAATAAATCAATAGGTACTTTTTTCCATTTATTTTTATGTGTTTTTTACTATTAAAAAAATGAAAAATTGTACACAAAGTCACGAGCCGGGCCTCTCAAACAGCGGGAGGCAAGGGGTAGCGAAATTTTTTTCATACTAAGGGGGTAGCCTCATGAAAAAGGTTGAAAAACACTGTTGTAGAGAATGTAATTTTTAACATTTTGTTTAAAAAAAAAATTTGAAAATTACCACCCAAAATGGGGAGGGGGTTGAAAAATGAAAACTCTAGCCCTTTCGACCAAACTCAACCAAATTTGGTATACATATTCAGGGGGCTACCTAAAGGCTATAAATGCAAAAACTGACCATCCAAAATTGGGGGAGGAGTCAAAAAATGAAAATCTAGGCCCTTGTACCAAACTCAACCAAATTTTGTATACATATTCTATGGACCCAGAGAAGGCTAGAAATGCAAAAACTAATAATAATAACTAAGTTAAGTTTGGTACAAGGGCCTAGATTTTCATTTTTGACCCTCTCCCACATTTTGGGTGGTTAGTTTTTGCATTTCTAGCCTTTTGAAGGCCAGTGATTATGTATACAAAATTTAAATTTAAAGTTTTTGCCGAGAGTAGCAGAATTTTTAAATATTGAAGGAGACAATAAAAGAGTGTGTCTTCTGCTGGAATTATAAATTTTATTTATTTATAACGAGACTATAGTTTCGGGGCTTTGCCCTCTTCATCAGTCTATTACAATGTATTCACAGGAATTAATTTATTCCTGTGAATACATTGTAATAGACTGATGAAGAGGGCAAAGCCCTCGAAACTACTAGTCTCGTTATAAATAAATAAAATTTATAATTCCAGCAGAAGACGCACTCTTTTATTGTCTCCTTCAATATACAAAATTTGGTTGAGTTTGGTAGAAAGGGCTAGAGTTTTCATTTTTCAACCCACTCCCATTTTGGGTGGTTATTTTCAAATTTTTTTTCAAATGTCAAAAATTACATCCTCTACAATTTTGCTTCTAATAGAATTTGCCATAGAGTAAACAGTTTAGGAGTTATATGTAATCAATGAGGTACAGGACAGTACATCGGTTTTTTCTTGGGTTTTTCAAATTTTCATCATTTCTGCGGTCTATGTATACAATATACCATTTAAGGCATTGTTTTTATTAGAATTATAAGACAAATAATTTCTTGCTCTGGTGGACAATTTTAGAGGGTTTAAGTCCTAAGGTAACTAATTACCAAACATCTCTGTCTTGACTCTATCTATGGAAGTAAAGGCTAGCCAGTTCCGATATCCCCTTTTATTCGAACTGACGAGATTCCAGAGGGAAGGTGAACAACACGTTGTCTGGAGTCAACCAGAATGCAGAAACTGCCGCAGTAGGGTCAAGTTTGGCCCTCAAGCGCCTAAAGGGACTTCACTCCTAATTTGTTTAGGATTTTCCCCTAGATGGGTAGCCGATCAAGGCTGAAGAGTCCCATCCACATTTTCCCTATTAGTCGCCTCTTACGACAAGCAGGGAGTACTGCGGGTATATTCTACGCCCAACCCGCAGGGCAACCAAATATCAACTAATTTAATATCTCAAGTATTTCGGGAAATATAAGGAATCCTCGATATGCAGTAATACTCTCACTTGGCAGGCTTATGCTTATTTATTCTATTTGAATAACTATGGGCTTAAACTAAAACTTTATTGCAATATGAAAATAATAATTACACTGATCGACAAAAATTAAACAAAAATTTCTCACCGTAAACCTAACAATGGATTCAGTAGAGTTTTATACGCTGATTATCATGCAATTTCCAGGTTTTTTATAACACGTCTGAGTTTTGAGATATTATGAGTCAATTTGATCTATTTTCGAGTCCCATTAGATATTAAACAACAATATTTGAAATTGAAGGAGACTATAGTTTCGAGGGCTTTGCCCTCTTCATCAGTCTATTACAATGGATTTATAATTCCAGCAGAAGACACACTCTTTTATTGTCTCCTTCATTATATAAAAATTCTGCTTCCTCGGCAAAAACTTTCATTTTAATATTTGAAATCAAAATATTTTGTTGACGTAATGGAAAACAGCTTCTTTTTGATTTTCAAATTACTATTTGAATTTAGCTCAATTAGAACTCAAGTTATATGGTAACAAAAAAATTAAGACCATAATATGTTTTTATCTATGTTTATTATCCTTTATAATCACATAGTTTTAGTTTTTTAGTTATAACTCGAGTTCTGATTGAGCTAAAAAGAAGTGGTAATTTGAAAATCAAAGAGAGAAGCTGTTTTCTATTACGTCAACAAAATATTTTAAATATTGCTGTTTAATATCTAATGGGACTCGAAAATAGGTGAAATGGCCTTTTTCGTCATTTTCACCGATAATATCTCAAAACTCTGACCTGTGGTAAAAAATAAGGAAATTGCATGATAATCAGAATATAAAACTCTACTGGAATCCATTGTTAGATTTACGGCAACAAATGTTTGTCGACCAGTGTTATTTAATGAAATTCCCTTTCCGATTGAAATTTTATCATAGCTATAAACAAATTATGATTAATTCATAACGCAATACTGAATCAGTTTGAGGGTTGCTGTTCCTTCTGGCTTAGCTAGGAATCGGCGGAGAAATAGATTCTCGAGGGCTGTTCTGCCTCAAAACTAAGTTAGACCAGAAACTACTTTGAAATTTGGTATCGAAGGCTCTGTCTGGTCTATTTTTTAATAAATATCTCTTTATATTCAAAGTCAATTCTTTCATTCCTATTCGCTAATATAACATAACAGCCTGAGGCTTTATTCTGTAATTGGAGTCAAATTTTTTGAAGTAAAGAGTAAGTTCCTAAGAGATGAGCCGGTAATAAAAAGTAAAACCCATCATGTTATTTTCAGTTATCAATATTAAAAATTTAATAGACCGCCGTATTTATTGCCCTCCAAATGTCTACTACTTACCAAGATTAAATAGATCATGCCAGGTGTCCTCCACATGATTCTCACTTACCTATCCTGAAATTTCTATAGGTACATTTGTTCATATCAGTGGAGTGCGATCCATGGATGCTGTGGATGCGGCGCATCCCCCAAATTCCAAAATATCAAGAGTAATAATTTCATCCGTGTTATATTTGAGAATTTGTGAAATTTTAAAAAATCGTTCTATACTTACTATACAAATAATTCATTAAAAATCAAATATAAAATTTAAAATTTACGGAGCTTTTTAAAGTTAGCAAATTTATTCCAGATTTCCTATTTTATTCACTTCAGCTATCTTGTGTAAACTACTTTGATTTTATGAGATTAAAAAGTGAATTAATTTATATATACTCGACCCATGACTTTCATTTAAAATCAATAAATGCATTAAAAAAATTAATCGTGAAAGATGAACTTAAAGATGTTTGGGCAAAAGTATTTGCTTTAATGAAGTCCAATTGAATATTTTCTCTCTATATTAACGAGTTTCGTTTTGGTCCCAGTGCAAAAGGCTATTCCTAGAATAATAGAAATTAAGAAATTAATCTCTACTAAATTGAAAGTTTTTGTGCCGAGAGTAGCAGAATTTTTATATATTGAAGGAGACAATAAAAGAGTGTGTCTTCTGCTGGAATTATAAATTTTATTTATTTATAACGTGTTTATTTTCATTTTGAAGAAATCAAAATGAAAATAAACAAGAATAAAACCAAGGTCCTAGTATGTACAAAAAAAGAACAAACGAGACAGGAATGCATCAAAATTAACCAAGAAAACCTAGAAGGAGTTAAGGAATTCCGCTACCTAGGAAGTAAAATAACATGGGATGGGAAGAGCGAAAACGAAATTAAATCAAGAATTGCCCAAGCAAAAATGGGGTTTAATTCAAAACAAAAACTACTATGCTCCTCTCAATCAGCTTAGCAAACAGGAAGTTGCTATTGAAGACATATGTATGGAGCATAGCCATGTACGGGTGGAAACCGGACAATTAGAAAAGCGGAGAGAAAGATATTAGAGGCTTTCGAAATGTGGTGCTACAGAAGAATGATGAATATCAAATGGATGGATAAAATTACAAATGAAGAAGTTCTTGGAAGAATTGGAGAAAGAAGAACCTTGTGGAAGAGTCTGAAGAAAAGAAGAGGTCAGATGATGGGGCACACACTGAGACATGGGGGACTGCTTAGGGATATCTTGGAGGGGGAGGTGGGAAAGAAAAGGGGGAAGGGAAGAACCAGATTAGAATATTTCAACCAAATAATTGGGGATATGGGATGCCAGACATTTAGAGAGGTCAAACAGCTGGCGGGGGACAGAGTCGAGTGGAGACGGATTATTGCATCAAACCAGTCTTAGGACTGTATACTCGATGATGATGATATAACGAGACTATAGTTTCGAGAGCTTTGCCCTCTTCATCATTCATAAATTAATTCCTGTGAATCCATTGTAATAGACTAATGAAGAGGGCAAAGCTCTCGAAACTATAGTCTCGTTATAAATAAATAAAATTTATAATTCCAGCAGAAGACACACTCTTTTATTGTCTCCTTCAATAATCTCTACTAGTCTGAAACAGGTTGTAACTTGGATTTTGAATCCTTACATTACACCTTAGCACTAAAGAAAGAGAGATCATTCTATCCACGCTCTTTGTAGTTATTTTCATCGATCAGATTCTAATAAAAGAATTCCTCACTCCCACATTAATAAATATAAAAAGTGAAAAAGACTCGGTACACTAGAACTGCCCTAGTAATTTTTAATCAACTTAATTATAAAATGTTCATTTTTATGGCTATACTATATTTAACATCCTCTTTAAATCTCAATAGAATAATTCAAAAAATAATAATTTTTGGCTTTTGAGCCAGATAATCTAAAATCTAATCAGGCCTCTGTATTGATACAAACGAACTTTTTGATTTTCAGTTCTTGAGTTATTTTTTTTTTTTTTTTTTTTAGAGGGAGTCCACATCTCCCTTATAGCCCTCCGATCCTCCCACTCAGGATCCGGTTGAGTAGCTCAGGGTGTGGCCACAGCAGAACGGTGTAAAACCTTAGTATGCTGCGACCAAGAATAAAATAATAATAATAATATGAAAAAATAAATAAAAAAAAGGAGTACCGCATGTAGTCCAAATAATAAAAATAAATACACTGGGAAGAATAAATAAATAAACAAATAAAATAAAACAAAAAATAAATAGTTAGAATATGTCATTGGTTTTGAAGAAATTGTTGTTAAATTATTTTAAAATAAATAATGTAAAAAAAACACATAAATAAATAAGTAGACAGAAAGTTTGCATAGTCAAGGAATAAAAAATAAATAAATAAATAGGGAGGAAACCGCCATGGTCAAGAAAAATAAATATTTGATTGGGAATATAGGCTACTGGATAAAATTTTAAATAAATAGATCAACGCTGAAAACATTATCGTGGGTATCGGAATTCAGACAAAGAAAGAGAAAACATCATATTAGTTGAAAAATATTTTTTCCCCGCGTTTCAGACATTTTAAAGCACAGTGAGCAAATATTTATTTTTATCCGCTATTTAATACATTTAATTTGCATTATACCTTCTAAGAATGTGTCCAGTCAGTTTTCATCTAGGAAAAGAATTGGAAACATCACCAGAAGAAGTTGAAGTGAAAATATATTATCCGCACTGTTTAAATATCAATTGATAAAAAATCTAATGTTAAATTTGAAAAAAAAATAACGAAAAATTCTATAATGCGGGTATCGATAAATTTTGCAAAAAGTAGCGAAGAATAAAATAAAATTTAAAAAATGAAGGTCTAATTTTTGAACAGCATCCCCTGGTTGAAAAGTCACCGCCCGCCACTGGTACATATGTACCTAATTTAAATTTTTCTGAATAAAAATACCTTAACCCTCATCTGATCCTTAAAAAAAATAACAAATAGCATACTTGCGTAGAAATCTATGCATATGGAATTTCAATGTATTTTGATTCAAATTATGTTTTTTTTTTTTTTAATATTTTAAAGGAATTTGAATTAAAGTGTGAAATACATTTATAAACATAAATTTTTATTACTATATTTTAGATATTTTTTCTTTCCAACATTCGAAACAAGTTTTGTATTTTCTATAAATGCAAATGTAGACTGTGACAATGGAACTTTTTTATATTCCATAAGTTTTGGTGGAATACTTCGTTTATTTTTTTTCATTGTTCAAACCATTGTAAGCAGTGGCGTAGACAGAAAATTTTCATGGGGGGAGGGTGGGGTACCAATCCATAAAGCAAAATATTTAGAAGGAATTTTTTTATTAAAACAAATAGGTACTTCGAAGAAATTAAAAAAGAATTCTTGATTAAACATATGAAATATATTTAATTACGGTTAGTTTTTCTGGTTTTGATGACATATACTGACGAAACTTCATCTACCACGAAAACCAAGCAATTGTTCGTCGACAGTCACACATGCAGATGGATTATATAGAAGTTCGATAAAATGTCCGACCATTTCTCAAATAATTCACGTATCGGTGCAAACTTGTCAAGAGATTTTTGTTGGCCTCTGCTAATGACATCATCGAACCAAATTACCCGGTTCATATATATGAATGTTTCATTGACAGTATTTCTCTAAAAACTGACCGCCCATATTCACTGTCGAATAAATCAGTCAGAGATTCGTTTATAGATCTATGAGAATAAAAAAAGATTCATGAAATTCATTTAGAAATAAAAGAAAAATTTAACAATTTACCTGTAAACACCAGATAAAATGAGTACAGCAACATATGCATGCAACAAATGTGAGACGATTTCGATTGTTTTTTCTCCGAAGTATGCCTTCGCAAATGCGTTTGAATGTTTCAAAATCAAATTTTCAATAGAAGATGGAAAGAAAAGCAAAAAAGTATCTTTGAAACAATCGACACGAGCTCTTGCAAATCTTGTTGTCCCAGGACGAATAGAGAAAACATTCTCATTCGGTAATCTTCCAACACGATGATTTGTAGGCTCTGAGTGCCATCTTTTGAAATAAATAATGGATCAGTTCCTACACTGGGAAGTACTGAATCATCGATTTCGTCATCTTCTTCTTCATCAAAATCAGATTCCATTGGTTCGCCATGGTCGCAACTTGATGAAGAATCATTATCTTCTTCAGAGTCTGATTCAAGAAGCACTGCTTCGATTTCCTCGTTAGTTGAATATTTTGGTCTTGGCCATGTTTTATTTTATAATATATATACGTATTGTTAGTGCAAAACAATATTCAATAACAACCTTCACTCGAAATAAAAATTGCCTATGCAGAATGAACGAGAAAATACACTGTAATTCCATATGCGTAGAAAACTACGCATGAAGGGTAGACAAAGTAAGTTTTTGAATATATTAACTCCAGAGGAAAATTTAAAATAATTAAAAGTTAATATTTAATCAAAATGATAAAAAAATAAAAGTCAATAAGTTTCATGAGCCTAAGTTAAGCGAATTATATAAAAAAATGAAGTCAAAATCGGATCTGCGTAGTTTTCTACGCAAGGATCAGACTAGGGTTAAGGTAGTTGTTTCGCGACAATACTAGGAAAAAGTTAATGCTAGATTATATAGAACAGACAATAAGGATTCATAAGCCCAAAACTTTTTGCTGTTTATGTACCACTACTAGCCAATCCCGTGCTCGTTTGACAAATCTGGTATCGCTGTCCGAGCTTGTATATATTTTATCATCGAAATGTCAGATAAAGTACATTATAAAGGGAGATTTATAAAACAAAAATTTCTTAATAAGCGATTGAAAGCTGTTGCAACAATGGCTGAGGAAAAACGTCTGAGAAAAAACGTCAAAAAAGTACTAAAGTTAATCCCCTTTTAGGTTAAATATGTGTTGTTGCCAGCTTGTTTTTAGTGTAAATTTTTCATTATTTATTAATTATTATCTCAGAAATTGTGTGGTAACTATGAATTAAAATTTTCTTAAAAATGTAGTAGTTATTGTTCAATGTTGGTTTAGTTTTTTATAGCAATGGTAAGAAGAGTTTCTTTATTATACTTATACAGGGTGCTTCAAAAAATGTATACACACTTTGAACTTCCATAGAAAATTTATTTACCGTTCTACAAAGTTAAATTTCAGGAAAATAGAAAGCTGAAAGTCCAATGTAAATGAAACATAAATAACAAATGTTAATACTGTTCAAATTGGTGACCTGCAGCATCAATACAATTCTGAGTACGAGTCACCACTGATTCTGTACATCGTATCAAAACGTCCAATGAGATTTCTCTACACACTGCTTGAATCTCATTCCAAAGAATGTCTAGGTTACGTTTAAATGAAATATTGTTAACTAATTTTCAAGGCAAAAATACAAAGTAATCATAATTATTAAATAAATTAATAAATCTCTATATTTTTTTCTAGATATCCGAGATCTCTATGAGCTTCTTTTACAAAGAGAAGCAGATAATCGAGCGCATGAAGTTGTTCGCAAGTCAAATAGGTCTCCGTCTTTGAGACTTCGATTTGGCCGTCGGGCTGATCCTCTATTTTCGGTGGGTTCCACTCTTATTTGAGTTTATTTTTTTAAACTTTAGTAATAAATAAACTCATGTGGCCATCCACATGAATTTATCATACACCTGGCTCCTCTCTTATGTCAATAGATACTATAAAATAAAGCAGTAAGCACTTACTTGGTTTGTCCGGTTTCCTCCACTTATCGCTCCGCTCCCTGTATACTCTATCTACCGTAGACTTTCTGGAAGCTTCTAGAAACTTGGGGAACATTCTGGAATGTTCCACAAGAACAGCCGTTCACAGCTTTTTTTTTAATGATATTGATGTGAGAAGGAGATACACCAGAAGGTGCATCCCTTAAAGGCCAGTATGGGATGGCCCCTCCATCGCGAAGAGAACAGAGTAGAAGGAAAGAAGCCGGGATCACAAGCCAAATCTCAGAAAGATAGATACAATCCAATTTACTAAGATTTTTAAGGGCTTCGAGCAGTGATAAATTCTCCGTTCGATAAATTAGGTTAAATTTATCTCCCACTTAATTTTTTTTTCCAGAACCTATACTTACAGAAAAAATGTCTGGGTATAGCCTGGGTATATGTCTGGGTATAATCATCGAACCCGAAACCTCCGGATTGCCAGCCAGATATGCTGACTATTACACCAAGGAGGCGGACAAGAGGCTTTGCAAGAAGCCCGCCAAAGGCGGCCTTTGCAGCTGATTTAATATAATAATTTATAATTATTTACGAAAGACGCCCCCCCCCCCCCGTAAATTTTGGGCCCTTTAGCAATTAATAATATCTTTTAATTGTGAGACTATTCAATTAGAAAAATCAGCTTTCTTCGATTTTTGTTTGAACATTTTTTAACTCACATTTTCATAATTTTGTACAAATCGATCTATTTTCCGACTCCATTTTCATTATACATAGGTATATAAATTTTTTACCTGAAAATTTTCTGAGACATATAATCTTCAAACCTTCAAAACTTCAACACCTTCGCCCTCCACCCTTTCTCTTGATCTATTTCTTCTTCTTTTCGCTAATGCAGGGATTTCGAGATTCATAGGGGACGCATCTTCATGGGCCTCCTCTTGCATTCGATAGCATAAAAAAAAATTATCTGCGGCCCGAAATATTTTTCTTCAAATGTGTAAGTTAAAAGGTTGCTCCCATCCCAAAAACAGGTAGATGAAAAAGCCTCGTGTGCAGCGGGCTTTAGATATATATTTATGTGAAGCTACGTTCTCAATATGGGCAATTATAAAATCAAAATACAGATCAAATTTGAAAAATTATGTTTGATTCTTCATTTAATAACAAACAAATCCATCTCATTATATGTATTTAGATTTAATAATTGTAATTATGTAGCTTAAAATAAATGATAAAATTATTATAATAGGTATCTTTACTAAAGATTTACTTCAAAATAAATTTATTTATAAAAACTTACTTGTAAAAACATAAATAATCAAAGTATTGGCAGGGTGTGGAGTGCATGGTGGGGACAACTGAATCGATCGCAGCGATCGTTGTGGTCAAATTCTCGTTAAATCATGCTCACGTTCAGGGTAAACAAATAAAAAAGAAATATTAAAAATAGTGCATAATAGTTACTGTGTAGTTAATTGTAAAAATACAGGCAGAAATAGTGACTGGAAATTTTATACATTTCCAGTTGCTAGTTGAAAATTAGAAAAACGGAAAAAATGGATAAATGCAGTTAAGAGAAAAAAGGTAGCGTATAACCTAACTTAGTAACATGTGTACTCCGAATGATATGGATGGTTGGAAATCATTTTGGAGTTATGTAATGATTATTCATTTGAATTATTGAATTTGGTAAGTGTCGATTTTTAATAAAAAAAATTTTTTAGTGTTGACGTATCACCGTGGACTCTAAAACCAATTATAATTTGAAAAAGGGTAATAAAAGAACAATTTATAAATTGAAAATAAATTATTATTTAAAAAATTTAGTTGACTATGCTGAATTTTTTTTTATTTTTAATTATTACACCTCTCATGTTATTACAACCATCATTTGCATTGGTATCGCCTGATAACCTTATTCTAATAATAAACTTTACTACTTATTAACACTTTTCATACTTACTTTTGTATGTTTTAATATCTTTTATTCACTACCGGTATTGAACTTTTCCTTTGAGGTTCTTAAAATTTTTTTTACATTATTTATTAATGCAAAACAAATTAATTTTATAAACATTTAGCACCTCTTTCACGGCTAGATAGAGCATGATTTAATGCAGCCGTCAGATCGTCAGATGTCGTTTTCGTCACGCACCCTGCCAATATAATAAGATTTCTCAGTCAAAATGGGGTTGAGGATGAAAAAAGTTTAAGAAGCGCTGCTCTAAATTACCGTAAAAATTAATAATGAAAGGTTAAATTAAAATAAACAAAAAAAATAATAAAAACTAGTTTTTATTGTTATTAATCAACAAAGACAAACGTATTGTTGGGAAAAAACATTTTTTTTGCATGTTTGTAAAAAAATAAATTTAGATTAATAAAAAAAGGAATTAAGAACAACTATAAAATAAAAAATAAGAAAAAATGTGTTTTAATTAACGAATGTTATTATTTCTATTTACGGGAGCCGGCTTTCTTGAACATCCCAACATTGAAGGGGCTCCGGACAACTAAAATTTATTATTAAATGCAATATGGATATAATTATTTTATTTATAAACATTTAATTAATAAATTTTGTTTTATTATTAAAGATGTGTAAATTTCCTTAATGATTTTTAGATTAAAAAAATTGTTTTCTTGTAAACAAATAGAAATAAAATAAATAGTTAGAACAATTTATTTGCAACTCTTTATTAGTTTTTCTTTCTTTTTATTTAATAAATGATTGTTTTTTTTTTTAATCTTCATGTTATTATACCAAAAACAATAAATTTATAAATATAAAATTCAATACTTGAAAAAAATCTGTAAATTCAATTTAAAGTTAAAAAACCTGCTGCTTGGTCCCCTCCACCAATGCTAAAATTATCTTATTTAAAAAATTAATAAAATCTGGAATAAAATATCACACAAATATAACGTCGGTCCTAAGGCAAAACCACGAATGTGAAAAAAATGACGCATTTCACTTATGTGCGTGGTTAAAAATTTAGTTTTCTGATAAGTTTCCTATGACAAAACCACGAATTTGAAAAATAAATGAGAATAAATCTATATAAATAAAAATGTACTGTTACGTTTAAGTGATACGTTGAAGGATCTCTGAAAGTTCTTCACCGATTTCTTTGAGATTTTCACACAACATCCATTCAAATACACTAGTGTTTTTATATATAGTGTTTTTATAGATATCACACCTGTGCATAAAAAATATTTTATTCGAGGAAACAACGCCAGCGCCTCTCTGGGGGTAAAAGCAAACCAACAAGATGGCCGATAATAGCTTTTTGGAAATCTTTCAACTGTCAATATTATTTTTCGTTAAGGGAACAATTTTGACAAGTAATATATAATTCATTTACTGTTTTAATACCTATTCTATAATTATTTACATTTTCAATTTATTTTCAAAACTATTATTATTTAAAGCAGTTAGTCAGTTTGCAACGCGTGGTCGGATCAGCTATTATCTATATAAATTTTAACCATAAAATGAGACGCTCCCCGCCAGGGGCTAGGTGACGCCGGGCCGAAGGGCAGGGCGTCAGCTAGTAAATAAACGAGATAGTAAAGTTAATTCAAAATATTTTTGTTATTCTTGTTGTTCCTATTGTTTGTTTATATTATTTCGTTGTTTATAAATATATTATCAATATATCATTGATGTAGAATTATGCTTAATAAATTGAACAAGATTAAAAACGATAAATTAGGATTGCATTCTGAAGAGAGATTATAAAATAACGATGCGGGCTCAACACTTGTAGCAGTTAGTCCACAGATTGAGAGTGGATCTTTCTTACCTCCGAAAGACATCTGTACAGTCTTATGTTGCTTTTAACAGATCGTGTCCTACTATAACATCCGCGCAAAGGTGAGGCAGAACGGGAAAATCGATATTTTTGTAAAGATGGCCAAGAATCGCTTTGAATCACTTTAATTGTAAAGGTGTTTTTTTTTAATATTTCTAATATTTTTCAATTTTGTCAAATTCTACAAATGCAAAAATTATATACAATTATTCTATTTCACTTATTATGTCATGAAACATCATCATTGATGAGCAAAAATGGTCACGGGTTTAATTAGATAAGTATCCAACCTGATTTTTGAAAGCCAAAAGAAACTTCAAACCTCGTTTTCTCAAAACTAGGAATTTGCAAATTCGTGGTTTTGTCTTAGAACCGACGATATAAAATAATATTAATTGTATTATTAAAATAGATAAATAAAAAAAACTGTCCATTTAGAGTTCATCTTTCTTAAGTAAAGAATTTTTAACAAATGATTTTATGTCGTCTAAAGTACGAGGTGAATCATAATTTAGAAAAAATTCTCGATTATAAAATAATTTCAGAGATGGTATTGAAGAGATATCGTAGCGATCTTGAAGGGGTTCATTTTCTGATACATCAACCATTCCCATAAATATAGGTATATTTTCTGCTTGTAATTCTTCTGCTGCTTTTTCGAAAATTGGAATTAATGTTTTACAATGAGCACACCCTAAAAAATAAAGAGTAAAAATATTAATTAAAAATAATTTACATAAAGATGAATTAAAAATACAAATTAAATGTATTTATGAAATAAACAAATTAAATAACAGGTCTGTAAATATGAAACTGGAATTTTTTTAATAAATATATTTACTTAAGGATCAATTATAGATTTTAGAGAAAATATTTTTACATTACATATTAGAAAGGTTCGTCCCCTTAGGAATCAAACCCAAGCGCTAAGTAGCTTGCCCGACCGTTGGCCAAACCTTTAAGATAAAACTCTCTCTGACATACAGGTGGTAAAAAATATTTTTATTTAAAGTATTGCCCATCGCTAGCTACACATTTTTCACATCTCTCAGGCAATTTGTGGATCCCTAGCCAAAAAAAAAAACTGTTCCTCTTTTGAGGCAAACCAATGATCGAGCCATTTTCTAAGAAGTGAAGCGCTCCTCAGCAAGTGCGTGCCCCATCAATGCAAATAAGTAGTAATCGGATGGATCCAAGACTGGTGAATAAGCCGCATTCGAAAGTATTTGCAAAACTAAACGACTCAATCGTTTTCTTGAGCGGTTTTGCTGTGTGCGATGGTGCATTATCATGAAGCAAAATCTCTTTGTGTTGCCTCTTTTGATATTCTGGTCGTTTTTCACACGCTATGCTTGGTTCAAATCCATCATTTGTTGTCGGTAGCCTTCAGTATTAATGGTTTCGCCAGGTTTTGGCGTTTGAGCGTCATCCTTATCCAACAATGCTTGCAATTCAAACATTTTCGATGGTCTTCCACGATCTTCTTTTCAAAATCGCCAGTTTTGAATTTTTTAAACCACTCAAAGCACTGTGATTTACCAAGAGCATGAGCATGCTCGCCGTATGCTTCGACAACAATTCGATGCGATTTTGCAGTAGTTTTCTTAAAATTGTAACAACAAATCAATGGTGTTTGCAAATCGTGGTTTTTAGGCCCAAAATTCCACATGTTCAACGCAATGAAAAAATATGTATTTGTATTAAACTTGTATTGTTTTGAGTTAAAATTATTTGGTAAATGTAAAAACAAGAAAATGCCATCAATGAAGCGGTTTCACAGTCCCTTCATTGACAACTAGAGCCATTTATGGACAAATTCCGGTTTCATACTTACACACCTAGTATACACGATCAGGCTGCAGAAATATGGACCTAGCGTTTGTGTCAACGGGCCGACAGGTAGACAGATTCGAACCAAAGTCTTTGCTGTACTCAATCTAGCTAATAAGATCAGGCGGGGTAACTGGGCCAGCTTCTTTTGTTTTCCCAAGGATAGTACTCCATATTTTTGGCTATAACTAATTTATAGATCTCGTGACTATATTAATTGAAAGATGAAATTTTCTTCAAATAATCATGATACTTTCAACTTTTGATTATTCAAAATTTTGGAATTATCTTGAGTTGAATGTAAAGTTTTGCGGTTGGCCCAGTTAAACGCGTTGTGGGGTAATTGGACCAGCCAAGCCTATTTGCTGTTTTTTTAATTTTTAACATCTTTTGAGCAGTTGGACATGTTCCCCTATCCCTCAAGGCCCTGGCCGTAGGTAGAATTAGTCCCATTTGTATATGGATTAAAAATAATCAAAGACGTAAGCGATTCGGGGTAATTGGGCCCTGACTAGGCTGGCCCAATTGCACCAAGACCTCTATTTTTTTATTCTATTGAATTTTTTAAGGTAGATAAGTTTAAACGCCAAGTATAATTTTTAAAATCGATTTTTATTACAGAAAATTCAAAAAAAGTATCATAAATCAAACAACTAAACAAAATAATTTCATTTTACCCATTGAAATAAAGTTAAATAAGTTCCTTATGCTTAAGAAAGCCTTAATTAAGTACTTACTCAAGTCTCAATATTTTCAAGGAACTGGGTAAGGCAACTAGTTAAGAAGTAAGCACATAACTTGGTAAATAAGTAAATAAGTTTTTTTTTTTTTTAATGCAATCGAATGCAAGAAGGGGTGCGCCAGTAAAGATGCAGCTCCTATGGATCTCGAAAGACCCTTGCATTACCGAAGAGAAGGGAAAGTTGATTAAGTGAGAGGGTGTAGACGTAGGTGTCTATGCACCCCGGTTTTGAAGGTTTGAAGATCATAGGTGCTGGGAAAGATGGAGGCTAGGAGAGAGTTCCAGTTCCTTGAAGTCATGGGGATATATGTATTGGCGAATGAAGTGGTCCGGCACTTTTCCAGTTTGACCGCGAAAGAGTGTTGGGAGTCGGCAAAACGCGTGCTACGTGCAAAGCATGCTTTGGGGGGAATTATTGATTTTATCTCATCAGAGCACCTGCCGTGATAGTATCTATAGAAAAGGGAAAGGGCAGAGACATCTCTTCGATGAGCCAGCGAGTCGAGGGAGTCGGTGAGGGTAGAATCGTTAATTAGCCTGATGGCTCGTTTCTGAATTGCATCCAGGGTAGCAAGAGAATATTTTGAGGCTCCTCTCCACAGATGTGAGCCGTATTCGAGACAGGGGCGGATTTGGGCCTTGTAGATGGTGAGAAGTTGTGGGGCTTTGTAAAATCGCTTGGACCTGAATAAGAAGCCAATCTTCCTTGCTGCAGATTTCTCTAATTCAGGAACACTGAAAATTTCTCACCAATATGAAAAAGTGAATTGCGCTAAAAAAAATGAGGTAAAATTAAAAAGCTCTGGGGTCACAGGACCCCTGGCCCAGTTGCCCCCGGCCCCAGTTGGCCCCGGCCCCAGTTGCCCCCGGCCCCAGTTACCCCACCTGACCTTACCTAGCAAGTTCAAATTTTATTGTTTTGTAATTTAGCATTGATGACATCTCTGTGTAATATAAATACACACATATACATTTTGTTGGAAATAATTAAGGGATTTCAAAACGTATATTTCCAGGGAAACCACGAATTTTGAAGTATTTATTAATATTAAGTAAATGAAAATAAAAAATAACTTACATTGGGCATAGAATAAGACGAACATCCATTTTCCAGTTTGAAGTTGTTTATCAAATACATCAGTGTCCATTATTGGAAGAGTTCCTGATGTTATTTGAGAAATAGATGAGCTAGTTTCACTCATAAATCGAACAAAATCAGTTTCCTAAAATTTTATTGTTCGTTACCAATTTTATTATTTAGATATATATTAAAAAAATATTACCGTTCTTCCGCCTGTATATTGACTATGTTCTTTCAAATAACTTGTATAATAGATAGTCGGATAACCTTTTATTTCCATTAGTTGACAAATTACTTCATTTTTAGTACAATCAACAGCAGCAAATTCCACTTTAGGGTCATCTTTAAATTTCTCAGCAGCCGCTGTGAATTCTGGTTTTGCTTTTTTACAATGACCACACCCTTAAAATTTAAATATTAAGATTAGATTAGAAAATTAATTAAATATAAGAATTTAAATAATTTTAGTGATAATATTTTGTGTTTTTAAATAAGAAAAATATTACATGGGGCATAAAACATGATAAGGACATGTTTTTTCTTTTTGAGGAACGGTTTAAATGTAGCTTCGGCTAAATGTACAACTTCGGATGGTTCTTCAGACCAAGAAACCTCGGGTGGAGGTGGCGGTGGAGGCTCTCGAGGATCTTTCATGAATTCTACTAATTTTTCCGAATCACGAAGGTGGTTTGCATCCCATGCAAACTCTCCATTACGAAAATATTTTATAGTAGGATATCCTTTAACTTTATAACGAGAAGCAAGCATATTTTCTCGAGTGGCATCAACTGCGGCTAAAACTCCTTTGATGTTTTCATTTCGGAGGGCCTCTGCTGCTTGTTCGTATTCAGGTTTCATTTTTTTACAATGCCCACACCAGGGAGCATAAAACATTACAAGAATAGAATTTTGAGTCTGCAAATAATTGAAAATAATTAAAATATTTATAATTTTAAATAATTTTTGATGATTTTATCATGTATAATTTGTACTCAGATTTTATCATATAGCAGGAAAAATAATCAGTTAAATAAAGAAAATTGGCATACTTATTGAAAAAAAAATAATTTCAGGCAAATATATCAAAATTAAATTACTGAAAAATGAAAAAAAAAATTTGTACTTTTGAAGGTGGATCGAAATAAAGAAATGTAATCAAAGTTACATTTACTAATTAATTATAATTATTTTTAAAACGAAAAAATGCTATGAATGGCAAAATCTTGAGTTGAAATGTGTAGTGAGGTACTCAACAACAAATGAAAGAAATGTATAGTAAAGTAAAAAATTACCTAACTAAGCCTTTTAATTTATAATTATATCTTTAGGGAGCAACATTTAGTTTTGAACACGGTCGGTGAAACGCAGCCCTGCGAACCATTATGTCAGTTTTCTTGGACTCCTGATGGGCTAACCCCCGAAATATATCGAATTCAAAACTCAATTTTGTTTTATTTCTTTTTTGTGAAACCTACCTCGTATCTTACTCAAGTTTTTTATTATGTTATTATAAAAATCATTCGATTTAAAAAGTTATATGTACCGAAACCAAAAATTAATAAAAGAAAAAAATAAAAGAATTAATAAGATTTTTTTGAAATAAGATTTTTTTAACAGGAGTTGAAGAGGTATTTAAACTTTTGCTATATAGCACACAGGTGCCAAAATTTTGAAATAAAGGGTGTTTCATAATTTCAAAATCTAATTTTCCGTTTCAACCCAGTGGCGTTCCAAAATGATACGACACTGTTTTTTTAAAAAACAAAAATTATTTTATTAATGGTGCTTAATTTTGTAATAAAAAAATTTCTTTTGACTTTTTTTCGTATTAGTTATCTAGTTTTGTTAAAGAATTACTTCAATAAAAACTATAAAAAGTACTTTAAGTGAAAAAATATTTTGTTTTATTCCATTACAGATAATTGGTGTTCTATATTTTTTTACTGAAAAACAGTTCAAGATTCATTCCTTCAAATTGGCGGGTGCAAGGCTTTGGAATGCACTTCCATTCAAATTTCATGCAAACCCGACTCTTGGGGGCTTCTCAGGTCTTCGTTCTTTATGGATCCTATAACTGATACTCCTTAATCTTATTTCCTTTATGTCTTCTAATCTTTCTCTACTTTTTTTTCTCTTCTTCCCCTTCAAAATTTGTGTATTGGTGAACTCTTTTGCCAACTTTGTAAAATATTGTTGCTAAATTATGTATAAACACTAGGTGGGACCTAAGGTCTTATGTTTGTATACTTGGTGAAATAAATAAAATAAATAAATAAATAAAAAATACGAAGAGTCAAAAGATATTTTTTATTACAAAATAAAGCACCATTAATAAATTAATTTTTCTCTTTGAAAAAAGCAGTGGCGTATTATTTTTTCATTCAAAATAGTCAGGATAAAATGAATTGGGTCGCCACTGGTTAAAAGTGAAAATTCGTTTTTTCACAAAAGATGTGTCTCTACAGCTAGTTTACACCCACCAAGTTTAATGAAAATATCTAATATAGTTTCAACTATATACAGGGTGCGAGGCATGAAGTGTTACCAATTCAAAACACTATCGAGAATTTATTTTTAAGTATTTTTATTTACTGCAAAAGCAAAAATATTCTAAATATATTATATTTTTTATAAAACATCCTTTTATTCGATGTATTCACCTTTTCCTTTAATAAATAGATCAAGTCTGTGAAAAAACGACTCATATGCTGCACGAATGTGGCCTGACGAAATTCGTTTCTATTTTCGACGAAGCGCTTACTTTAACGAGTCCAAACTTGCATATTTTTTAGTGCGAACCCTGGCTTCTAAAATGGCGCATTGGATTTGCATCAGGTGAATTCGAAAGCCATTGTAGAGCCAAAATAGAGTGTGGAACGTTTTTATCTTAACACGAGCTTTATTTGATGGTGCTAAATCTTAGTGAAACGTTCACGGTCTGGAATCGAACGTGCCCAAGGCTTCAGAGCAGCTTCCGAAACCATTTCACGGTAGTTAGTGGCATTTACCTTGGTGCTAGGTTCCAAAAACACAAGTGGAGAGCGCCCATCAGTAGTTATTGCGGCCCATACCATCACCTGAGCAGGATAATGACTTCTGGTGGCCAAGAGAGTGTTCAAATTCTCGTTTGATCTTTCACTTAGCCATACCCGATCGTTTTGTTTGTTTCCAAATTGTTCAATGTTGAAAATTTTTCATCAGAAAAAACAATGTTTGTAAATTCACCAGTCGTGTGCAAGCGTTTCAACTCTTTCGCTCTTTTCAACTGTACTTTCGTCTGCTTAAGGTTGAACTCATGAACTTTTTGTATCTTGTAAGGCTTAACATGAAGATGATTTTCCATTATTCTTCGAATACTCCGATCAAATACATGCATTTCCTTGGCGATTTTTCTGGTGCTTTGCATCGAATTTCGTTGAATTCGAGCCTTCACTTTACGAATCATATCTCGACTAGTAGCACTTTTTTCGGACTGCCTCCATAGCGTTTTTTTACACTACCAGTATCGTTGTAACGATTTATGGTTCTGGACACGAACATTTTATTCACTTCCAGAGATGTTGGAGCTCTTTGACAATAGCTGAATTCGATTTTCCAGCCAAATAAAGCGCAATTACACTATTACGTTTGAAATCCGTGGTTATAAAAATTTTTTGAGAACCAAAAATCCAAAATGCATTCGTACGCTTGTTGACAACTAAATGAACTAACATTATGTTCAATTTAAGTAAAAAAAAATTGAACAGATTGACAATTTGAATTTAGTAAGACTTAATGCCTCGCACCCTGTATATTTTTCAAAAATATTTTTATCAATCTGTATATCAAAAATAAAGCAAGAAGGGACCTATGTTTATACGAGCTTTTTGTCTTAAAATCATGCACAGATTAACCCCTTCAATATTGACATTCAATTATGAAACACCCAGTATAAATATATTGTCAAAATGTTAAAGAAAATTGGTATTTTTAGTGAACATGATATTTGTATATTCTTATCGAAAATCTTTACCTTAATTTGAGAATCAAAATTTTCTGCTGTTAGATGAACGACATCGGAAACTGTTGCTGACCAGGCAACATCCTGAGGTTTTTCTGGCGATTTTTTCGGATTTTTCATGAATTCAATTAAACCAAGTTTATTATTTTCTCCTTCATATATTAACTTTTGTAAACCATTTTTAATATGAATAATAAAAATTAAAAATTGTTAATTAAAAAAATATTTTAGAAATGAATAATATAGTAGGAAAATAAAATCTTTTTAATATTCACTTAAAATAGATTAATGTTGGAAAGCCAGTAATATTAAAAAGATGTCGAACGGCAGTATTTTCAGGGCGATTTACATCAATAGCCGCAAAAACTGAATGGCCTCGGAGCTCTGTAGCTGCACCTGAGAAATCAGGCTTGAGTTGTTTACAAAATCCACACCAAGGTGCATAGAACATAACAAGGATCGGCAATTCTTCTCGACGAATTAATTTGCTTAAGGCCTGAAAAAATACGTTTGTTTTTAATTTATTAAAATTAAGATAATTAAATTTATATTTAATAAACATGTTTCAAATTTAGTTCATTGAATAATGTTGAGAATATTATAGGGACCGTGCGTCAACTGGAGAAGAAAATGTAAGCTTTTTGGGATGATTTATTTTACGTTTATATGACATTTTTTGTTTAGTAATTATATTAAATACATTAAAGAATTTGTTTTTGTTGTCTGAGATTAAATAAATATTGAAAAGGCATTATTTAAAATAAATAAAAAAGAATTAAAAAAACTTATAGAAAATTGTAAATATTAAATAAGAAATATAGCTAATTTCAAATAGTAATAACATACTATATAATTGCCTGAAATAAATATTCACTCTTGTTTATAGTTGCCACATCTTTATATTTATATAATATACAGGGTTATTGGCAGAGGCGGCCTTAGGGGGTGGCGAGCTGTGCAACCGCACAGGCCCAGACTCTTGCAGGGGCCTCGCACCCTTGCGCAACAACTCAAGTAGAATAAGTCATTACTAGGGGGTCAGATTTCGCCCTATTTGCCTTTTTTTTATTTATGGCTTAAAAATATGAAATCTATGCGTTTCATGAAATTCTAAATAAAATAAGAGGTATTTGTTAGTTCCTATAATTGAAAAGTTTTTGTTTTGCGAGAGTAGCAGAGTTGTTGATTCACAAAGAGAAACAAAGAGGTTGTCCTCTGCTTGATGCAAATAAACATACACACATATATATCGAGATGATATATTTGTATATATATTATTTATTTGTTTGAGACTATAGTTTCGAAGACTTGGTCTTCATCATTAGTCTTTCTTCAATTATAAATGTTTTTCATGGAGTCAATATCATATGGATATTGAAAACTTGGTGTTCCTTCATCACTGGTGGTCGACCTGGATCTAACCTTTTTTTTCAATATCCATATGATATTGACTCCATGAAAAACATTTATAATTGAAGAAAGACTGATGATGAAGACCAAGTCTTCGAAACTATAGTCTCAAACAAATAAATAATATATATACAGATATATCATCTCAATTTCTCTATAAAAATAATTGTTTACCTACTCAATTTAAATGAAATAATATAATTATAATAGAAATAAATGCATTACATTATGTTAAATTCCGCAAACTTTTCTCTATAAAAATAATTAAGACTATAAATTAGTATTTTAGTTTTGTTAAATTGTTGATTTATTGTATAAAAATGTATATTGTAACTGGGATAACTCACGTATATCGAATAAAATAAAATAAATAAAATAAGATATATATGTGTGTATGTTTATTTGCATCAAGCAGAGGACAACCTCTTTGTTTCTCTTTGTGAGTGACTATAATGCCTATTTTGCCCTATTCTGGGTGTTAGTGCCTATTTTAACTAAAATTGGCAATTTCCATTTTTTTACGAAATATACATTTTCTAAATTTAAAAGTTTTTTGAATTATTAAAAAAATATTTCGAAAAAATTATTTATCGAGCAGGAAAACTTGACATAAATGACCCAAGTGGAACATATTTAATAGCCTGTCTCTTCCTTTCCTGAAACACTATACTACAGTCATCCGCCCAGAGGCCCTGTATGCCATAGAGTGTCTGACAATGAACAAAAGAGGGTTGACTGAGAAGTTGGAGGTTAGAGAGAACAGAATTCTCAGGAAAATCCAAGGGCCATCACTAAAAGATGGTGAATATCGGAGACGACACAACTCGGAGCTCTACGAAGAAATAGAAAAACTATCTGAGTGTGCAAGAAAAAAATGGGTATCCTTTTATGGTCATGTAGCAAGATTGCCCTCAAACAGACTGACCAACCGCTTGTTCACCTTCTGGCGGAACAAGAAAGTCCGTACTACTTGGCTAACAGAAATTGAGAAGGACATCAAAGAGCTGGGACTAATTGACTTACAAGACAGACAAACAATAAGACTTACTCTCAAAAAGTCAAGAGTTTTCAGGAGAAACCGCTTAAAAAAGGCACCCCTTGGTCGGAACAAAGAAAAGAAAGGCACCGGGAAGTGATGCGTACATACTGGGCTAAAATAAAATCCCAACAGTTGAACAAACGTGGTCCTCAGTAGGCCCATCCGAAAGAAGAAGAAGCCTGTTCCTAACTTGAAGGAATAAATAATTTAACAATTGCTAGAGCAATTCGCAAAGTATTATGTAAGTTTCAATTTCTTTGTCTCCTAAAAATATTATGTATTGTCCTTTTCTTAATGAGAATTTGCATTATACTTTTAGAGGTATCTTGTGGCCTGCAGAAAATAATGATGAAAAATTTTTGGTATTACTGATAGACAGTGCCGCATATTATTTGTTGAAAGCGGGGGAACTTTTAAAAGCATTTTTCACTAAAATGATACATGTAAATTGTCTTGTACATGCTATTCATAGAATGGCAAAACATATTCCAGTTAAGTTCCCAAATATGGATGCTTTAATTTCTTCAAATAAAAAAGTATTTCAAAGAAAAATTGCCAAATTCACCCCTTCCACCTAAGCCTATATTAACAAGGTGGGGTACCTGGATCCAAGCAGCTATATATTAAGCTGACCATTTGGATGAAATTCCAAAGGTACATTTGAAATTGATTTTTTTAAATATTGTTCTCTAATTCTTTTTATTTATTATTTTAGGTCATAGAAACAATCAATGAAGATTATGCCTTATCTATAAGGGAGGCTAAAAATGCTTTATAAATTTTCTATTACTCTTGAGGCTGATTTAGCATATATAAAGTGTAATTTTCACAAATTACCTGTAACCATTACAGCACTAGAAGCAAGAAATCTCTCTTTTATAGTGTCCATAAAAATATTCCAGAGATTTCAAGAAAATTAACGTTTTTTTTAGACCAAAATTTTTAGATATATTTTTTACTTTTATTTTCAAGTGCCTCTTTTAGTTATTTTTAGTGCTTAGTTGCCTGCCTATTTTAAAGATTTTTAGTGCCTATAAATCCGAGCCCTAGTCATTACTATATATTAGGGTGCTTCGTTTGAAAAGTCTATTTTTTTCGCTCCATTGACGAAATATTGTTCTAACATAGTAAAAAAAATTCTCACTAAAGATGAACCCTTAATTTCAATCTTAAGTACTCGCTAAATGAATTTGAAATTTTCCCATTCATTTAACACATAAACCTAAGATTTTTTTAAAATTATCTATATTTCTGTGGCATTTCACATTATTTTATGGCCCATAAGCAGAAAATATTTGGAAAACCCAAAAAAGTGCACGCCTCAAATGTTTAATAAATAATACATTCTATTATTGACTTACGAGCTTTTCGTGCGTGCCTTCGGCACGCCCTCGAAGCTCGACCCTACGGGCTGGTAGCCCTGGCAGGGCAGCGTCTCGGTCCGAAAATTGTATTCTTCTTAAAAACCACACTCCAAATGAACTAGGTTTGGCGGTTAATAATGTCCTTTTTTCTAACAGATGGCATTTCGGTCGAAGACATGGACGTGTCATTTTGCTCCAAGATAACGCTTCGTCGCACACCGCCAAATCGACGAAAGAAACCATCAAAGCGCTTGAATGGGAGGCCCTACCCCACCCGCCCTACTCTCCAGACCTCGCTCCATCGGATTACCACATCTTTAGGTCAATGGCACACGGATTGGCTGACCAGCACTTCGCTAATTGCGAAGAAGTGGCAAAATGGCTCGAATCATGGCTCGCTTCGAAAGGGGAGAAATTCTACTGGGAGGGGGATACACAATTTGCCGGATCGTTGGTCAAAATGTGTAGAATCCGATGGTGCATACTTTGAATAAACCACTTTTGCCAGTGCTGAAAAAATTTGTGTTTTCCTCATGCCGAAAAAAGGACATTATTAGCCGCCACACCTAGTATACCTGTAAACTCCCGAAAATACATAGTCTCTTAAAAGTTTCCCCTCATTTTCGTCCTGACACAGCTACAAAAATATGAATCTGGAAGTATTTTTTTTTCTATAGCATTGTGATATTTTTTGTGTGGAAATAGATTTATTTAAATAAGTGGGATCGTGTGAGGGAGAGAATTATATTATATCATTTTTTTTTAAATTTGGGATTGATAATCGATATAAGGCTCCAAATATTTAAAAGAGATCAGGTGTTGTTTGTATGACAGGCTGCTCCCTCCAGTATTGCCATGAGAAACTCATATGGGGATGCGTGTCTTAAGTCGTTCAATTTTGTAAAAATCAAAAAATAAGAATAACAAAAATTTAGATTTTTAAAAAATTATAAAATAGTGGCAAATTATTAAAAAATAAACAAATAATATATAAAATATAAATCAAATAAGATTTGATTAATTTCTTCTTCTGTGCGCAAAGAAAAGCGAATTGAATATTTAATTTTTGAGTGGTGAAGGGGGGGGAGGGAATAATTATCAATATATTTAATGTTTCTTAATTTAAAATCAATTGGAGTCTTTCATTTCGAAATTCAAGTTCAAATTACAATTATATTTCAAATTTGCCGCAAATATACCGACGGCATTAGCGCTCCCTGTCGGCAGCATTACGTTTGCGTTGCTGCAAATTAATCTGGACTATTATATATATTATTATAAAATAAAACGGAAAAAAGACAAATGTAATATCGTCGATAACAGATAAGAAAAAATGTTGGAAAATCTAAACAAATGTAAGTATGGTATATCCCTTCAGCACTCGTGTCATAATACAAATAATAAAATAATAAATTGTCACGTAATTTTTATTTAAAATATTAGGCAATCAAAATATATAAAAGGTGATGGTCAAAAAACTTTTAAAAACCCTTCAGTAACTGAAAGTGACCTTTGATTATCATCATTATTTGTCGTCTTTGTGCTTGTTAACTTTTATAAATCTCCCAAAATAAAATTTTAAATGTCTACATTTATTTAATTTTACCTTATGCATTTCTAGTCAATCATCATAATACTTAATTTCAATTTATATAAATTACAAAAAGAACAAGACCCTCGCAAAGATCTGCCGCAGAGGCCCTCGAAATGCCTAAGGCCGCCACTGGTTATTGGTAATTCGATAAGATTCTTTTGAATGGGGTTATATTATAGAAAATTTCTAATAAATTTGACCCTAATGTACCCTGGGTGATAAATCATTAGTTATGGAGTTATTACAGATTTTTTTTCAATTTCCCGGCTTTTAACCAATAACTCCTAATTGTAAAAAAATACTGAACTCTGAGTGCTAAAAAAGACACTTTTCTAATAGATAAACAGCCGCGGCCCAAAGAGTCTCCAAGACAAAAAGACTCCCTCAAGTTACAATATGTATCTTTTATCTATTTGCCCCAATTCTCCCAAATTATTTGAATAAATAAACACAAGAGAGCGCTACCTTTGGCAGTAATGCTGCCTCTATGTTTAACGCACGGTCCCTATTGCGAAATTATTTATTTTATAATATTAACATTTAATAATGAAAATGGTTACATCTGGATCGGAGAGATGAACTACATCTATGGCAGTGGAATCTTCTTCCCATGGAATATCGCCAGTGGGATCTCGCATAAAATTAACCATCGATTGTACTGTTAACAATCTATCATAGTCTTTATGAAAATCTCCATCTTTATAATGTTTTAAAATATGCGGTTTAGGAGATACTTTAAATTTCTTGCACATTTTCTTGGCTTCTCTAAAATAAAAAATAAATAAATATTTTTCATTTCAAGTAAAAAAAAAAAAAATATAATAAAATACAATATTAATTTATTTGAAAGTTTATAATGAGAAATAAGGACAAGTTTTTAATGAGTGATTTTTTTTTGATTTTTCAACCAACGTTTCGTCGACTTTGCCGACTTCTTCAGGGCTTCAAATAGTTACATCACACATTCGTCTAAAGTACATTATTTTCATTTTATCTCCGTTACCATTGAAGACCATCAGAAACTTATATTTCAAAAAATTTGGCACATTCACATAAACAATGTTCATTAATAGAGTAAGGGGTGTAGTTTCACAGTGAATGAAATAAAACTCAAAGAGGTTTATACAAACTCAATATATTTCGGATTATTAGTCCATCATCAGGAGTTTACAAGTTAATACTGTAATAGTATTAACTTGTAAACTCCTGATGATGGACTAATAATCCGAAATATATTGAGTTTGTATAAACCTCTTTGAGTTTTATTTCATTCACTGTGAAACTACACACCCTTTACTCTATTAATTAACATCATGTTTCACCTAAAACCTACACCACTTTCCATAAGTAAAAAAAAAATAAACAATGTTCCTTTTCTTTTTTATACTAACAATTATATTAGATAAAACAGTCTTAGAAATAACATAAAATAGAATCAGGCAACTTAGTTTTATTACTTACTTACTCCTGGGCGCTACAACTCTTCGTGGGACTTGGCCATACGGTCCTATTCTGGGCTGCCGTTTCCATATTTTGAACTCCGAGGGATTCCAGGTCTCTTTTGATGTTATCTTGCCATCTCATTCGAGGTCTTCCTCTTGGTCTTTTTCCATCCCATCTAGTGATTTCACCCAAACAGATTTTATAATTTGAGTGTGGTCACTTCGTATAACATGGCCAGCCCATCGCAGTCTGCGACTTTTGATGAGTTAGACATTATTTGGAGACTGGTAGTGACCTTGGAGTTCCAGGCTGGACCTAATTCAGTACTCTTTCGTCGCCATGTCTTGGGTGAGGCCAAAGATAATTCTAAGAATTTTTCTTTTCAAACCTCAGTAGAGATTCTTCGTCCATCTTTGTTAAGCTCCATGTCTCACATCCATCCATGGATGACGGATTGGTAGAGCTGGATTTTTTAAGGCACGGCTGAGAAGCTTGGACATAGAAGGCTATATAAGGGAATGGGTACTCTTCCATGCGTTACATATTAGTATATTTATCTCCTTTCTCATCTCATTATCGTCGGTAATCAATGCCCCGAGATATTTAAATTCATAAGCTCTTTCAAAAGATGGTAAAGCACATATTAATTTTAGTTGGTAATCTTATTGATCGAGAGAGGCGGAGATACTTAATTTTCTCCTCATTGATGTTCAGTTATATTTTCTTTGCTTCCTGTTGGAATTGAAGGAAGATCCCTCTCACAGCGTCAAAACTATCCCCAACTACGTCTATCTATGTCGTCTGCGTAAGCCAGGATGAGACTTATGCCAGTCCAGGAAAAATTTGTTGTCGGTGTTTCAAGTTCCGGAAGACGCTTTATAATGCGATGTTGAACAAAACTGAAGATAATGTGTTTAAGGTCACTTCTGACCTCAAAGCAGTCGCTGAGCGTGCCATCTATCTTCACTCTACTCTTGGATCCCTCCGAGGGGTGAATCGCGACCTAATATAGTGTACACCTACTTCCACTTCCATTTTCATTTCCAAGTAGAAGACATTAGATGAAGGTGCATTATCTAATTAATTCCAAAATGATTCCAAAAACGGTGTATACCTAATTCCAATCGCGGTTCACTCCTCGGATTCCTCTAAACATATTTTTACTAATGATATTAGTTTTTTTGGATTCCACATTTCAGCCATTGCCTGCCAGAGTTGGGATCTCTTAATACTATCATAGGCTTGCTTAAAGTCTATGAATAGTTGGTGTAAATCTTTATTCCCAGCTTTTTTTCATTAGTTGCCTAATAGAGAATATTTGATCTATGGTAGATCTGTTTTTTTTAACCCGCTTTGGTGGTCCCCAATATTTTTCTTCTGCATATGGAGTTATTTTTCTAAATTTGCGAAGACTTTATATGTGGTGTTTATCAAAGATATACCCCTGTAATTGTCACATATAGCCTTATCTCCTTTCTTATGGATTGGTATTTTTTTTTTTTTTTTTTTTTAATGCAATCGAATGCAAGAAGGGGTGCACCAGTAAAGATGCAGCTCCTATGGATCTCGAAAGACCCTTGCATTACCGAAGAGAAGGAAAGTTGATTAAGTGAGAGGGTCTATGCACCCCGGTTTTGAAGGTTTGAAGATTATAGGTGCTGGGAAAGATGGAGGCTGGGAGAGAGTTCCAGTTCCTTGAAGTCATGGGGATATATGTATTTGCGAATGAAGTGGTCCGGCACTTTTCTAATTTGACCGCGAGAGAGTGTTGGGAGTCGGCAAAACGCGTGCTACGTGCAAAGCATGCTTTGGGGGGAATTATTGATTTTATCTCATCAGAGCACCTGCCGTGATAGTATCTATAGAAAAGGGAAAGGGCAGAGACATTTCTTCGATGAGCCAGCGAGTCGAGCGAGTCGGTGAGGGTAGAATCGTCAATTAGCCTGACGGCTCGTTTCTGAATTGCATCAAGGGTAGCAAGAGAATATTTTGAGACTCCTCTCCATAGATGAGAGCCGTATTCGAGACAGGGGCGGATTTGGGCCTTGTAGATGGTGAGAAGTTGTGGGGGTTTGTAAAATCGCTTGGACCTGAATCGCCCAACATGGATTATTATACATTCTTTCCAGTCGTCTGGAATATTTTCTTTCTCTTCATATAGCAATAATAAGTTGGTGTATTGCTTTGAATAGTATAATACCTGTTTTTTTAATCCACTCCGCCGGGATGGAATCCGTTCCTGGGGATTTATTATTTTTCAAGTTTTTGATGGCTATGATAGTTTCTTCTAAAGTGGGTATATAGTCAGTATCTATATATTCTTGCATATTTTGGTCCTTATCAGTTTTATTATTATTTAAATTTGAAATTTCTATGTGTAAAGATGAATAAGCAAAAGAATTCCGTTCTATTGTTTTAAATCTATATTGCCTGATTCTATTTATGTTATTTCTAAGACTGTTTTATCTAATATAATTGTTAGTATAAAAAAGAAAAGGAAAATTGTTTATGTAAATGTGTCAAATTTTTTGAAATTTAAGTTTCTGATGGTCTTCAATGGTAACGGAGATAAAAGAAAATAATGTACTTTAGACGAATGTATGATGTATCTATTTGAAGCCCTGAAGAAGAAGGCAAAGTCAACGAAGCGTTGGTTGATAAATAAAACAAATCACACATAAAAACTTGTCCTTATTTCCCATTATAAACTTTCAAATTAATACACATTATGGACCGAAATAATAATAGTAATTAGATGCTGTTTTGAAGTATGTAAGCCCTTTGAACCAGATGTGGTGTTCAGATGAAGTCAAGGAATTTTATTCAGGTTGAATAATTAAATGTGTTGTCTTGTTTAGATGTTTTTATTTTCAAATCACGAGAGACGGTTTCGGCGGAGACTCTCCACTATCATCAGTCTAAAAGTAGACAATGAAGTTAAATTAAAATAAAATAAATACAAAAAAATGCAAGCTTGGTAACGAACATACATATGTTATTGGTTGGTTTACAATTATTTTAGTTAAGGTAAGTTCTTTGTATAATCTAAATATAAATAAAGTGAACGCCTACCAGTGTTTAATTTATATAACGCTCAATATACGTTCATAGTATACAGTAAGATGATATTTTTCAATTACAATTTACAAATTGAAAAATTCCCTCCTAGTATCGTTAAACTGGCAAATTATTTAAAAAATCACTGAGACACGTCAAATTTGTATTCGAGTGGGAAGAATTTTGACCTCTAAATTAGATCGCCCCCTGCCCCCACCCCCTACATAGCCACCATCCAAAAATCTTAAATGGGAAAGGTGGTCGAGTGAGACATCATTTTGAAGGGGTTCTTATTCTCTATATTTATGTGTGCCATGTTTTAAATTTGAGTGCTGATTTGTCAAGTTAGGCGACTTTGAATATTGCAAAGTTGAATTTTTGTAATTATTTGTGTGATACATTAAACTTATAACAACAGTTTTTTACGGTGGTACGTTGTTTTAATAAATCAATTTTTAGAGATAAAGTAGCATCATACCTACTAGATTAACGTAAATCACAAACAAATTAGAACGCGTTTTTATTCTTGTACATTTATTTTGGAAATTATTAAGAAAACAAAATTGAAAACAACAAAGTCAAAAGATGTTTATTTATTTATTTGTTTTCAATTTTGACTTTGTTGTTTTCAATTTTGTTTTCTTAATAATTTCCAAAATAAATGTACAAGAATAAAAACGCGTTCTAATTTGTTTGTGGTTTACGTTAATCTAGTAAGTATGATGCTACTTTATCTGTAAAAATTGATTTATTAAAACAACGTACCACCGTCAAAACATGTTGTTATAAGTTTAATGTATCACACAAATAATTATAAAAATTGAATTTTGCAATATTCAAAGTCGCCCAACTTGACAAAGCAGCACTCAAATTTAAAACATGGCACACATAAATATAGAGAATAAAGAACCCTTCAAAATGATGTCTCACTTGACCAGCCTTTCCCATTTAAGATTTTTGGAGGGTGGCTATGAGGGGTGGGTGGGGGGCGATCTAATTTATAGGTCAAAATTCTTCCCTCGAATACAAATTTGACGTGACGATTTTTGAAATAATTTGCCAGTTTAGCGATATTAGGTGGGAAATTTTCAAATTGACACACTACTAATATGTTTTATAGCATTACAAAAATGTAATTGAAACATATCAAATGCTTTTCTTACTGTATACTATAAACTTATATTGAGCGCTATATAATTCAAACACTGGTCCAATGTTCACTTTATTTATATTTAGATTATACAAAGACATTTTTACCTTAACTAAAATTAATATTTCTAAACCAACCAATAACATATGTATGTTCGTTACCAAGCTTGCATTAAATGTATTTATTTTATTTTAATTTTTTTTTATGAAAATGATAAGAGAAGGAGTTACACCAAAAAGGTGGAACCCTAAAGGCCTGGGTTGGCCCACTCCATCGTGAAAAGAAGAAAGAATTTTATGGGCTGGGCGCGGGTCGAAGTTATCTGTGGATACGGGTCTTGAATAGATGAAGGTTATAAGTCGCGGGAAAGATGGTGGCAGGGAGCGAGTTCCAGTCTCTGGAGGTCATAGGGATAAAAGAGTTGGCGAAAGCGCTTGCTCGATTTTTATCCAATTTGACAGCGAAGGGGTGCTGAGCGTTAGAAAACCGCGTGTTTCTCGTAAAGAGGGCTTTAGGGGGATAATTGATTTCAGCTCGACTGAACAGACACCGTGATAGTATCTGTAGTACAGGGAAAGGGCAGAAACGGTTCTTCGGTGAGCTAGGGAGTCGAGTGAGTTGGTTAGAGCCGGGTCTCCTATTAGTTTAATTTCTCGCTTCTGAATCGAATGCTTGGAGGCACCCCTCCACAGATGAGAGCCATATTCGAGACAAGGACTTCATTGTCTACTTTTAGACTGATGATGGTGGAGAGTCTCCGCCGAAACCGTCTCTCGTGATTTGAAAATAAAACATCTAAACAAGACAATACATTTCATTATTCAACCTGAATAAAATTCCTTGTCTTCATTTGAACACCAGATCTGGTTCAAAGGGCTTATACTAGAGCATCTATTTATTATACATAAGCCATCAGCGCCTTCATCAATAAATAATAATATAAATTAATTTCTAAAATACCTACCCAGAACAGTCTACAATTAGCATTGTTCCTTGGCCTTTAATGATTTGAGCAGATTCTTTAAAAATTTTAATCACATTCGAAGCTTGTTTTATAGAACTAACATAACAGACTAATAAATTATTTTTTGTCCTAAGTAATTTCTTAAATTCTTTTATATCCGTTACATCTTCTAAAACACTTTTTTGTACATTTGTTTTAGCAAAGTAGGGGCTGATTTCAGCAATAAAAATCTGAAGAAAAAAAGGAATATTAAAAAAAAATATCAAGATTGGTTAATTATAAAATAATATAACTTACCAAAATAAATAGTAATTGGTATATGTGAGATACTTTTAGGAGGTTCATGATTTATATATTGTAAAAAATGAAAATATTGTCAACTATATACGTTGACAAGTTAGGCCGGCATGTAATTTAGTGATATTTAAATCAACCACCTTAAAATTTATTGATTTAAAATAATTTAACTAATAATAATCATCTATTTAATATAAATTCCATAATATTTGAAAAACTTTCTAAACTATTATTTAATTTTAAAAAATTCTAGTTTCCTATGACATTTTCTTGCATATAAATTTATAAATACAGATATCTATATATATTGTGTGATTGTGTGTGTGTGTGTGTGTGTGTGTATTCTACAGAGTCTAGCTGCTGACTTTCTCCTCGTCCACTCATGGCGCCACCATCGAGCAGAGATGTTTCATGACGTCACAAAGTCTGGTAAATTCAAAATTTGCGGGTGGAATTTTAAATGAAAAATTCGAACCATTTTAAGTCAAGGTACGCTCTAAGTAGTTTGGGATATTAAATTAATTTTTACATAATTTTAATATAACACATTATGATTTTAAGAAACGATTCTCTATAATTTTAATTTAAAACATGAAATTAAATAAATTAAAATTTGTAATTAAAGGGCCTCCACATCTCCCTTTATAGCCCTCCGACCCTCCCACTCAGGATCCGGTTGAGTGGCTCAGGGTGTGGCCACAGCAGAACGGTGTGAAACCTTAGTATGCTGCGACCAAGAATAAAATAATAATAATAACAAAAAAAAGGGAATATCGCATGTCGTCCAAACAATAAAAATAGATAAATAAATACACTGGGAAGAATAAATAAATAAATAATCAAATAAATAAAACAAAAAATAAATCGTTAGAAAATGTCACTGGGTTTGATGAAATTGTTGTTAAATTATTTAAAAATAAATAATTTAAAAAACAAGTAAATAAATAAGTAGACAGGAAGTTGCCGTAGTCAAGCTAATATACCTACTTCTTCTTTAAGTGCCATATCAGGTCTCCCTGACGTTTCGGCTCCTCTCCACATATACCTGTGCTGAGTGTGTTTAGCTGTTTTTACACAGATATACGGGACCTACTTTTTAACGCCGGTTCCGAACGACTCGTTTGGAGAGGTTACTATAGGCCATTATACTCTTGGTAGGTTGTCATTGCTTTTCTAGAGGTATATTGAGGCGACTGCAAATATCTGCCGAGACTCAGTCTCGAACCAGCGTACTTCAGCCCAACGGCCCAACACTCTAACCACTGATCCACAGTCGCCTCAATGAGCTTGAAAATAAAAAAATAAAATAAAATAAAATATTAAATTCCTTAAATTCTATTAATAAATTAAAAGAGAAAAACTGTTTAATATTCCAAACTACTTAGAGCGTGCCTAGACTTAAAATGATTTAAATTTTCATCCAATTTTCTATTTAAAATTCCACCCGCAAATTTTGAATTTGCCAGACCTTGTGACGTTATGAAACATCTCTGCTCGTTGATGACGTTTTGGGTGGATGAGAAATAAGTCAGCAGCTAGACTCTTGTACATATACCAATATAGATAAAATGAGATATAAGTATATTTATACATATAAATAAGTATTAAAAAAAATATCTAAATTTTTACAAATAAAATAAAATAATTTTTATGTTATAAATTTATGTTTTAGTTTAATAAAGAATTTATTTTGATTAGCTTATTCCATCACGAATGATCCATGTTATAAATATTCTTCTGTCGTTCTATCATAATATGTTATAATATAATATATTACGTTTCTTTTTTCTTAAATTTAATTAATAACATCAAATCAGATGAAAATTTGACAATTACCTTCCCCTGGGTGATTGTAAAATTTATATAAAAAACTCGTTTAAAAAGGTAATAGCATTTCAAGTATTCATTCATTTAAAATAGTATTTTGGCATGAATAGTTTTTAATTTAAAATTGTCTTATGCTTAATAAAAATCTTTACCCCTAGATCTTTCCTTCATTTTTAATGTAATATAAATATTTCACTTAAATAAGAGTTGGTCACATGTCACAGGCCAACCCCACTTTTGGGAAATTTCAAAGTTTATGTCAATTTCTAGTCAACAAATTAGGTTTATTTATTTTAGTACAAAAGGTTTTATTCCTTAAGGCCCCTATACACCTCCTGACACGACTGCCCTACCCGACAAATTTGTCCCGGCCGTCGTGTCGCCTTTTCTACACACGTCCCGTCACGACTGCCCTATCCGACCACCAGGCCAGAATAGAACAAGTGCTTGTGGCGTGAAGTTTTTTTTTTTTTTTTTTTTTTTTTTTTAATGATATTGATGAGAGAAGGTGGATCCCCTAAAGGCTTGTATGGGCTGGCCCCTCAATCGTAAAAAGAACAGAGTAGAAGGAAAAGAAGCCGGGATCACGAGCCAATCTCAGAAACTTAGATACAATTCAATATCCAATTTACTAAGGTTTTAGGGGCTTCGAGCAGTGGTAAATTCTCCGCGCGATAAATTCGGTTAAATTTATCTCCCACTTAATTTTTATTACCGGACCCTATACTTACAGAAAAAATATCTGGGTATAGCCGGGAATCGAACCCGAGACCTCCGGGTTGCCAGTCAGTTACTCTGACCATTACACCACGGGGGCGGACAAGTTGTATTAAAATAGCTCCGAATCCTATCCGTTAATCAAAAAATAGGTGTAGCTTTGTGGTGTCTTATCCAGTCGCACATCTTCCATAGCCTCTTGGGAATAGTTCCTGAAATTTCCCTTCGTCGGAGCCATCTACGAAATGTCAAAGGAACAAATCCGAAGTTGACACCCCCCGTGTCATCTATTGGTCACGATGATTCTGGAATCTTAAAAATGTCAGGGGCTGGGTTTCCCGCTGTTAACCGTTTTTAGGGGATCCACCTTCTCTCATCAAAAACCGTTTCCCGCTGTTAACAGCTAAATTTAATCAAATTATACAATGACACCCGGTGTCATCTACTCAATACTTAACCATTTCTAAGTTGAGTAGTTGACACCCGCCGGGGCTAACAAAGAAATTGTATACATTTTTGTGTCATTTTCAATAGATTATAAATTGAAGGAGACAATAAAAGAGTGTGTCTTCTGCTGGAATAATAAATTTTATTTATTTATAACGAGACTATAGTTTCGAGGGCTTTGCCCTCTTCATCAGTCTATTACAATGGATTCACATTCATAAATTAATTCCTGTGAATCCATTGTAATAGACTGATGAAGAGGGCAAAGCCCTCGAAACTATAGTCTCGTTATAAATAAATAAAATTTATAATTCCAGCAGAAGACACACTCTTTTATTGTCTCCTTCAATATATAAAAATTCTGCTACTCTCGGCAAAAACTTTCATTTTAAGATTATAAATTTTTAACATTCCTAGAACACAAATCAACCGCCATTTCACCCACAATGATAAAATAATAAACATTTCCAATACTTTGCAACAAAATGCTTAAGAGTTTTTATAAGAAAAACTGGTAAAATTACAACTTCACGTGCTCTGCTTGTTTTAGCTGGTCACAATTACAATGTCCGGCGGACTGGCGCCATAGTGTTTTCCACTTTTGTTTCTAGAAGGCTACACCATACAGAATGACTTATTGCAATTTATTCCTTCCCGCGGTTTTCTTATTATTTTACTTTTTCGAAAAAAGTGTCAACTACTGGGTATTTTACTTTAGTGGAATTTAAAATTGAAAAATTAATTAATTATTAAAAGGAAATTGAATAAAAATGTAATTATACATTTTTATCTAGACAACCACCTGTGAATAATTATTTCACTTAACAAAAAACACATCAAAAACAAGTTAGCCGAAGATGAGTCGGTGAAAGATCGAAATGTCAACCCCAAAAACCCCCTAACCCATGAATTTCATCCAAATCGTTAGAGCCGTTTTCGAAAAACCGATTCTATATATATAGAATAATAATTGCTCGTTTAATATAAAAGATAAATGAAAATAATACATTTGTTGAATCAGTATTGAATAATTGTTCACAAAATCTTAAGAAAAATTCATCATCACATGGTGAAAAGAGGAAGAAATTTTAATTTAGAATGTATATTAAGCAAAAGACACACTCTTATTTATTCATTATATTAAATTATATTTTTAATTTTTTTTAGGCATATTAAACTAAAATTCCAAAATGCGTTATGCCCAATTTGTTATGGGTCCTGCTGGTAGTGGGAAATCCACATATTGTACCGCAATTGCACAACACATGGAAAACGAAAGAAAAACATGCAATGTGATTAATTTGGACCCAGCGGCAGAATTGTTTGATTACCAGCCGATTGCGGATATCAGGGAATTAATACAAGTGGACGACGCAATGGAAGATGAAGAACTTCATTTTGGCCCTAACGGAGCTTTAGTATTTTGTATGGAATATCTTCTAGAAAATATCGACTGGCTTGAAAATGCTCTCGGTGAAGACGATGAAGACTATTTCATTTTTGATTGCCCCGGTCAAATTGAACTCTACACTCATCTTCCTATAATGCGTAAATTAGTTGATCAACTTCAATTATGGAACTTTCGAATCTGTTCTGTGTTTCTTTTGGACGCTCAATTTATGATCGATGGAGCGAAATTCATTTCCGGTTCTATGGCTGCCCTTAGTTCAATGGTCAATTTAGAATTGTCCCATATCAATGTTTTAAGTAAAATGGATCTTTTATCAAAATCAGCGCGAAAAAATTAGATTCTTATTTAATACCTGATACGAAAGCACTTTTATCATCTTTAGCGAAGGGTCCTGGCTCGAAAAAATATTTTAAGTTTACTGAAGCATTAGGATCCTTGATTGATGATTTCAGTTTAATTCATTTCATTCCGTTAAATCTCACAAAAGAAGAAAGTATATCCGATTTTCTATTAACTATTGATAATATTCTTCAATGTAGTGAAGATCAAGACGTGAAAACAAAAGATTTTGAAGAAACTGATCCAGATTAATGTGTTTAAATTAAATTTTTAATGAAATATTGTTTTTTTTATTTTGTATAAAATATATTTAAAATAAAACTTTTTTTAATATTTTATTTTGTTTTTAATTAATAAATATTATCACTTTAGGATTTAAGGCGATTATTCAACTTTTTTAAATTGGTATATATATTAATAATGTGACCAATTGACCATACGTCCCGCTTTCGATGTCCCCATCGAGAGCAAAAATGTCCCGCTTTTGCAAACAGACCAGATTTATATACACTGAGAAAAAAATGTGGATTTATCGAAAAATCATAAAAGATATTTTTTGTAGATATCAATTCCCTACAAAAGTCAGTTCTAGTTTTGAATAAGTATTAAAATAAGTTTCTTCTTTTTATTTAATAAATATTAATAGTTAATTTATCTCTGACACAAAAAAAATGGTCACGTTATATATTAATCAAGACAAGAATTTATATTTAAGGTCGAAATCTAAGATTTTAATAAAATAATTTTATTGAAGGAGACAATAAAAGAGTGTCTTCTGCTGGAATTATAAATTTTATTTATTTATAACGAGACTATAGTTTCGAGGGCTTTGCTTCCTGTGAATCCATTGTAATAGACTGATGAAGAGGGCAAAGCCCTCGAAACTATAGTCTCGTTATAAATAAATAAAATTTATAATTCCAGCAGAAGACAACTCTTTATTGTCTCCTTCAATATATAAAAATTCTGCTACTCTCGGCAAAAACTTTCAATTTAAAATAATTTTATACTGCATATCAGAGGGCTTCGGCCCCTCAGGAGGTATATTAATGTTCAAAGGAACAAATATTAAGTCTTTTCTTAAATTATATTTAAAATAAATGTTTATTTAAGCAAAGCCACAATATATTTTTCAAATCTGCAACTTTGAGAATATGTGAATGGCTGAACAAATAATAAATAAGTACAACTGGAACATTAAGCGATGCTCGGTAATTTTTTGTTTCAGTTAAAAGCGATATATTAATATTATTTTATATTCAGGTAAAAAGGTCGATTTTTAATCGCAGCCAAAATAAAATAAAATTGAAATAAAACTTAATTTATATTTTTACCAAAGTTTACACCCGCTATGGCCATCATCAAGACGTATCACTGGTCCCAAAGTTTTGAATTTAATTGAAATTAATATTAATTTACACCGAGATTCTTTCGTTGAGCCTTTTTAAATCCTGAAGAGCCACAATCCTTCGAATTGTCGGATTTTTTAAGAGAATTAAATTGATATTCTAATAAATTGTTTTAGAGAAAAATACCTTTAATTAATTAAATTGGCAAATTCTAATATATAATAATATTTGTAATGATCTATTAGTGGAGTTTAAAATAAAAAAAACAATTAATTTTATTAAAAGAAAATTGAAAAAAATGTAATTATAAATATTCAAACAACCACTAGTGAATAATTATTTCAATTAACAAAAAACCCATCAAAAACAACTTAGCCGAAGATGAGACCGTGACAGAGAACGAATTGTCAAGACAAAAAACCCTCTAACCCGTGAATTTCATCCAAATCGTTATAACTGTTTTCGAGAAACCCATTCTATATATATACAAGAATTGCTCGTTTAATATAATAAGATTATCACTTTAGGATTTAAGGCGATTATTTAACTTTTTTAAATTGCTATATTAATCAAGACAAGAATTTATATTTAAGTAAGGTTCAAATCTAAGATTTTAATAGAATAATTTGATATTGCATATCAGAGGGGTTCGTCCACTCAGGATGTATATTAATGTTCAATGGGAACAAATATTAAGTCTTTTCCTAAATTATATTTAAAATAAATATTTTATTTTTAAGCAAAGCCACAATATATTTTTCAAATCTGCAACTTTAGAATATGTGAATGGCTGAACAAATAATAAATAATTGATATACATAATTAAAAGCATTTTGCCGATTCCCAACACTCTTTCCCAGTCAAATTAGAAAAGTGCCGGACCACTTCATTCACCAATACGTTTGTCCCTATGACTTCAAGGAACTGGAACTCACTCACAACCTCCATCTTTCCCAGCACTTATAATCTTCAAACCTTCAAAACCGGTGTGCACAAACACCTAAGTCTCCACCCTCGCACTTAATCAACTTTCCCTTCTCTTCGGTAATGCAAGGGTCTTTCGAGATCCATAGGGGCTGATTCTTTATTGGTGCGCCCTTTCTTGCATTCAATTGCATAAAAAAAAAGAAGAAACTGCAGGCTAGGTCAACTAGGTTGAGCAGACCAGTTTCTAATGTCGAATTTAGAAAGAAATGGCTTGAGTTTATCAGCTAATAAAGATCAGCTCTGCTAATTTTTTTGGCTCTGTTAAGCCAAAGCGGGCAAAAGGCGCTTCCTAAATGAATTCTACATTTTAGAATATTTCATTAGGAATATAACAAAAAATTGAGTTTTTTTTTCAATTAATGTCTTTAATTTACGATATATTTTATAAATATGAATACTTTTATAAAGTGGTAAAAGATCATTTTTCTGGAATGTAATTTATTAACAATAACAATTTTTTAAATACACTGTATTGCAAAAAAAAGTAGAACACTTAGAAAAATTTAGTTTTTTCAAATAATTTTCAGAAAAAACATATTTTATTTAAACTTTTAATATATTCTGTGATTGTACAAATATATTTTTAAGAGTGAAAACAATTTTCCGTTGACAGGACGGTGGATTCCGCATCCTGTATTGAAGGCAAGGGTTGCATAGAATAGGGATCATCCGAATCCTCTTCTTCTACTGATTCAATTGTGAACCGAAGGATGATGATTCCGTTGATGATGTATTGAAGGCATAGAACGCATTGAATTGCATAGAATAGGGATCATCCGAATCCTCTTCTTCTACTGATTCAATTGTGACAGGACGGTGGATTCTGCTTCCTGTATTGAAGGCATAGAACGCATTGAATTGCATAGAATAGGGATCATCCGAATCCTCTTCTTCTACTGATTCAATTGTGAACCGAAGGGATGATGATTCCGTTGTGATGTATTGAAGGCATAGAACGCATTGAATTGCATAGAATAGGGATCATCCGAATCCTCTTCTTCTACTGATTCAATTGTGACAGGACGGTGGATTCTGCTTCCTGTATTGAAGGCATAGAACGCATTGAATTGCATAGAATAGGGATCATCCGAATCCTCTTCTTCTACTGATTCAATTGTGACAGGACGGTGGATTCTGCTTCCTGTATTGAAGGCATAGAACGCATTGAATTGCATAGAATAGGGATCATCCGAATCCTCTTCTACTGATTCAAAGGGATGATGATTCCGTTGACAGGACGGTGGATTCTGCTTCCTGTATTGAAGGCAAGGGTTGCATAGGGATCATCCGAATCCTCTTCTTCTACTGATTCAATTGTGAACCGAACGTGAGTAGTTGTGTCAAAATGCTTTTAGTTCTGAGTAGGGTAAATCCGGGATAGTTGGACCATGTTTTTTAAGTCGTTTTCTCCAAAGCCTTGCTATGTCTAGGATTTAGTATATTTTTTAAAAATCTATATATGACCTTGAACAATTGTATGCACCTCTTCAGCTGTTACACTGATCACACTTTAAATTAACTTAGTAAATTGGGTATTGGATTGTATCTTCTGAGATTTGGCTCGTGATCCCGGCTTCTTTCCTTCTACTCAATTTATCAAAAAAAGTATAAAAAGTATAAAATTATAAAAAACCTTTTTTTTATCAAAAAAAAAAAAAATTTAACTTAAATTTCAAATTTCTTGTTTTAATAAGGGATATTACCACCTCTTGACTTAATGGTAGCCGTGTGCCTTCTAAACATACTTCTTAAATTGTAGTTAATTTGTATTGATGTTTGTTAATGTATTGTAGCTAGATTGTATTGATGTTTGGAGGACCTAGCCACCGAGGACTTGTGCCTCTAAGCAGGTCAAGGAATAAAGATTTATTTGACGAATTATAGTGGTGTTTCACAAAGAGGAAATAAAAATAAAAAAAAAAATTAATTATATTTTGGAGATTTTTTATTTATCTCCATTCATATTTCGGGCTATGAACCCTTCATCAGGAGGTTTAACAAAGACTTTTGTTTTTTGTTTTGGCTCAGTCTTTTGTTAAACCTCTTGATGAAGGGTTCATAGCCCGAAATATGAATAGAGAAAAATAAAAAATCTCCAAAATTTATTTTTCTCTTTGTGAAACACCACTATAATCCATCAAATAATTCCCGTGTTTAATATGTTTCACTATAAACCAACACAGCTTTCTCTAAACGCTAAAGATTTATTTATTTATTTATAAGAGTTTGTTTCACTATATCGTTTTATCCACAGAGCTCTGTGGATACTTCCAACCGATGCTTGAAGTCGTTAAGCGACATACCGATACGATCATCCATCATTTATTAAAGCTACAGCTTGAGCTACTTCCTCGGTCTTTAGGGGCATTATGCTTGGACAATATTTCAAATTAAATTAAAAGATGAGATATTCAAATTGAACTGATAAACATTAAAATATTCAATTTAATTCAATATTAGACGATATAATCATTTAATCCAATTCAATAAAGGGATCAGATTTCAAACCTGAAAATTTATGCTAGTTTAAAGAAATTTAATTTTAAAGGGTTTAAATTAAAGTAATAGATTTGTACAATCATAGAATGTATTAAAAGTTTAAATTATAAATATTTTTTTCTGAAAATTATTCCACTTTTTTGCACCACAGTGTATAATATTTAGAAATTTACAAACGTTTTTTAATCATTTTTTCAAGCCTCTTAATTCTACTTGATTCAACTCCGTGTTCCGGACTGGCTAATGATGCTAAGCTAGATTGCATTTGTTGAGAATTAGGATTTTGTTGCATAATATTTTTATATAAATCTAATATTGATGCCATTTCTGTACGTTTAAGACCTTTCATTTCTAAAATTCGCTGCAATTCTGATATATCTGATTCCGGTAACAATTGTTGAAATTGTTGTACAAAGCACCCTGGCGTATCTATTGGGGCCATAACTAATTTTAATAACATTTCAGCTTTAGCCATCCCCTTAACAACAAGTTTAGTATAACTTGAAGGAGGTTTTCTACTTAAATGGGATCCTAGAGATGGTAATTGTAATAATAAAGTTTTTAACATATGTACATCTAATAATAATTGTTCTGCTGCTACTGTAGTTAATGGCTTACATCTGTATATATGGCCAAGTAATTTAGCCATTAATGCACTGAAAAAAACAAAAACAAAAAAAAACATTATTTGTGAATAATATTAAGTATATATATCATCATTATAAAATAAATTTAAGACAATACTGAATTTTAAGTTTTTTTTAGATTAGATTAGTCTAGAACGAGGGTCTTCAAACTATGCACCGCAGAGAACATTCAGGTGCACCGCGACGATGTGGTCACTTTACTAAAAAAAATGTTACATCTTCAAAATAAATAAAAAAAAGCTATATAATAAAAAATCATTAGAATTTAATCTAATGATTAGATAATTAAGCGGTATTATGTTGTAAATATATTGAAGTTATTTTCTAGGTTTAGAAAGATGTGCACCCCGGAATTTTCCTGAAAATTAGGTGAACCGATCGTGAAAAGTTTGAAGACCCTTGGTCTAGAACAATGCTTCTTAGGGATTACCCGCAGGGGGAGGGGGCCGCGAAGAGTCGAAAATGTAACAAATAAATTATTATTGTTAAAAGTTTAAATACTTGGATTATAATTATAAAATTTCGATAATCTATTGAAATGTTGAAATGATAATATATTTGCAACTGTTTATAACATAGCCTATTGATTTCATGCGTTAATTAGTTAGTAAGAAGACGAAATTGATTTGTACAGACAAACATAGAAAATATATTTAAAAAGAACCGTGTTTGGTGGCCCTATTTTATTTAAATTAAATTGGCTAAAGTAAGGGCAGTACATGCAGTTGACAATGGGCATTTGATGAATTTCGAAGATGCAAAAATAGTGGACAGTGAGAGAGTCACATGGAAAAGAAAATACAAGGAGGGTATTTATATACAAATGGACATCAACAACGCCATAAATTACAAGCTTGATGTATTAAAAATATCCACTCTCTACACTTGTCTACTTGACAAAATCAACCCGATTTAGTCCTGAAATATGTAAATATTGACCAACTTTTAATTATTTATATAAATTTTATATCAAATGACCAGCTTTTAATTGTATGTGTGGATTTTATATCAATTGACTAACTTTAATTATGTATAGGTTTTATATCGTTTGGCAGGCTTTTAATTATGTATATAAATTTTATACCAAATGACTAACTTTTAATTGTATATATGGATTTTTATATCAATTGACTAACTTTAATTATGTAAATTTTGTATCAATTATCGATCTTTTGTGCGATATGTGGATTTATAAATAGCCTGGAGTGCGTTGATCTTGAGTGGAGTGGGGAGCTTTGCTTCTATATGTGTAAAATGAAGGCAGGACGAAAGACAGTATTTGAAATTGTTTAGTTGGAATAACTTGTTTTACCAGTGTAATGATTCTTAATGTAAAACGTCTGCTGGAGATAGATTTTACGTGTTTTTGTGACTTGGGTGAGTAGTATATAATCCTCATTTCCACCCTTTAAAAATTTATTATAAATGTTAAAACAAAAAAATTAAAACATGCAATGATCTTTTCCAGTTGACGTGCACTGATGAAGAGCAGCGGTATAGCGCTCGAAACGTTGTTAAAATATCGATTACGTCTGCCCAAAATAAAGTAACAAATAGAAGTTGACTTTTATTTCAACTTTTTATTTTCCCCTTACTGGCCCCTTAGCCAATTCAATTTAAATAGAAAATATAATTGTGAATAAGTATTTAAAATTTGGTTTTGTATCCTCTTGTGATAACTAAGAAAAACCATTTTGTATAATTTGTTTAAAAACATTTTCAAATGATGCAATGAGACCAAGAAAACTTAGTAGACATTTAAATACCGTATATAGTGAATTTAAAAATAAAACAAAAGACTTTTTCGAGAAGAAGGCAAGAAATTTAAAACTAGTTTTTCCCCAAATATACAAAACTTGATGACAAATTAGTGAAAGCTTCTTTTGAAATTGCTTTACTTGTCGCAAAAACATACTACTTAATGGCGAAGTCTTTTTTTACCACCAGCAATAAAAATTTGTGAAACGATTCATAGTTCAGAAATAGCTGAACCTCTTAAAAAATTCCTCTATCCAATGATACAATTAAAAAAAGAATTGACTGTATTGCCGAAAATATTAAAGAAACATTATTTTTACGTATAAAATTTGCAATTCAGCTCGATGAATCTACTGACAACACAAATAATTCCAATTTAATTGTTTTATTAAATATCAGTATGATTCCCAGCTGCATGAAGATATGTTGTTTTGCAGAAATCTTTTTGGTACTACCCTAGGTGTTGATATTTTTAACACTGTAAATGAATTTTTCTGAAAAAATGAGCAAGCATGGGAAAAATGCGTTGGCACTGATAGTGCAGCAGCAATGACCGGAAAGATTTCAGGATTTATTTCTGAGGTAAAAAAAGTTGACATGTGCAATGCATTATCCAGAGAGAAAATTTAGTTTTTAAAAAAATGGGAAGTGAACTATATGAAGTGTTGTTAAAATGTGTCAACAATAGTAAATTATGTCAAACGCCAAGCGAATTCAACAAGATTATTTCACATTTTATGCAAAGAAATGGGATCGGATCATGAAAGTTTGCTATATCATACAGAAATAAGAGGGCTTTCGCGGGGGAAAGTGCTAAAACGTATATTAACAACTAAAATACGAAATAAGAATATTTCTTTTACAAAGTAAATTTAATTTAGCAGCTCTTTTCTGTGATCAAAAGAGGATGTGTCTAATTTTTTATTTAACGGATTTTTTGACAAAGTAAATGAATTGAATCTTTCCTTTCAGGGAAATAAATACTAATTTACCAATTCTTAACAATAAGTTACAAGCTTTTCAAATACAAAAATTTTAATGATGTTTCCAAATTTTAAATTTAAGATTTGTGAACAATAATTTAATCACAGTTTATTCTTATAATAAATTATTGAAAATTATTACTTTTTACAACAAATTACAATTATATTTGCAAAAATAATTAAGTAACTAATTGAACAACAACTTTTATTCAGTTTACTTGCTGAAAGAAATAATGTCAATACAAAATTTATTATTATAAAATAATAAAATCAAAAATTAAATTTTAACAGTCGAGTAGAAATTTAAACAATAAATTTTATTCAAGTATTTTGTAAATTTAAAATGATTTTCTGAACGAAGAATTTTATGAAAAAATCGGTTGTCTGTAAAGTCGGTTTACTGAGGATAGTTGAACGTGGCAACGTCATAAGAAAATACCATTCCATCAGTATTTTCTTATGACGTTGTCACGTTCAACTATCGCTCAGTAAACCGACTTTACAGACAACCGATTTTTTTCATAAAATTCTTCGTTCAGAAAATCATTTTAAATTTACAAAATACTTGAATAAAATTTATTGTTTAAATTTCTACTCGACTGTTAAAATTTAATTTTTGATTTTATTATTTTATAATAATAAATTTTGTATTGACATTATTTCTTTCAGCAAGTAAACTGAATAAAAGTTGTTGTTCAATTAGTTACTTAATTATTTTTGCAAATATAATTGTAATTTGTTGTAAAAAAGTAATAATTTTGAATAATTTATTATAAGAATAAACTGTGATTAAATTATTGTTCATAAATCTTAAATTTAAAATTTGGAAACATCATTAAAATTTTTGTAACTGTAGCTTTTAAAAAGCCCGCCTCAATCTTTGTCGCTCGTTCCGCGCTCTCGCTTGCACTTCAAGCCTTAAATGGAACGCCTCAGAGCGAGGTAACGCCGCGTGAGTCATGTTTTTTCGTGCGTGCAGCTGGCTCCATCGAATTATAAGACGTTGTTACGTCAAAAAAAAATTATCATTATGGTCCAAGACTTTTGGCCAAGGAGACACAAGCATGTTTTTTTAATGAAAATGATGAGAGAAGGAGTTGCACTAAAAAGGTGCAACCCCTAAAGACCTAGGTTGGCCCCTCCATCGTGAAAAGATGAAGGAAGAATTTAATTAATGGGCTGGGCGGGGGTCGAAGGTATCTGTGGATACGGGTCTTAAATAGCTGAAGGTCATAGGTCGCGGGAAAGATGGTGGCAGGGAGCGAGTTCCAGTCTCTGGAGGTCATAGGGATAAAATATATATATATATTTATTTCTTTGCATGATTTTCTTGATGAAAATAATATATCATTATCAACGGAACTTAAAAAAACTATCGTAAATCATCTGACAGAATCAATTAGATTCTTTGAAAAATATTTTCCGAATTTAAATCAAAATAAAGGGCATGACAGGATATAATAACATCATTTTGTGCTATCACTTGAATTGGAATTTGCTGGAAGTTATATTTCCGAATTTTGGATAAAATGGCAAATGCATTGACTAGTAACTGTATGCATATACGAAATTCAAAATTATAAATAGTTTTTTAACCAATCTGAATTTAAAAAAAAATAGGGGGCCCCTGAGATAATGACTTGGGTTCCAAGAGGGTCGCAACATCAAAAAGTTTAAGAAGCAGTGGTCTAGAATAATAATAATCAATTTAGTTAAAGTGATTTGAGTTAGGAATTTTGAGCAAAACTAAATTTGAAAACATATTTTTTTTTAACTAACGCATTTCTTAATCTAAAAATCACTTAAAAATTCAAGATGGCCTTTTTAGGAAAAAAAATTAATACAAACTTTGCAAATTTTACGCAAACTTGAGTAAAATATTTTCTTGAAGCGGACAATAATTCCCGAAGAGGAGGAATGCTTGTTTTAAGATGAGATGTTAAAGCAGTAACATAATTACTCTGATCACCAACTGCTTCGACAGAACTCCAAGACATTTTAGTCATAGCAATTAGAGCGGGTTCACATACCGCTTCTAAATCGTGAACAAGTAGTTGAACGCAGTTTGCTATAACACTAAAAAATATTTATTTATTATATAATGGCAGTTAATAATAATAATAAAACTGAATTAAAAATTTACTTGTGAAATTGCTCAAGCTCTCCTGATAAGCTAATTTGTTCTGATAATGAAGGTTCAATTTTTTCTTTTAGCTTTTCTTCAAGTTGCTGAGTAGTTTCAAGGCAGTACTCAGCTGTAGTTAAAACTCTAATAAAGTAATTTATATTAAAAAGATATCAACAATAAATATAATATATATTTTCAATGAAATTAAGGTAGTTGTATCGCGACAATACTAGCAAAAAGTTAATGCTAGAGTATATAGTACAGACAATAGGGATTCAGAATTCATAAGCCCAAAACTTTTTGATGTTTATGTACCACTAGTAGCCAATCCCGTGCTCGTTTGGCAAATCTGGCAACACTGTCCGAATTTGTATATATTTTATCATAGAAATCTCAGTTAAAGTACATTATAAATTATTTATTTATTTATTTATTTATTTAAAAACAATGCTCTGAGGTGGCTATATAAACAAAAAGTTCTTAATAAGCGATTGAAAGCTATTGTGATAATTGTTAAAGCGAAAAAAACGTCAAAAAAATTACTAAAGTTGACCGACTTTTTAGGTTAAATAAATGCGGTGTTGCCAGCTTGTTTTTAGTGTATAGGCAATAGGGGTATAAGCCTACTGAATCGGCCCCCGAGAGATAATTTAATGATACTTAGGGGATAAGAATGAAACCCTCGCGGTAGCTTTAGACATTTCAAAAGCCTTCGATATGGTCTGGCACAAAAATCTTCTTGTCAAATTGACCTCCGTCGGCCTTGCACCGAAACTCTGTAAGTTGCTCGAAAGTTTTCTTTCAGACCGTAGTATTAAGGTTGTCATCGATGGAATATCATCTTCCCCGTTCCACACCAACGCTGGAGTTCCTCAGGGATCGGTTATCTCCCCTACGCTTTTTCTTATCTATATCAACGACCTCCTAAACTTGCCCTCCAATCCGGTACATTGTTACGCAGATGATAGCACCCTACATAACGCCCCTGCATCGCATAAAAACCGTGCAGACATTGCCTCTTCAATTAATTTAGGAAAACTCAGGGCCGCCTTATTTCTAGGCGCGCCAACAGAAACCTCCCAAACATATCATTCGACTCAAACTCACTAGAATTCAGGGATAAAATTTCAATACTAGGCGTAACTCTAGGGTCTGACCTTTCATGGAATGACCATATCTCAACGACTGCTAAAGCTGCAGCGCGCAAGCTTGGTCTCCTATTTAGATCTAGAGGCTGTTATACTCCCAGTCAACTTCTTATACTAGTAGGTACTAATAAAATAATAAGGTCCTGAAAGTTTCAGATCCCTTTGTAAAAAACAGAAAAAAAAATGTCTGGCCCATTCAATAAAAACTCTGTTTTTTATTTTTGTCCAATTCCCTGCTATTCCTGTTAAGAAAAAAAAATATTTCTCAGGATCTTATGAGCCGATTGATCTACATTTTTAATATGTTTTGGGGACTGATAATAGCTTCTATAGAAAAAAATTACGAGCTATATATTATAGGTTTATAAGATCCTTGAAAAAAAAAATTGTTTTTCTTTTAATTTCAATTTTTAACCATGATACAATTATGAAACTATTTTTTTTTTCAAACTTTATCTATTTCCCTATAATACTCTGACCTGTTCAAATTTTGAAGAAAGGTACGCCATAGTAGAAAAAAATAAAAACCACTAAAAATGATTTTTTTTTTTATTTATATTTATTAAGTTTTCATTTTATTATTTTAACGCATATTCATAGAAATATAACCAAAAATTATCGAATTAATGGAAGACAAGAAAATTTTATTTCCGAAAAAATCCAAACTTGCAAACAAACGGAAAAAGATGGATTTTTTCGGAAATAAATTTTTTACATATTTTGCTTTTTCTCAAAAACCAATTGAGTTAGGGATCTGAAACTTTTAGGATCTTATTATTTTATTAGTATCTATTTGTACCCTAAGAATCATTAAATTATTTCCCGGGGCCGATTCAGTATGCTTATATCCATATGGCCTTTTTCATTATAAATTCATTATTATCTCAGAAACTGAGTTGTAATTATGAATTAAAATTTTCTTAAAAATGTATTAGTTATTGTTTAATGTTGGTTTAGTTTTTTATAACAATGGTAAGAAGAGTTTCTTAATTATAATTAAATATATGTGTGTAAACTTTCCGATATCCCCTATAGTGCAATGTATAAGAGTCTGAAAAACTCTATCTTTGGAATTTAATATCTCCGGAACTATATTGTTCATAAATTTCGAAAAATCGATGCAGAAGTATTTAAATAATAATCTGTCTAAATTTCAAAAAAATCCTAAGAAAACAACTACCTTAAATTACAAAATAAAGATCGAAAACTTACGAACAAATTTTTTGAACTTCTTGAGGAGTGCATCTAGTAATTTCACCCTCGCGAAGAAGAGATTGAATATTTTGCATTATACTATCCGCACTAGATGTGGTAGCAGGTCCCCGTGGCAATTGACCAACGAGAATTCGTTGGGCATATAGAATTAAGTGTTTTTGAAATACTCCAGCTAGTGAAAGCATAGGTTGTCCATTGCTTAATTGTGTACACTGAACTAAACATTTTTTATAAAATAAAAACAAATCAGCGCAACTTGGAAGAACAGCAGCTGGAGCGGAAAGAACTTCTGGCGGTACTGTCATTTGCTTTAAGTCACTTTGAAAGCGATCCAGGAGTTCAGAAAGACTTCGATCGACGGATTGCACATAGAGACCCAGATGGGGTAAAAAGGCACAAGATATTGTGCCTTGAAATGATGGGGGTTGATCGTTGGATTCAAAAGCAAAACGTCTATCAAGTAACGATTCGAAACCAGTTGTCCTCTGCATAGCATAAAGAAGAAGTTTTACATCCAGTTCTGAAGAACGTTGATTCATTACTCTAGTTAATTGTCCGGCAGTAACTTTACAAAAAGTCACTGCAATTTGCCTAGAAACTTGCCACTCTTCTGGAAATAATGGCCCCATACGAGATTCAAAGGCTAGTAAGGAACGTTTCAACCAGGCAAATCTTTTGTCGACCTATAAAAATAACACGAAATTATGAAATATAATACTTTTTTTGACACACTTATTATAATAAGCATATAAAATTTTATCAATTTAATACAGAGATGCAAAAGAGACCTCATAACAAGTATCTGGAATACAAGTTACATGGTATTTTTAAGTAAAGTATTTGAGATATCAGATACAATATACTTTTGTAAATGATATTTGAAATACTAGATCCAAAATACGTATTTTTTAAATACTTTTTGAAAGCGATACATTAATATTATCTTTAATTTTAAATTCAGGTTAAAAGGTCGATTTTTACTCGCATCCAAAATAAAATAAAATTGAAATAAAAATTAATTTATATTTTTACCAAAGTTTACACCCGCTATGGCCATCATGAAGACGTATCACAGGGCACAAAGTTTTGAATGAAAGAATATTAATATACACCGAGGTTCTTTCGTTGACCCTTTTAAATCCTGAAGAAGGAGATACGACCCTTCGAATTGTTGGATTTTTTAAGAGAATTAAATTGATATCCTTTTAAATTATTTTATAGAAAAATACCTTTAATTAATTAAATTGGCAAAGTATAATATATAATAATATTTGTAATGATCTATTAGTGGAATTTAAAATAAAAAAACAATTAAATTCATTAAAAGAAAATTGGAAAAAAATGTAATTATAAATTTTTATTCAAACAACTACCTGTGAATAATTATTTGAATTAACAAAAAACTCATCAAAAACAACGTAACCGAAGATGAGACCATGACAGATCGAATTGTCAACCCAAAAACCCACTAACCCGTGAATTCCATCCAAATCGTTAGAAGATATACTTATATACAAGAATTGCTCGTTTAATATAATAAGATAAGATTTAGTTTATTACATTAATTATGAACAGTTATCGCGTTAATAGAGTAAATGTGAGAAAATATTATATTTTTAAAGTTTTAATTGAGACTTAAGTAAAACCAGTTGTTCAAACATTTTATCACTCATTTTTCTCCGATGAGGTCTCATTATCATCCCCCCAAATGAGAAGAGTCGCTCCACAGGGGCGGCAAACAGGTGTTATATTTTAAAAATGTATCTAAATACAAGATACAAAATGAAAATTAAAAAAAAGTATTTTAGATATAAGATGAAAATAAGTATTTTGTATCTGTATTTCAAATATTTGTATCTAAAATAAGTCGCATCTCTGATTTAATATAATTAATTAATTAACTAAAAGCTTACCTTATCTAGCCAAGCATTGTCTTCTGAATCAGCAAACAAGGCTTTATATTCACAAAGAGCTACTTCTGAGACAAACCAATCTAAAAGTTCACGTTTTATTTTATTATCTAAAACAGAGATGACTAAACAAGCATCAGCTAAATGTTTATCTTGAGGAAGCGTATTCGAATGATTTGCAAGTCTCGGATCTAGAGCTTGTTTAAATTCCGCAGAAATTTGTTCAGCCAATGTTTGAGTGACATTTTCCAACTCCAAACGAACTGCTTGTATTTGCGGTATATCAGAATAGGATGAAAAATGTTTTGAAACAGTAGAAACAGCTTGTAAAGGTCCTACTATTTCTCCATATTGCCTTCGGGCTGATAATTGCCTAGAAAATATTTTAAAAATATAATAGAATGATCAAATATATGAAAAGATTAAAAGTTGAATCTGGTTTTTAGGTAGCTAAAGGGAGGATTTCTTTTAGCTCAAGATTACAAGTCATATATAGAAATTTATTTTTATTCCAGTCAAATTGTGTTCAAATGGGACACTATGGGGAAAGTTTTGGGGTAGTTGTGATTTTTTACATATATATGTGTTTTGGTGCGCTAAATTCAAATCTGAGGTCTCCCACCAAAATTTCATGACGTAACATTGTAGAAAATCCAAAAAAAAGTGAAAATTTCCATTTTTTGGGGGTTTTTCGCTTATAACTCGAAAACTATCAACTTTTCGTAAATAGCCTTCCTATTCAAAATGAAAGTTCATAAAATTTCCTACAAATTTCATTATTTAAGTTTTTTTCTCCGACCAACCGTTCGGGCTCAAGCGCAAAATCCAAGTTTTCGACCTAGGCAACCCTCCCGAATCACCCAAAAACTCGCACTTTTTTTGATATTTTCCCATTTTGACCATGAAGGAGCACGTTTTCGATAAAAACCACTCTATACATTTTTAAACTAGAATAAATTTGCTACAGTTCAAACAAAGTTTCATCTTAATTAGATAAATGGTAATCCGTGCCGCAATGAGGGTGCAGTTTTGAAAACTGCTATTTTTTGCCAAAAATCGTAACTTTTCCTTAATAAAATGAAAACCAATCATCCTAGAAACTTGATTTCTATCTCATTCTCTAGGAAATTTTGTTGACTTGAACGTTTACTTGGACCACTTTTTTGTTAAAAGTCTTAGATTTATAGATATCCAGCATTTTCCATGACAGGAAATGATCTATTTTTTAAAAAAGTCGCATTTTTTCCTTCATAAAATGAAAATCATTCATTCTATGAAACTAACAAAACCTAAATAATGAAATTTGTAGGAAATTTTATGAGCTTCCATTTTAAATAGGAAGATTATTAACGAAAAGTTGATAGTTTTCGAGTTACCATATAAGCGAAAAACGGCCAAAAATGGAAATTTTCACCTTTTTTTTGGATTTTCCACAATGTTGTGTCACGAAATTTTGGTGGGAGACCTCAGATTTGGATTCAGCGCGCCAAAAAACATATATGCAAAAAATCAGAACTACCTCAAAACTTTCCTGATAAAAACACAATTTGACTGGACTATTTAATTGTTGGATATTATCGTCCTTAAAGGAGTTTCGCAATAATTCATATATTTAAATGCATTTTAATGTTATTGTTAATAAAAGAGTGAGCCGAAATTGCTTCTACACTTAAGCAATAAAGGGATTGCAATTTTAGTGGGGATAGAAGATTGCAACTATACTATTCTTCTTTACGTCGTAACAACACCTCGATTTTGTTAATTATTATTTTTTAAGGGTTGAAATTTTATTTAAATCACACAAAATTAATTGTAATTATTTATTGAATAAATAATAGAATATAATAAATTTATAATTTTCTCATTAATATATTAAAGAATAATTAAGACATTAATGAGAATTGTTTTGATCGCGCTTTTTGAACAAGATATATATCGCGAGACTACTGCTGGTTGAAGCTATTGGAGTCTGCTGAGTCTTAAGTCTGGACCAAGAGAGAATGAAAAAAAGATATGATCCATTTAGCTATAATTGTAATAAATAAAATAAATAAAAGCATTATTGCGTTTAGCCCGCATGACACTTGGATGGATCACCACAACTTCATTATTTCAAGTTAGAAATATATAAGTTCAGATATAATATCATTTTCACTTAATATTTGACAAAAATCTCCTGCATTCGATTCGCGATTGAATCAAATGTAGGAAACACGATTAATACAATATAACTTCGACGTTTCGATCGACTTATTCTGTCGTCGTTTTCAAGTATGAACATGAACACCCATTTCGATTTAAATACAGTTAACCTAAAATCTATATTATATAATTTGTTCGTGTTCAATAAATAATTATAATTAATTGTGTGATTTAAATAAAATTTTAATGCTAAAAAATAATAAATAAGTAAATAAATCTTTTGTTAATAAGTACCAAAATTTGGATATAATCGTTCATGGCTAAGAATTTTATTTTTATTTTTGTTTAATTGATTTTGAGCGCCCCATTATTTTACCGCTTAGAGCCCCCACTTGACTTAATCCGCCACTGAAGCTATACACAATGTTTTAACGCAGTGGTTCCCAACCTGTGGTCCGCGGACCACTAGTGGTCCATAAGAACTAAAATATGGTCCGCGAAAGATTTCAAAATTTGAATCAGCACGCGCTGATGCATAACAAATAGCGTGAGTAGGATATTCTCTCGAGGTGGTCCGATTGTCACTAAGTCAGAATTTGATGAGGGGATTCCATGGAAATCGAGGAAAATCATCAAATTTAATTTTAAAACCTACAAATACTTAGTGCATTTCGAATATAAATATATAATAAAGAAGTCGGTTAAAAATTAGGAGATTGGGGAATCAATATGGAATTGGAATAATTATCGGAAAAGAGGTTTTTTATTTAATTAGTTTTTTCCTCTTATTAAAAACAAGGACTAAAAAGATGACCAAAGACAGTCGATGGTGGAGAAGTAATCTCCGGAGTCGAAGCTGAAATACAATGTATACATTGATTCATGTAAAATAATTGGTTAAAAATTAGGAGATATAATTTTAAAACCTACAAATAGTTCATTTCAAATGAAAATATATGTACAAATTCCGAATAAAAGAATTTATTGATGATGGGGGAATTCGAGATGAAAAATTAATTGGATGGATTAATTTCCGCAATATGGTATTGGAATAATTATCGGAAAAGAGGTTTTTTTCTATAATTAGTTTTTTCCTCTTATTAAAAACAAAGACTAAAGATGACCAAGGACACTCGATGGTGGAGAAGTAATCTCCGGAGTCGAAACTAAAATACAATGTATACATTAATTCATGTAAAATAATTGGTTTAATAATAAAAGAATTTATTAGAACGTCGACTGTCTTCCTCATAAAAACTTTATGAATCGGATCATCGTCTATCTTTTTTATCAGTCCTTAAAACTGTCAACGAAGGAACCTCCTTGAATATTAATATTATTTTTAATTAAGCGACTTCAAACAAATTAGGAACTTCTGTGTTTTTAACTCTTAAGTGTAGAGACTTTTTGTGTTATTTCAAGTCGTTTGAATTTTTTTTTCAACTTTTGATACAATATAAACATGTAAGTACATGCGTGTAGCTTTGAGCAAAAATATCACCCCAAGAATTCAAGAACTTGTACATAACATGCAACCTCAAAAATCTCATTGATGCAAACATAATTATTTACTAAAAATTATATGTTTTCAATAACTATAACACTGTTAATTAATGTTACTTTTGAATTTTATGATTATGTTAAACGTTTCGATTAAAGATTATTTTTAGAGTGATAGAGTTTATTTTTTAACCTTGTGGTCCCTGCTAATAATAACGAAATCAAAATGGTCCCTGGTCAAAAAAAGGTTGGGAACCGCTGTTTTAACGAATTTCAACATAAAACATAATAGAATTCAATGTAAAATAAATTTGTAGACGTTTAATCAGATTATGCCTAAATTTATGTATATTTATAATATATAGAAAACTACTAAACCAGGTTTAACTGTATAAATATTATAAAATATCAGAAATACAAGACATAAGTTTGGGTTTATGCTTTAAAATATTGATTTAATTATTAAAGTCCATAGGATCCATATTATTTAATTAATCAAGAATGTTGGCAGGTATTTGAACAGGAAAGTAGCAAATCAAAAAATTCTCATTGATTTACGCGACGTTTCGCCAATTTTATTTTGGCTTCATCAGGGGTCTCAATGATTGTAATAATTTTAAGATATAATAGATATGCACATATTTCTCAATTATAACTCAATTGTAATTGATTCTTTTTATGGCCCGAACAATTATTTAATTTATATAAAAGAAAGATTCAAATGACAGAATTATTATAACATACACTTAAATAATGAACTTCAGATCTGTAAAATAAAATTGGCGAAAGGTCGCGTAAATCAATGAGAATTTTTTGATGCTGCCAAATACCTGTCAATATACTTGATTAATTGATTTAATTATTTGAATATATGTAAATAATCTTAAATAAAAAAGGCTTACTTTAATGTGTCGATTCCGTCAACTAGCATATGCAAATGATTTAATGTGGTTATTGCAGCTGTTAAATTTCTCTTAGCTGTATCTAATTGCTTAATATCTCTTGTGATTTCTTTAACCATCTCCTCAGATTGTTCAGCTTTGGATTTTATATCATGTATATGAACTAATAATTGTCTAATAACTTGTTGGGCTTCTTCTAAAGCAACACGGCCATCCTTGAAATATTTAAAAAGAATTCAATTTCCCTAAATAAGCTAGTTTTATAATTATAACTTAAGCAAAAAGCTTAATAAATCTACTAATCTATATAAATTTAATAGAGAAATAAAAAAAATGTTTGGAAAATTTATAAAAATTTGTTCTTGTCTGTGGCTTAATGATCTGGAAGTTTTTTCGGGTTATCTACTTGCTTTAATTGAAAAGTTTTTGTTTTTCCGAGGCAAATAAACATACACACATATATAGAAAGATTGTTTATAAATTAAAAAAATACTAATCTTTTATAAAAACAATCTAGAACAAAGGTTTATTTTAAAAGCAAACGTTTCGGGAGAATTATTCCTTTTTCAATGGTGAAAATTTTCAAAAAAAGAAAAAAAAAGTTGCTTTCTCTAAAATTTATAAATCTAATTTTTTTTCATTCACATATACCTATATCAAATATAAATATGGATATATATTATTTATTTGTTTAAGACCTTCATCATCAGTCTTTTTAATTTTTTTTTGGCTTTTCTAGCCATAAGCCAATTTACGATACTACTTATTTTATTTAAATTTGTCTCTACCCCCGGGGTCAGATTTTAGCCGGATGCCTCGAGTCGGATTCGAACCCGCGTCCAATTGGTTAGCAGACTGACACGCCAACCCCTAGCCTATCTGACCCCCCCCCCCAGTCTTTTTAATTATAAATATTATTTCTCATGGGGTCAATATCGCGTAGATATTGAAAATCTGTTTACATAGCAGACTAGCTAGCCAAGCCTTCGAAACTATAGTCTCAAATAAATAAATAGTATATATATATATATATAAGTACATATTTATATTTGATATATGTGTGTATGTTTATTTGCAAAAATGTGTAATATTTAAACTAAAATTACCTTTTATGTCTATGTTAGTTAATGTTCAAATAAATGTTTTAATGTTTTAAAATAAAATTATTATATTAATGATATAAGTTTGTGTTTTTAACATTGTACTTTAATTAATAAAAAAAAAATGCGTGAGCAAAACCAGTACAAAAAATGGATGAATATCACTTTTGTTGCTGTTTTTTTTTCAGTTAATTCCAGTAGCAGTGGGCTTCAAAAAATGTTATGCCCTGGGCCTCAACTAGGCTTAATCCGGCATTGCCTAGCTACATTTATTAACAAATGGCTATGGCTGAAGGAAGGTGGAACTTTGAGAGAATACTAGATGGTCTAATAGTCTAAGAGCTACTGACCATTTTGGAAGATGATTTTAGAATCCAAATAACGTAACTGTAGTGTGATCAGCACACACCCCGAAAGTCAAATTCTTACTCGCCAAATTGAGTCGTTTTTAGGGGTAATCGACCCCTGAAGATGTCAAAAAATACCGTAAAATCACCTCATTGATTATAACTCCTAAACTGTATACTCTATGGCAAATTCCATTAGAAGCAAAATTGTAGAGAATGTAATTTTTGACATTTTCGTTTAAAAAAAATTTGAAAATAACCACCCAAAAAGGGGGGAAGGTCAAAAATGAAAATTCTAGCCCTTTCGACCAAACTCAACCAAATTTTATATACATAAACTGTGGGCCTCCAAAAGGCTAGAAATGCAAAAACCATAGAGTAATATAGAATGGAAGGCTACCGAATATCGAAAAGCGCTCTCTAGCGGCTCGGAGAACATTATTTTAGTCTTTAAGAGCTATTCAAAGATCATAGTCAGAGGACATTCAAAGCCTTTCTCATAGATAAAAAATTCATACAGGCTTTGTACTAAAGGTTCATTTAGAAAATTTTCCAACGTACAAATTTATTTTAGGTTAAAAAATAAAATGAGAGGAGTCTTCTGTTTTTTAAATAAAAATAATTTTTAATTATAATTAAAAATTATTTTATTTTAAAAAACAGAAGACTCTCATTTTATTTTTTAACCTAAAATAAAAACAATTCTGTTACCATCGACAGTGAAATCTTTTATTCAACTAATACAAATTTATAGATTAAACAATTATTAAATATGGCTAGTTCTCGACGTCAATGTTTTGAGATAAAGAACACACTTTTTTTAAACGACCTAAAAATCCTAAAATGTAAGTACACTATTTATAATTAACTAGTAATTTATTTCTTTGATTTTTACATGTTAATTCTTTAATAATTTAATTTTAGAGCTAAAGAGAGCGGTTCCCGCCATTTTATTGCCCATTCCGAACCGCCAGAGAGCTCTGTAACTTGTATACTCTATAAAATGCATTGGCTCCTTATGGAGCCTACCACTCTATATTACTCTATGGCAAAAACTAACAACCCAAAATAGGGGGAGGGTCAAAAAATGAAAATCTAGCCCCTTGTACCAAAGTTAACTTAGTTTTTACATTTCTAGTCTTCTGGGGGTCCACAGAATATGTTTACAAAATTTGGTTGAGTTTGGTCGAAAGGGCTATAATTTTAATTCCCCCCTCCCCCTGGGTGGTTATTTTCAAATTTTTTTTAAATAAAAATTAGCATTTTGCCTCTCATGGAATTTGCCGTAGAGTAAAGAGTTTAGGAGTTATAATCAATGAGGGGATTTTACGATATGTTTTGACATCTTCAGGGGTCGATTACCCCCAAAAACGGACTCGATTTGGCGAGTAAGAATTTGACTTTCGGGAATATGTGCTGATCACACTACAGAGTATGGGATATGTTATTTGGATTCTAAAATCATCTTCCAAAATGGTCAGTAGCTCTTGGTCTATAAATTTAATTTGGGGGTTGTCCAACCAGAAAAACTTCAAGATTACCAGTTGTATTATTATATTACAAACCTGTCCAACGTTAGTTTGTCCACGAACAACATTCCGAATTTGACTATCAATGTCTCTAATTTTCACTTCAACTCCATTTACAACATCATCGATATTTACTAGAGATTGTTCATTAGGAAATAAGGAGTTAATATAATCGATTGGATTGAAATCTGGCTGATCCAAGGGATCATTACTTGGTAATACTTGTAATTAGAGAAGAATAAATAAGTGTTTAAATGGGAATATAAATTGGTAGATTTATTTCTTACTTGTTCAATTGCTTTCTGAACTTGACTTGGAAAATTTATAAATGTATTAGAAATATCTTCTTCATATGTATCTTCTTCTTCCATTTTTGTTTAATAAGGATAAGAAATTTGTTTTAAATTTTAATACATTTCAGTAAGAATAAGTAAATTTATCTTGCTAATGATTCTTCTTATTGGGTTGTCAATTTCCAATGACGTTTTTCCTTCTGACAGAGAGGAGAGGAAATTGTCGCTAGTGTCGCCAGGTGGCGCGCTTTCTCAAACTTCTCGGCCCAGCGCTCGTCGCACATTAGTGGTTTACAATCTAAATAAACTGCAACGGATCGTTGCTAAACTTTATCCAAATTCATTTGAAATATTAATATGTTCTAGAGTAAAGTATTTTAAAATATAATTTTACTAAAAACTTTATTTAACCTTTTTTGTAGTTCCCAAGGTACTTAATTAGGATATTAAATTTCATCAAAATTGGTTAAGTCATTTTCAAGATATTTAGAAAAAACTAAAAAAGTACTGAAATAAAGTACTAATGTTTGTGGACCGATATGTACCAAAAACTAATCAGCGCTTCATTTTGTTAAAATACTGGTAGGTTTTCAATTTCAATTCATTCGGTGCAACGGTGTGAAAAAATTCGTGGACGAAAAAAACGATAACACACACACATACATCCATCCATCCGCACGCACTTCCAAAAAAATGACACTTTTTGGCCTCTCGGCGAGATTCCAGGTAATTTTTGGCAAAACCGTCACGTGCTCTAATTCAATCTCATTGAATACTTCAATTTGTGACCTTAATTGAGTCCATGGGTTCCGTAGTCTTTACCTGAGGACCCTTTGAAGTCGCGCTTGCCGCGAGAGCGATTCCAATACTTTCTCCCATGCTTCGCATTGGATAAAGTAAAAAACGTGATCGAAACCTAAAAATTAAACTTTTTCCAATCGTAATAAAATTTTCATATGACATTCTTATTATATTAAAGCAAGTTTTAACCTTAGAATTGCAACAAATTTATTACTCAAATCACGGGCGTGCCCAAGGGCGGATTTAAGAGACCCAGGTCCCCTCTAGGCACTTGACATTTGCCCCCCCCCCCCCTCCATCACGAAGCTATTTTGGAAATTTAGCATATTAAATGCACTAGTACAGAACATTTTTTTTTTATTTATTCAAGAACATTGTATTTGTAAGGGCATCCAGCCTTTTTAATGTACAATATTAGGCCAATTTAATTACAAAGAAAATTAACAATATGATACAAACAGATCAAGAGAAAAAAAATTAAAAGGGGAAAGAACAATTATATGGAACAAAAACAATAAATATACTGAATATAGAGAAAAGAATAAAACTAAAAAATGAATATATACATAGAATATAAACAAAAGAGAGGAAAAAAGAAATTTTTAATCGAGTTTAATGAGTTTAATAAACATCAGAATAACACAGTCTATGTTACTATATATAGTTACGTTATTCTATAAAATTTATACAATCTTACGGCGAACTTTCTTCTGTGCAAAAGAACGAATGACGTCTTCATAGTCAATTGACTGCATTATTTCTGACTCTATGTACATTACAGAGAGTGAATTGAGCCTGTTCTCTCCTATGTTAGATCTTAAGTAATTCTTTACTCTCTTTAGCGCTGAAAACGACCGTTCTGCTGAGCCGTTTGACGCTGGTGTACACAACAGCTATTCGGAACGCAATTCCTACGTTTGGATAAATGTGCTTATGTAAATGGAGCAGCAATCCAACGTAAAAACTCTTAGTAATTTTAATGAGAATGTTAAGCGATATTTGTTTAGCCAGAGATTGTGATTGCATACTTGTATGATATTTGTAATGCCTGTTGTAGATCCCTTGTGATCTTTTTAGGTTGAAAAAAAAAAAAGATTCCGCAACCGGGGCCCCCAGACCGGCTGGGCCCCTAGGCCCGGGCCTTGTGGGCCTAGGCGGAAATCCAGCACTGGGCGTGCCCAGCTATAGGCTTTTAGACCCGTCGCCGCTGCTTTTTATTTAATGGAGACTGGCCTTATTATTGCTATTATCTTATATTATTTAATCCATTAGCCAAAGTTGAAGAATCAACTATAATTTCTTGATAAATAAAGAGAAACAAAAAGAGTTTAGTTTCCCCTTTGATATAAATAAACTTTTATTTGAAACTTTTTTCCAAATAATGCACTGTTTTTAAGTTATAGGACTGACTCAAGATAAAAAACTCACCGGGTATATATTTCAGTAAAAACCGGTTTTTAGTAAGAAAGAGTTCATACTAGTTTAAACCGTTTCATTGAATACCTTATTTACTAATGTTGGTTGAGTTTGGTCCAAAGGTTTAGAATCTTGGATGTTTATCTTCAAAATGAGCCGCAAGGTCAAAAATGAAGATTCAAGACCTTTGGACCAAACCAACATCAGTAAATTCTAGTTGCCACAAAGGTATTCAGTGAAATGAGTTTTAACTAGTAAGAACTCGTTCTTACTAAAAACCACTTTTTACTGCAATATACCGGGTGTGTTTTTATCTTGAGACAGTCTTAAAATCTCAAAAACAGTGCATTATATGAAAAAAGTTTCAAATAAAAGTTTATTTATATCAGGGGGGGAGATAAACTACTCTATTGTTTGTCGACCTAGAAACAAGCTTTCATGGGTATTTCGAGGTCAACTTTTGTTTTTTAAATGGAAACCTATATGTTTCTGTACATATTCTGAATCTACAAAAAAACTGGACAACTTTTTTAAGAACTATTTTTTATACGACATCAAATAAAAAAAATATTAAATCAATTAGATCTCAATAAAAAATTATAATAATTATTTTTAACAATCATTCAATCTAATTATTAAATAATAATGATCAAATATTTAATTATTAAATAAATAATTTAATATGAAAGATATTAATTTGCCGATGGTAATAGATTCAAAATTACAAGAAATCATAAGTTGGTGTCATCTATTAAATCCGATGGAATGGAATATTTTTAACTATATGACAGAGGGGTTGTTTTTCACCCCTCGGGAATCGAACCCGAGTGCCAGTAACAGCAATCCGGCCACCTGGCACACCTGCAGGATGCGAACCTCTCTGACATATGTACTGGCACTCGGGTTCGATTCCCGAGGGGGTGAAAAACAACCTCTCTGACATATAATTAAAAATATTCCATTCCATCGAATTTAATAGATGACACCAACTTATGATTTCTTGTAATAATTTATTAATTTGTCGAGACTGTTCTGAGACATTCCAGAGTGTATGAGTGTATCGCAAGTCTTCTGGATGAATTCCAGTTCCATTTCCTTATTTTGGCCTTTTATGTTTCTTCGTACCCTTTACATTTCCTTTTTTTTTTTTAATAGATTTACAACAAGATAAAATGAAGCTCCTGTGGGCAAAATTACTAAATTATTAATTATTATTAAATTGTTTATTTAATAATTAAATATTTGATCATTATTATTTGATAATTAAGTTGAATGATTGTTAAAAATCAATATTAGAATTTTATTGAGATCTAATTGATTTAATATTTTTTTTATTTGATGTCGTATAAAAAAATGGTTCTAATGAAAGTTGTTTAGTTTTTTTCTAGATTAAGAATATGTACAGAAACATATAGTTTTACATTTAAAAAACATAACGTGACCTCGAAATACCCCTGAAAGCTTATTCTATAGGTAGACAAACAATTGCAGAGTTTAGTCCCCCCCCCCCCCCCCCCCTTGATATAAATAAACTTTTATTTGAAACTTTTTTTCATATAATGCACTGTCTTTGAGTTATAAGACTGTCCCGGTATATATTGCAGTAAAAACCAGTTCTTAGTAAGAACGGGTTCTTACTTATTACAACGCGTTTCACTGAATACCTTTGTGGCAACTATGGTCTAGAATCTTCATTTTTGACCTTTGGACCAAACTCAACCAACATAAGTAAATTCTAGTTGCCACAAAGGTATTCAGTGAAACGTCTTTTAACTAGTAAGAACCCGTTTTTACTGCCACATATATACTAGCTGCAAGACATGCTTTCGGTAGGCCTCTTGCTATAGTATATATAATAAACATTTTCGAACAATGCCAAAAACAATGTTTTGACAATTTCATAATTAAATAATTTAATTTAATATTATATTTCAAATGGATGGAGAGAAACGCTTTTATTAATAGATTTTAATTTTAGTATTATCAATCGATTTATTAAAGACTCCATCCAGTATCTTAACAAATAGTTATTCTAGACAAAATCTCGTTTTGAAGAAATAGCCTCACTTCTCCAACTTATATTAATGACAATAGAATCATTGTTTTGTCTTAATTTATATATTATTTTAATTTTTTGATTAAAATTTACCAAATATTTTTTTCTTTTTCATTTTTACTTTCACATTTCTATTACTTTTAGGTTCATTTTTTCCTTGTCCTGGAGTGGCCTGTGCTCCTTCTAGCTCAGCATAGTTTAAGTTTCAACGTTTGCTGAGACTAGGCGGCGGCGACGTTACACACTCGTTATTAAAAGACGTCTAACTCTCTCTTCCTTTTAATAGAGAAAAACATAGCATAAAACATTTTATTTTTAGACTTTTTCTATTTTCAAAATGGAACAGTGTCTATAACAAATTATAAGGTACGGAGATATTTTTGAATTGTGCGAAACAGTAGTTTTTCAAACATCCTTTCGCAGTCAAACTAATGATATTCACAAATCGGAAAAAAAATAATAAAAAAAAAAATAAAAATATGTGTGAGCCTCATAAGCTCACTGGGGAAGTAAAACTTCTTTAGCTGTAGTTGTTATTGAAATACGCATAATTTTTTTTTATAAATTTTATTAAACCAATTACTTTACATTAATTAATGTATACATTGTATTTTTGCTTCGATTCCGGAGATTACTTCTCCACCATCGAGTGTCCTTGGTCATCTTTAGTCCTTGTTTTTAATAAGAGGAAAAATCTAATTAGATAAAAAAACCTCTTTTCCGATAATTATTTTAATTCCATTATTCCCCAATCAAGTCGATTGGTTTTAATTACCCAATCCCTTCTCCAGGGGCGTGCTGGCTGGCACGGGGCGGCCCTGGATATGCGACACAATTTCAGCCCACTTATTTTTTTTAATTTGTTAATAATGCTTATTTATTCATTTCATGAAATACCACAGAAACAGTATTGGTGTTTGTAAACTAGTCGTTAAAAGGAAATCTGTGTTTTGAAAATATCAGACGAAAGATTATTTCAATTAGATGCTATGTATAGGCGGTCGATTCTATAATCAAAATTTAATAATCAACATTGAGCAAACGTGTTATTTAATAGCGACATAAATCTATGTAAGATCTAACTCAGTAGGTAAATGTTACTTACATTCAGTGGCGTATTTACAATTTTCTTCTGGGAGGGGTCTATTATTGAAAAAATACAAAAATTTAATATATCTTATATTTTTTTTTAATATACATTATACAGGTTTTTTCATTAAGAGCGGTCGAACTTTAAAATAAAATTAAAAAAAAACCTCTTTAAGTGATATTGCCACAATTTTTATTTTATTTTAAAGAATATTCGATGACATTATGTTTGGAATATAATTTCAGCCAAATGGCCGCCGCGACTCCGTGTAGGTGGTGTATCCTGGTGGACCAATTTCGGATGACATCTTAGCATAAACATATAATAAGAGTAATTAAAAAAGTGGAAAAATATAATAATAAAATACAATATTACCTACCATATATTTATATATTTCAAATAACAAATAAAAAATTCTTAGAGCTTTAGGGGGGGGGGGGATCCAGACCCCATGGACCCCCGAAAATACGCCTCTGTTTACATTAACACAGGACGTCTCGTGATAGATGCTTTCGTAATAATTCATTTTGTTTGGCCACTTTGTCAATAATCTCATCACTGTCCAATACACTCAAAAAACTTTGGAAACTTCTTTGTGAGACCAGGCGCCAGAGTCGGTCATAGAATACCCACATGTGTGAAAAACATTGTAAAAGACCTTCCACCCCCTCCTGTTTTTTGCAACTGACAATATCACCGAATATAGCAGGACTACCGGCGAAAAATAAAGGAATAGATAAAAAGGAGAACCAAAGGGCTCTCGCAAGTGATCGAGATGGAGACCGAAGGGCATGAATTACGAAGGAGAGGAACTTTAAAACTAAAAGGAAGGTTTTTGCTATAATCATCAAATAGACAAGTGGCCCTTGAAAATGAATCGGCGTCAAAGATCTTGTTCTTTTAAAATATTCTTAATTTTTAATGTGGCGGGCAGCGGCCCACCGGGCATTTGCCCGGTGTCCCGGCGGGCCAGCACGCCCCTGCCCTTCTCCATCCTCCTTTTCTCTCGAAATACACAATTTAAATTTCCTAATTTAAAAAGTTTTATTTGTTATGAAATATTTGTGGGTTTTAAAATAATAATTTAAATTTCCTAATTTTAATCATTATTTGTCATTAAATATTAGTGGCTTTAAAAAAAATATTTTCCTCTATTGAGTCATTTCCCCTTTATTGTAACAAAAATAATCACACAGATACGTCGCTAAAGAAGTTTCAATTCAAAAAAATAAAAATAAAATATACTATAAAATGAACTTATAATAAAAAGAGAGCTCTTTCCCTTATTTATAAAAACTTCCATGGCCCTTATTGTTCTGACGAGATAAAATCAATAATCCCTCCAAAAGCTTCATTTGCAAGAAATACACGATTTGCTAACATTCAACACCCCATAAATTGGATACTAGCCGGACAAACGCAACACCCGCACCTTCAACTAAACCCCAATCCCTGAAATGTCTTCTTCTCATGATACAAGGATAAACCGCTGACTACATAGGTTGTACCTTTTTAGTGCTCTTTCTTCTTGTATCAATATCATTAAAAAAATCATTGTCCTCGTAATCATCACCATCATTGATATCATCGCCGTACTCGTAATATCGCATTGAAAATATTGTGTATATATATATTATATATAGTACTTACCTGGAACACCGAGCGATGCTTGGTAATTTTTTACTTCAGTTAAAAGGAATATATTAATATTATTTTTAATTTTCAATTCTAATAAGGTCGATTTTTAATCGCAGCCAAAATGAAATAAAATTGAAATAAAACTTAATTTATATTTTTACCAACGTTTTGACTCACTATGGCCATCATCAAGACATATCACTGGCCAGAAAGTTTTAAAAAATAATATTAATATACACCGAGAGGTTCTTTGCTTGACCCTTTTATATCCTGAAGAAGGAGGTACAATCCTTCGAATTGTCGAATTTTTTAAGAGAATGAAATTGATATTCTAATAAATTATTTTATAGAAAAATACCTTTAATTAATTAAATTGGCAAAATCTAATATATAATAATATTTGTAATGATCTATTAGTGGAATTTAAAATAAAAAAACCAATTAATTTTATTAAAAGAAAATTGAAAAAAATGAAATTATAAATATTCAAACAGCCACTTGTGAATAATTATTTCAATTAACAAAAAAAACCCTCAAAACAACTTAGCCGAAGATGAGACCCTGACAGATCGAATTGTCAACACAAAAACCCCCTAATCCGTGAATTTCATCCAAATCGTTAGAGCTGTTTTTGAGAAACCGATTCTATATTGTATATACAAGAATTGCTCATTTAATATAATACGATACGATACAATATTTCTAATGTAGTATGAACCGGTGTTGGTGATGTCCAAATTTTTTTTCATTTTAAAATCTATTAATAGTTCACTACAAATATTATTATATAATAAAATTAGGAAATTTAATTAATTGGATGGTTAATTAAAAAATAAAATTTTAATATGTAGTTTATTGTATTTAAATTTATTTATGGGACAGCTCTAAATCTAGTTGGGGGGGGGGAGAAAGTGCATCTGTAAAATTTGCTGATAGCGTACCGAGTTTTGAAAAGTTTCCCATCCATTATTAAATTTTAGATGTACTTATGCTTCTTCTAGAAGTTATATTAAAAGAATATAAAACCGATGTTTTATATATGGTTAGTGATAAATTAATGCTCATTCTATTCTTAATAGCCATTAAGAGTAAAGTCATTGGTGTTCAGGGACTACATAGAGAAAAGATTCAGTTTATAAGCGACTCAAGAGAATGTGACGATAGATATTCAAGAGTATTCAAGTTCAATTTACTCATCATATTAATATTTTAAAGTTTAATGAAGGTGTAAGAGAATAAATTAAGTATTTAAAAAATAAAATTTACAGTACATAAAATAATAATAAAAGTACATATTATAAAGAAATATTGTAATTATAATATTTATTGTGAAGGAGACAATAAAGAGTGTGTCTTCTGCTGGAATTATAAATTTTATTTATTTATAACGAGACTATAGTTTCGAGGGCTTTGCCCTCTTCATCAGTCCAATGGTTTCACAGGAATTCATTTATGTGTAATAGACTGATGAAGAGGGCAAAGCCTCGAAACTATAGTCTCGTTATAAATAAATAAAATTTATAATTCCAGCAGAAGACACACTCTTTTATTGTCTCCTTCAATATATAAAAATTCTGCTACTCTCGGCAAAAACTTTCAATTTAATATTTATTGTAATTGTTTGTAAAATTAAATAATTATTAATTTTAATCCTGTCCTATATGTACAGTACACAGCTGACAAGTCAACTCGAGAGGACACGAAATATTGTATATGTTGTGTATTTTCTGGATAAATAAATAAAAAATAAATAAATAAATAAAAATACAATAGATCTATGTAACTTTATTTCCATTACCACACAAGAAATATATTATAAGGATTATATTGAAAATATGTTATTGATTTTTGTTTAAAAATAAATTGTATATATTAGGTACAGGGGGTGAGGTCCATGGATGCGGCGCATCCCTAAAATGTAAAACATTTAGAGTATTTTCATAAATATCGACTTCAAAATTTCAGGAGGATCTTTAAATTTTCAAATTATTATCCGTTATTTCAAATCTTTCTATAAAAAACATTTTTTGTTTTGAAAAGTATCTATATTGGTTCTCGAAATGAAATAAAATTGTTGTATAGTTTCAAGGGGCAATTAAAATGAATGATTTTCCGAAAAGGGTGCGAATAGAAGGTTTGAAGTCCCTGTCTGGTATATCTTCCAGTTCAAGCATGTCAAAGACAAGTTTAGACAAGTTTTATAGACGAATAAAAATTATTCTCGCCTAGGAACTATTAAAATAGAAATAATACAAAAAAGAAATAAATAAAGATGAATCGAGAATCTTTGAAATAATCCATTTTTTATAAGATCGGAAACTGACTCGTCGAGTATTTGGGTAGTTATTCGGTTCTGGGATTCGACGGGTTCAAGTTTTTAAAATTATGGAAAAACCAGTAAATTCAAAAGGTAGGTATATAGGAATGTTTTGATCAATTTCTAGATTTATGTTTTATTTATTTTTTATTTTTTTGAGTTATACACATTGCTGCGGACAATAATAAAGAATCGTTATTAATCAGTGTTAGATGTAACAATTTAGAGGAAAAAGGAAGCAATTAAACCCCGTGTTAAATCATACGTTCAATCGCAACGTTTCGCCAATTGATGAAGCCACAATAAATTGCCGAAACATTGCGATTAGTTGTATGATCTAACACGGGGTTTAATTGCTTCCTTTTATTTCCTCTGATTTGTTACATCTACCATAAAATAAAAATGTACCTACTAAAATTTATTTATTAATATATTAATAAATAAATTTTAGTAGGTACATTTTTTTAATTACTTGGCTCGACCACAAATTTCTGTTGAAAATCTTGTTAAAAAATAAATAATTCTAATTTTAACAAATTTTGGTATTTTTTTTTGTTACAAAAACTTTAGCCATGAGAATCGTTATTGAACTCCAAAATATTAAACGTTTTCGCTTATTGATTTGAGTTTAAATTTAGATCTAGATTAGATTTAGATTTAGATCCGTATATTTAAGTCATTCATTTCACCAATTTTATTAATGTTTGCAATACAACTGTATTAGTTTTAATTGTTTTTGAGGAATTTCGCAAAAACTCGAATAAATGTAATGATCATGAATACTCTACTATCTATTGTTAGGTAAACATTTTATGTTTTAAAATTATAACGAAACTTTAAAGTGATGCAAGCTTTTTTTATTTTAATGGCCTTCGGGAACTAAGCCCATTTTGGCCATTTAGAGTTCGTGTGTTTGTGTGTGCAAGTGTGTGTAAATTAGCGTGGGGATCAGATTATAGCCGGCCAAATTTTGTAAGCTTTTTTGCAACGAAATTTTCTCTGGAGAGAGACGGACTGGTAGAAATTTTAATTGAATGTAATGGAAGGCAGCCCAGAGGTAGTGAGGAAAGAAAAAATTAACACATATAAAATAAAGTGTAATTTATTGGAATCCTTCCTCCTTTCCTTTCAAACCGACGTTTCGGAGGATTTTTCCCTCCTTCTTCAGGGTTTCAAAGGGTCAATGAATGAAACAAATAAAATGTTTCCTTCTTCTCTCCACAGTGTGTTCAAAAACTTTCTTCATTTTTAACAAAGGCATAGAAAAACAAAGAGAAACAAAGAGGTTGTCCTCTGCTTGATGCAAATAAACATACACACATATATATCGAGATGATATATCTGTATATATATTATTTATTTGTTTGAGACTATAGTTTCGAAGACTTGGTCTTCATCATCAGTCTTTCTTCAATTATAAATGTTTTTCATGGAGTCAATCATATGGAAAAAAGGAGGGAAAAATCCTCCGAAACGTCGCGTCGGTTTGAAAGGAAAGGAGGAAGGATTCCAATAAATTACACTTTATTTTATATGTGTTAATTTTTTTCTTTCCTCACTACCTCTGGGCTGCCTTCCATTACATTCAATTTGTAAGCTTATTTTAAATAATTAAATAAATAATTTTATTTGATAGAAATAAGACTTAAATTTGCTGAGAGTTGAAATTTTAATAAAATCACACACGTAATTAATTATAATTATTTATTGAACACTAATAAATAATAGAATAAAAAAACTACGAAGTTTCGATGAACTTATTCTGCGATCGTTCTCAAGTATGAAAAGCCACTCTGATCTCATACTTGAGAACGATCGCAGAATAAGTTCATCGAAACTTCCTAGTTTTTATTATTCTATTATTTATTAGTGTTCAATAAATAATTATAATTAATTACGTGTGATTTTGTTAAAATTTCATCTCTAAATCAAATAAAAAATTAAAAGCTTCATTATAGGGTGGTCCTTTTTACGATGACAAAGGCTCATATGGTTCGAAATAAATGAAAAAAATATCCCCCAAGTTTCAAGTATCTATCTCAATTATAACCTGTGACCCCAGCTATATAAGATTCTCATCTATTTAACATGGAGTTTTTGCCATTAACAGATCAATTTTTATTCTGGCCAAAGCAATGTTTCAAAAAATTTGAAACTCTTTAGACTTTATCCTTATAATACTAGCTATCCATTAGAATTATTACAGATTTTTAGCTATTATAATTTTGGAGTTACAGCTAGATAAAATACTGCTATATCTTAGTGTTACTAAGTTATAGACTCCAAATTATAATAGCTAAAAATCTGTTAAAATTCTGAGGGATAGCTACTATTATAAGGATAAAGTCTACAGAGTTTCAAATTTTTTGTACCATTTTTTTTTTTTTTTTTTTATAATGATATTGATACAAGAAGAAGTTGCACCAAGAAGGTACAACCTCGGTAGTCCGTGGTGGACCCTTGTAACGTGAAGATAAGGGGAGATTTAGGGATTGGGTAGCAGTCGAAGGTATCTGTGGATGCTGGTCTTGAAAGATTGAAGGTTATAAGTTGCTGGAAAGACGGTCGGGGGAAGAGAATTCCAGTCTCTAGATGTCATAGGGATAAATGAATTGGCGAATGCGTTTGTTCGATTAGTATCTAGTTTAAGCGCGTAGGGGTGTTGAATTTTAGAAAATCGTGTATTTCGCGCAAATGAAGCCTTTGGTGGGATTATCGATTTTATTTCGTCAGAACAAAAGCCATGGTAATATCTATAAAAAAGGGAAAGGGCGGAGACAGATCTACGATGGGCTAGGGAGTCGAGAGTGTCAGTTAATGTAGAATCGCTTATCAGTCTGATAGCTCGCCTCTGAATTGCATCTAAGGTATTAAGAGAATGCTTGGAGGCCCCTCTCCACAAATGCGAGCAATATTCAACCATTATCGGAATAAAAAATTGATCTTTCAATGGCAAAATTCCCATATTATTTAAATGGGAAACTGAATCGCTGTGTAGCACTAGGTTAAAATTGAGATAGAGACTTGAAACTTGGGGGATATTTTTTTTATTTATTTCGAACCATATGAGACTCCTTGTCCGCGTAAAAATTCGAAAATACCCAAAATAAGGAGCACCCTACTTTATTACTAATTAAATTTGCTAAGTTAAAAAATTATTTATCTTGAAAATTAACAATATACTTATAGATATATTGGAATAGAAATATTTTTTTTATATAATAATAAGTATGATTGTAACTAATTTTATTAAATATAGTTAATAATTTTTTTAAATCATGATTTATCTTCCATAACAATTTCTAAAAGTTGCGCTTATCGCAATCGTGAATATTCATTAACAATGATTTAATTAATACGTGTCTCTAATTAAATTGTTTTTCCTTGAATCTCTTTTGATAAATACAAAAGTTGGAATATAGAGAGCGTGAGTCCTCATTTTATTCTTCTAAACACATGTGCACTGTGACGCATGTATTAGTGTTATGATAAGCATATAGAGACGCCCATATGATAAGCAATTGCTTTTCTTTTGATAAGCAAACGAAAACACCGTTGACTAAAATGCACAGAAAGAGTTGTTTCTCATGAGAGAATATGCAAAACAATAGTGCGACGAGTTCTAATAAATTTGTTATTTAAAAGATATTCGGTGGATATTTTTAGTTAGTATCGCTGGTAGCGGTCCAGCTTGTTTGTAGAGACAACCAGTCGGAGGAGATGTTAATTGGCAGTCGAGCAGAGCAGCAGCGACAGTGCAGGCTGTTGTCGCCTCCAATTCCAAGCAAGCAAACAGCAAGCAGATATCAGTCGAAAGGTTTCCTTCGCTCATTCAAAACGAGACCTTAAATTTTCTTTTGTTTAATAATTGAATTAACGAAAAAAATATCTCAATTGAGTGGGTGTCTGCGTCTATGTGTGAGAATATAATTTTTTCTTTTAATAAAAGGAGATGGAGCCCTCTTCTGCATATACCACCCCGACGTCGCCCCTCCAAAGACCACCTTGCAACCCCGGTGGCTTAGCTCAAACGGTGATTTCACCCCCGACTAAACAGACACCTGCTCAGAAAAGTCCTTTAACTATGGGATCGGGGGCTTGCAAGAGTTTGAAACCTGTGGAATCCCCCGTATCCACTGAAGAAACATCATCCTCCAATGTTGCGGTCATGCAGTCAAAACAAATAGAAGCGAGTGAGGCGAAAATAGAAAGTCTATCCAGGCAAATTCAAGAAATGCATATTCAACTTGAAGAAAAAGAAGCTGCCGTTCTTCGACTTCAACGAGAAGTACATAAATTAAAGGCAAGTCAAAATATATTTTAAAAATCTAAAAAAACACACTTCTAAAAAGTACAAAATAATGTAATACTTAATCAAAAAGTGTGGGGGCGCACTTTTTTAGTTTTTAGACGCTTTATATTAACTTCACCTATATGTATGTATGTATGTATTTATCTATCAATGTGACTTTTGTTCTGTTAAATTCCGCAAACATTTCTCTATAAAAATAATTGTTTACCTACTCAATTCAAATGAAATTATATAAAAATATATACATTTCATTCTGTTAAATTCCGCAAACTTTTCTCTATAAAAATAATTAAGACTAAAAAGTAAAAAAATAAATTATATTTTTAAAAACTAAAAAGTACAAAATAATGTAATACTTAATCAAAAAGCGTAGTAGGACACTTTTTGATTAAGTATTACATTATTTTGTACTTAGCGTAGTAGGACACTTTTTGATTAAGTATTATATTATTTGATTAAGTATTACATTATTTTGTACTTAGCGTAGTAGGACACTTTTTGATTAAGTATTACATTATTTGATTAAGTATTACATTATTTTGTACTTTTAGAAACATGTTTTTTTTTTAATTTTATTAAACCAATTATTTTACATTAATTAATGTATACATTGTATTTTTTTGCTTCGATTCCGGAGATTACTTCTCCACCATCGAGTGTCCGATAATTATTTCAATTCCATTATTCCCCAATCAAGTCGATTGGTTTATCCACCCCGTCCTCCCTCCCCATCCAATCAATTCTTAGAAACATGTTTTTTAATTTAAAAAAAAAAAAAAAAAAAAATTATGATACAGAAAAGTTTGCGGAATTTAACAGAATTAAATGTATTTATTTTTATAGTTCTATAATATTGTAAAGCGCTTGTATAGTCCGTCGCGAGACTCTCATTTAAAACTCACAAATAGTTTATGTCAAATTTATTAAAATTAGAAAATTTAAATTATTATCAAGATTAGGATTTATATTTGAGGTCCAAATGTAGGATTTAATAACCAATCGTACATTGCATATCAGAGGGCCTCGTCCCTCAGGAGTTGAACCAGTAATTAACACGCTTGCCGAGACGTCTCTGATATGAAATATAGAATATTATTAAACTGGCTCTTGATTAAAGCAGTCCACAGTGACTGTAAAGACTATAGAGATTTATAGGTTACACTCGATGTGTTGGAACCGACAGCATATCAATTCTGTGCTTTATTTCTATCGAGAGCTAAAAATACAAGGTATACATTAAAGTAATGTCAAAAGTAATTGGTTTAATGAACTACTTTATGACAATTTGTTATCAAGATGTAGAATTTATATTTCAAGGTCCAAATCTAAAATTTTAATAATAATAATTCTATATCATGCATAATCACGTGGACTGCTTTCATCAACAGTCGAACTGCAGTATTTACACGCTTGCAGATCCGTCTGCTATAGAAAATCTCATATTATTCTATTAAAATCTTAGATTTGGACCTTAAATATAAATTCTTATCTTGATACTTATGTTTGGTTGCAAATGTGAGTTGTATTTTTTGAAAAAAATTCCATCTTATTTTCAAAAAGATACTCAAAACCTTAGGGTTAATTATTTTTAAATTGAAAAGTTTTGTGTTTTGCCGAGAGTAACAGAGTTGTTGATTCACAAAGAGAAACAAAGAGGTTGTCCTTGTGCTTGATGCAAATAAACATACACACATATATATCGAGATGATATATCTGTATATATATTATTTATTAAATAATATATATACAGATATATCATCAAGCAAGCGCTCTTTGTTTATCTTTGTGTATTATTTTAAAACCCACGAATTTTCAGTGTCAAAAAATCAGAAGCGTCTTGGACAGCAAATGCCCGCCGAAGGAGGGCTTCGCAGCTGGTTTTTATATAATTTCATTTAAATTGAGTAGGTAAATAATTATTTTTAAAGAGATATGTTTGCGGAATTTAACAGAACAAAAGTCACAATGATAGATAAATACATAGATACATACATACAGGTGAAGCTATATAAAGCGTGTAAAAATTACCATATATATTCAATAATAAATATTTTATCTAAAAATGTTAAATAATAATATCTGTATAAGAATAAGGAAATCGCGGGACAATGGACAATTCAGTGTGCGCTATAGGTACTGAAGTCACTTTTGGGTGCTCGAGTGGCGGGTGGACATGCGAGGTCATTCTCATCGGGGTCACCGGGTCATATTACTAATAGTCACGCAATGAAAACATCTGATTAGAGTTTTATAATAAGTATTAGATTTATTTTTAACTTCCGCTAATTGATATAATTCTACCTTTAATTCAAAAATTAGATATCCTAACTAGATAAAGACGAATATATGTCTGTTGCTTCTATTATATACTGCTATTTCACAATGAAATGGTAAGCTTATTAATTTTTTCATTATATTAAATATAATACTGATTTTAGAATTTTATCTAATACACTGAATTATTTTAAATTTTATAGATCGATAAAGAAAAATAAATATATGTAGTTTGTTAGTTTTTTTGTCTGAGCGTAAATTAAGACGTTGAGTCATGATAGAAATATTTATTCTGATATATAGTGTTCTTACAGCTGATTAAATATTGACCCGTTTAATTTAACTTAATGTTTTAACAATAAATAAAATGAAGAAAAAATAATTGACGTACGTCTTAAACACACACAATCATTTGGGGGCAATGGTCAAGTCAGAGATTGTAAAAGTCACGCCACATTTTTTTGTACACCAAAAAAGGTGATTTTAAATATTAAAACTAGGACAAATAATTAAATCTTTTATTTATTTTTAACCCTCTTTTATTAGCCCAGTCAAATTGAGCTCAAATGGGCCCCTATGGGAAAAGTTTTGGGCTAGTTCCGATTTTTTCCGTATATATGTTTTTTGGGGCGCTGAATCCAAATCTGTGGTCTCCCACCAAAATTTCGTGACTCAACATTGTAGAAAATGCAAAAAAAGGTGAAAATTTCCATTTTTGGCGGTTTTTTGCTTATAACTCAAAAACTATCAACTTTTCGTAAATAACCTTGCTATTCAAAATAAAAGTTCATAAAATTTCCTACAAATTTAATTATTAGAGACAGAAATCGAATTTCTAGGGTGAGTGGTTTTCATTTTATGAACGAAAAACTACGATTTTTTGAAAAAATAGATCATTTCCTGTCATGGAAAAAGCTGGATATCTATAAATCTAAGGGTTTTAATAAAAAAGTGGTACAATTAAACGTTCAAGTCAACAAAATTTCTTAGAGAATGAGATAAGAATCAAATTTCTAGCGAGAGTGGTTTTCATTTTATGAAGGAAAAACTGAGATTTTTGCAAAAAATTGCAATTTTTCAAAACTTCCACCTACTATTTATCCAATTAAGAGGAAACTTAGTTTGAATTATAGTAAATTTAATCTAGCTTAAAAATGTATAGATTGGTCTTTGTCGAAAACGTGCTCCTTCATGGTCAAAATGGGAAAATATCGAAAAAAAGTGCGAGTTTTTGGGTTATCCGGGGATACATAGATTTTGCGCTTGAACACGAACGGTTGGTCGGAGAAAACAACCTAAATGATGAAATTTGTAAGAAATTGTATGAACTTTAATTTTGAATAGAAAGATTATTTACGAAAAGTTTATAGTTATCGAGTTATAATCGAAAAACCGCCAAAAAATGGAAATTTTCACCTTTTTTTGAACTTTCTACAATTTTGCGTCACGAAATTTGGTTGGAGACCTTAGATTTGAATTCAGCGCCCAAAAAACATAAATACAAAAAATTCAAAACTATCCCAAAACTTTCCTGATAAAAACACAATTTGACTGGACTATATTAACTTGACCTGTATGTAAGTGTGTATCAATGTGACGGAATCTTTCAACGTAATTTTCACCACCTTCAAGACGTCTGGTTAAATTGAATATTTCCATACGTATTAAGAACCGATGACAATATAATAATTTTAAAAAATCGAATAGAAAAAATTAACAAATTCAGTACCATTATCTGTTCTTATGTTTTTGATTTTAAATGCAGTAGCTTTTTCATACCTTAAATTCCATATAATAGTCAATCACTTCATCATTTGTTTTTAAAAAATATCTTCTTGTAAAAATCATCAATTAAAATAAAAGAATATCTCCCTCGTCCAAGTGAAGGTTTATCCATTGGTCCACATAAGCCCATATGAATCAATTCCAATGGTTCTTTAATATCTGATTCTTCTGTGACCTGCTTAAAGGTTTTTGGGTTAATTTCCCTCTTATGCATGGATCACAAAGTTTTAAACTTTCAAAATTAATTTTAAAATTTGTAATATATTTTTCAGCCATTGCTTTTAAATAAATATCATTAATATGACCCAATTGTCGAAGCCATAAATCAATTTTATCATTATTATTTGTTTCGAAACATAAATCACTTTCATTTAAATTGTAATTTTGTTTTTCACTTATCTTTATTACATACATTCATTCTTTCTTGAATTTGATCTTTTCCGATTATACGATTACTTTCATCGTAGATGTTCGCTCCATATTTATTAAACATTACTCTATATCCTTTTCTGGTTAATTCGTATATTGATAACAGATTCGTTCTTAATTTTGGAACGTATAAAACAATTGTTATAATAATTTTTGAACTTCATTATCAACTTTTGTTTTAGCTCTTATATCTCCCTTTGAACTTGCTTGTGTAATCTTTTCTTCTTCAGCTAAGTATACTTTTCTTTTGGACACTCTGTAGTATTTTTCCATTCCTACAAGTCATAAGTGCAGTACATCCAGAATCCAAGCTCCAAAGTTGAAATTCTTCTTCTTGATTTAATTTATGTGTAGCCTGGTATCCTTTCTCTATTGATTGTCTTTATTTGAATTTTTATATTGAGGTTTGTTGAATTTTTCGATATTTCCCCTTGATGAACTTCAAAATGTCTGGTTTATTAATTTTATTATCCATGAACTTCAAAATGTCTTGGTTTATTAATTTTATTATCTCCTCTAAACGAAAATGAAGGATACCTACTATTTTTCGAAATTTCGCTTAGGTTTCAAGATATCGAGTTTAAAAAACACTGTTTTTTTTTCCAATTATTTTTTAATAGAAACCACGGAAACCTTAGTATAACGGGTTCCGAGTGGCGCCGCTATCTGACGAATTAGAACTAGACAAAATAAGTCGGAAAGTAAAAATAAAATTTTAAACTACAAATTTGAACTGAAATTCAGTTTATGGACAGTTGTGTCTCAAATTGTCTCAAGTAAGCGTTGGCAATGTTCACTTTTAGAACTTTTCATAGGTTCGGTTCTATTCATCATCTCGGTTCATTTAGATAAAAAATGGGTTCCCGAACAAACTACCACTATAGGAATTATTATACATTGAGATAAATTTATCGTAGTTTAGATTATTTATTTTGGACTCCAATAATCGCAAATTAATATTAAATTAATATTACCAAAATATTTATGCGAGAATGTGACGTCATCTGTAGGCGATGTTGGCCTCACTTCACTCTGTGTCTATATATTTCATGGTCTAAGCCAGTGGTTCTTAACCTATGGGTCGCAAAGCATATTCTTTGGGTCGCGCAGAGTCGTTAATCAAATATTTTATTTATTATTTTCATTATAAGTTGAAAAATATATTTTGATTTATTCAATACTATAAAAATGAAAATATGAAAAACATGCTCTTTTTCATTAAATTTTCCTTAGATCGAAAAGTATACCTTTGGATATCTTAATTATTACAACAAAATATTATATGTGAGTTAAAAAAAGTCATCATTGAAAATTGAAGAAAATTTCTCAAGTATCATCTAAAAAAAGGTGATTAAATTTTTTTTGAAGGGGGGGGTCGCGTCATGAACATATTTCTCAAATTTGGGTCGCAGCTTAAAAAGGTTAAGAACCACTGGTCTAAGGCACTACCACTCATATGCATGTGTGAATGTAAGTTGCAAATTAAAGACAGTCAGTTGACAGCTGAGGAGTTGCTAGTTCTTGGTTGATTTTTAAGATGACATGGTGGTCGATTTGAGTTGACCCATTACGATGTATTAATTAAAAGACGATGATGTATGTTTTAAGATTATTTACCCCTAGACAAAATCTGTAAACTCCCTTTTTGTAAATAAATACTTTTACTTATAAATACAAGTGTTATTTGACCCCTACGAGCCAATAAAAGTGAAATCCCCCCTACATTATTAACTCTTTTTTTATTAAAAAATATTAATAGAATTAGGATTTGTTTTTACTTTAAATGCGGCCCGTGTAAGCCAAAAGGTTGGACAGCCCTGGTATAAATAAATAACTATTCAACATGGGGCTCAAAACGCTTAAGATTTAATTTGATTCATTTTTTAACGCCTCTCCAAATTTTATTTAAATGATTTTTGACCCATTTATTTTGCAGACTCACTGTTTGGTTCATTTTGGCTTACAAAATATAATTATTTTAATTATTTTCCCTTTAAAAGCGTCAAGATTAAACGTTAAGTTTGCGTGGTCTGATTTCATCTGGGTTCTACATCTCAGTATTATAATTAGATATTGACTAAATATAAAATTTCGATTTGACATTCTTATTAGTTTCTCAGATAAGAATAAAATACATTTACTTCTTCGTTAACTAGTGACTGATTTTGGCCAATTACACTAGACATTTGTCCAAATTTTTGAGACCTTAGCATTCCTCTCCCCTCTCCATTGGCGGTCCCCTATAAAATAATGATAAGTTGTGTGCTCGTATTCGCAAGAAACATTTGAAAGGTTTGGTGAAAATTAGATACAGAAAAAATCATAGGAAAATCATAGTCAAAACAGAATTATAACTTTTTATTATTTTCACAATGTTATGTTAACTAGTTTCGAAATCTCACTATGTACAAAAATCGTCTAAATATATTTGATCCCACCCTTCCCCCAAACCCCGGCCATTTTAAAGTGAATTAAATTTGAAAAATTCAGCCTTATCTCTTCTACGTAATGAGATCTTTACCATATATGGATATCCCACTCCCCGGAATAAAAAATATTTTTAGGTAGATTTTGAAGAAATGTACCTAATTGAGCTCATTCTTTCTCATGGTGCGACTTTCGGAAAATTTCACCCTCCATTCAATAGTTTTATCAGGGAGGTAGGGAGGGAAGGCTAGCTCGAGAAAGTGTCTCCACCTGACGTCACCAGCCGCCATCTTGTGATTGGAAAGAATAAAGAATGCCCATAAGAGCAATGCTAATATTTATATAGCTTAAACTATATATCTTTAAATAAAAAGGTTCTTAAATAGAACATATATATATAAATAAATATTCAAAAATGTTATTTCTTAGATCTGAAGTGAATTTAAATAGCTACTTTCAGTAAAAATTTGATAAAACAAAAGAGCGCACTCGTACCCATTATTAGGTAGATTTCGAAGAATATATGTGTATGTATGTATCCCAATTTTGTATGTGCGCTGCAGGCCGCAACATTCAACCGATTGCAATAAAATTTGGCTCTAAATTCAGTCTTGATGTAAACAAGAACGGAGTAGTTTTTGGTGACTTCAGCCCCAAAGGGTTGGAAATGGTAGGTGATTGAAATCTTAAAAAATTCATGACAACGTTAATATACCTGATACCAATTTGGTTGCAGATACCTAATATTCTGATAATTAACCTCTACAACTTTTGTCTGAAATTTTTTTTATAGGAACAGTCTAAAAGGGAGAAGAACAATAGGGTTCGAAATCTAATCTAAACTGAAGGGAGGGTTCCTTTGTAAAAGATTAAATATTTTTTTATTAAATACTAATAATATAAGGGAGGAAATAGGTGTATGGTAAAGTTATATGGATGAGCAAATCAATTTTTATTTATTTATTAAACCAATGTTTTTTACTCAATTCAAAGATTAAGAATTAATAAAGTTATAAAACAAATAAACAATTTAAATATATATTATAAAAATACCAAAAATATAGGTTTTTAAATCAGGTACAATTGTAAGAAAAAGCGAAAAACAATTAAACACATGAATGGGTTATTTAACAATTTTTAAATACATATTATAAAAATAACCAAAATATAGTTTTTAAATCAGGTACAATTGTAAGAAAATTTTGACAAATTAATATTTGGAACACGAGAAATAGAATAAATACTCGTAAAGTGCGTCAATTAACCTAACTCTAGTGTCAAAAAACTTGAATCTAGTTTATTGTTTTAATGGAAAATTAAAATATATACAGTCTAATCTAAAACATAAACAATTTTAATAAAAAACAAAAAATATATGAAGAAAATCAAACTTGTTTTTTATCACTATTAATAATAAAAAGAACTGAATTAAAGATGGATACTATTAACATACGTTCAGATGGGAAGAGAAGGTTTTGTACCAATCACAAGATGGCGGCTGGAGGGGAAATACCTGTCCTGACTGGAGACACCCCCACTCCTGCTTTTCTAGCCTAGCTGTTCCTCCTTAGCTCCTTGGTTTATATATATATATTGAGGTGCGTGCAAAAGTTCGCGCGGAGTTTCAATAGATGGAGTTATGAGCGTCGTAACAAGTTGTCATTAATGCCTACTCCTACATATTATATATCCTTGGAAAGGTGACGTCTTCAGCTTTCATTTAAAAAAAATCATTTGTTTTCATACAAACTACTTCGATAAATATCACTTTAAAAATGAATATCGATAAAGTGCATTTACGGCATGTTATGCTTTACGGGTTTCGGAAGGGAATAAACGTTGGCGCAGCCGTGAAAAACATTCAAGATGTTTATCAGGATCAAGCACCAGCTAAACGAACTGTGGAAAAATGGTTTGCTAAATTTCGGCGCGGAGAATTTAACCTTGAAGACGAGCCGCGCTCTGGTCGACCTTCTGACATTGATGACGGTGTTTTTCGTACTTTAGTGCTCAATAAGCCGCGAATTTCAACAGAAGAAGTTGCTACAGCACTAAACGTTGACAGATCAATCGCTTTTCGGCGTTTAAAAAGATGGAATTCGATTTGAAGCTCGATATATGGGTGCCCCATTTGCTGACCGAAGAACAAAATCAAACGAATTTCTGCGGCCGTTTCTTTACTGGGGCGGCTCAATAACGAGTCGTTTTTGGATTGATTAGTGACGGGCGATGAGAAATGGGTCCTCAACAACAATGTTCAGCGTAAACGGACATGGAAACATCCAGGTGAACATGGTAACACAATGCCAAAGGCCAGTTTACACCCGATGAAGGTGATGCTCTCAGTTTGGTGGGCAAGGGCATAATCTATTTTGAGCTTCTCCCTGGTGGCGAAACGATTGATTCGGACAAGTACTGTCGCCAATTAAGCAATTTGAATCAAGAAATAAAAGAGAAACATCCGATTTTGTCAAATCGCAAGGGAGTCATCTTTCATCAGGTTTCGAAAAAGACGCTGTGCAAGCTGAAGAGCGTGAAATGGGATGTCCTAACGCATCCACCGTATTCTCCTGATTTCGCACCATCTGACTATCACTTGTTCCGGTCATTGCAAAATTATTTAAATGGGAAAAACTTTGACTCTTTGCAGGCCTTAAAAAACGGCGTGTCTTCGTTCTTCGAATCTAAACCGCGCAGTTTTTATGATCGAGGCAACCGTCTGCTGCCAGAACGTTGGAAAAAGATTATAGAAAACGATGGAGAATATATCATTGATTGAATAAAGATTTTTGTTTGCCTAATCGCTGTGTGACTTTTACCCACAAACTCCGCACGAACTTTCGCACGCATCCAATATATATACATGTGGGTATGTGGGGTGATATATGTATCGCAATTTTGTGGGTACGCTGCAGGCGATATTTGCATTTCTATATTCGTTAGTGCACACCGAGGGGGTGAACCGCGACCTAAAATCGTGTACACCTACTTCCACTTCCACTTTTATTTCCAAGTAGAAGACAATAGATAACAATAGATTATCTAATGAATTCCAAATAATTCCAAAGACGGTGTACACCTAATTTCAATAGCGGTTCACCCCTCGGTGCACACTTATCATTCATTATAGCGTTCGTTGAAAAAATCGCCAACCTTCACTACCAAAAAATGTGGTTTCATATTTAATTTGTGTTTATTAAAAATTAATGCTTATTACTATTACATAAAATTCTTTAATTTTAAAACTTTCCATTTAATGGCCACGAAATATGATTTGTGTCCCCGAAATGGCTAATCTTTGCCACTATCTCTCCATTATTGTAATTAACAGATTAGATTTATAATTAATTTTAATTGAATTTAAATTAAAACTATTGCGTTTTAACATCTTAATTGAAATTAAATTAGGTTGGAGTTGCCAACTCCAACCTAATTTAATTTTAACAATGTTTCACCATAAACCAACACCGCGTTCCCTAAATTTTATCTTAATTGAATTCTAAATTTGAAAAAGACTGAATATAAATAGTCATGCACACTATGTCATATCTAAATATATAAAATTAAGGTTTTGTTTGTACATTGCTCCACATCGCCCCAAACTTTGGATGTACAGATGTACATTGTACACGTTTCAAGCAAAGTTATGAAAGAACCAAGGAGCTAATGAGGAACAGCTAGGCTAGAAAAGCAGGAGTGGGTGTGTCTCCAGTCAGGACAGGCATTTCCCCTCCAGCCGCCATCTTGCGATTGGCACAAAACCTTCTCTTCCCATCTGAACGTATGTTAATAGTATCCATCTTTAATTCAGTTCTTTTTATTATTAATAGTGATAAAAAACAAGTTTGATTTTCTTCATATATTTTTTGTTTTTTATTAAAATTGTTTATGTTTTAGATTAGACTGTATATATTTTAATTTTCCTTTAAAACAATAAACTAGTTTCAAGTTTTTTGACACTAGAGTTAGTTTAATTGACGCACTTTACGGGTATTTATTCTATTTCTCTTGTTCCAAATATTAATTCGTCAAAATTTTCTTACAATTGTACCTGATTTAAAAACTATATTTTAGTTATTTTTATAATATGTATTTAAAAATTGTTGAATAACCCATTCATGTGTTTAATCGTTTTTCGCTTTTTCTTACAAATTGTACCTGATTTAAAAAACTATATTTTTGGTATTTTTATAATATATATTTAAATTGTTTATTTGTTTTATAACTTTATTAATTCTTAATCTTTGAATTGAGTAAAAAACATTGGTTTAATAAATAAATAAAAATTGATTTGCTCATCCATATAACTTCTCCATACACCTATTTCCTCCCTTATATTTAGTATTTAATAAAAAAATATTTAATATTTTACGAAGGAACCCTCCCTTCAGTTTAGATTAGATTTCGAACCCTATTGTTCTGCCCCCTTTTAGACTGTTCCTATAAAAAAATTTCAGACAAAAGTTGTAGAGGTTAATTATCAGAATATTAGGTATCTGCAACCAAATTGGTATCAGGCATATTAACGTTGTCATGAATTTTTTAAGATCTCAATCACCCACCATTTGCAACCCTTTGGGGCTGAAGTCACCAAAAACTACTCCGTTCTTGTTTACATCAAGACTGAATTTAGAGCCAAATTTTATTGCAATCGGTTGAATGTTGCGGCCTGCAGCGCATACAAAATTGGGATACATACATACACATATATTCTTCGAAATCTACCTAATAATGGGTACGAGTGCGCTCTTTTGTTTTATCAAATTTTTACTGAAAGTAGCTATTTAAATTCATTGCATATCTAAGAAATAACATTTTTGAATATTTATTTATATATATGTTCTATTTAAGAACCTTTTTATTTAAACATATATAGTTTAAACTATATAAATATTAGCATTGCTCTTATGGGCATTCTCTATTCTTTCCAATTGCAAGATGGCGGCTGGTGACGTCAGGTGGAGACACTTTCTCGAGCTAGCCTTCCCTCCCTACCTCCCTGGAAAGAACACACTGTGACTGTGACGTCATGACCTCTTAGACGAAGTATAAATTTTTTTTTTGTATTCTTATAGTTATTGATTATTTTTTCTCTCATAATAAAAGTTATTCCTTCTGATGTTAAAGTTCTTTTTGGAAAATTACTACACTGCCGGCCAAAAAAAACGTAACACTTAGATTTTTTGGCAATTCTATGGTAATTGTCGCGCCGAGATCTGACGATGAATTCTTATAGTACTCACCAAAATAAGACGAAAATGAAGAATACCATTTTTTGAGATTTCGCTTAGTTTTCAAGATATCGAGTTTAAAATTACTGTTTTTAACCGACTTCAAAAAAGGAGTAGGTTCTCAATCGACTGATTTTTTTATGTGTATGTTACTCGATTTCTTCGTCAATTGTGAACCGATTTTGATGATTTTTTGCATTGTGTTCAGTATAGTTTCCGATTGGTAAAAAACTAAATTTCATAGGTATTGGACCTTTTTGTTATGTATGTTCACTCATAACTTCTTTGTTTATTTTTATTTGTTTTGTTTATAATAATTTTAGTATTTTATAGCTTTTAGTGCATTTTATTTTATTTTTGAGTTTTTATTATTTTATTTGTTGCATTTAATTTTTATTTGAAGTTGGTTTTTATTTTTTCTTGGCTTTTCGGCCTTTCTAGCCATAAGCCTAATTACGATACTAGTTATATTTATTTATTTTCAAAATTTGTCTCTACCCCCGGGGTCAGATTTTAGCTGGATGCCTCGAGTCGGATTCGAACCCGAGTCCCCTGGTTAGCTCGCTGTCATCCTACCGCCTAGCCTATCTGACCCCCCAAAAATTATTTTTATTAATTTTCTTTTATTTTTCAATTGTTTGTTTTATAGAAACCACGGAAACCGTATCATCACGGGGGTTCCGTGTGCCGCTACTGACGAAGGATTCTTTTAGAAAATAAATATTAATTAAAAAAATAATTAGTTAAATCCCAAAAAAATTCGAATATGTAAAAGACGTTGCCGGTTCGGTTAAGATATATTCTTCAGTTCGGCCGAACCTATGAAAATTTCTAAAAGTGAAAATTGCCAACGCCGACTGGCGCTCACTTGAGACAATTTGAGACATCACAGTCCATAAACTCAATTTCAAATTTCAAATTTGTAGTTTAAAATTTTATTTTTACTTTCCGACTTATTCTGTCTAGTTCTAAAAGAATCCATCCTCAGATAGCGGTGCCACACGGAATCCGTGATACTACGGTTCCGTGGTTTCCATAAAGAAAAAAACAATTGAAAAATAGATACAAAAACAGTATTTTTTAAACTCTATATCTTGAAAACTAAGCGAAATCTCAAAAAATGGTATTCTTCATTTTCGTCTTATTTTGGGGAGTACTATAAGAATTCATCGTCAGATTCGGCGCCACAGTTACCGTAGAATCCCCCCTTATTCTAATCTTTCAATACCTGTTTTTCTTTTGATAATATGCTTGAAATCCATTATTTGAGTGTCTTTTCGACTAAACACATCAAAATTATGCCGCTTAGCATTAAAGATTCTGTGAAAGTCGTTGCTTAAATCGAGGATGGGTGCAGCTACAGATACCTTGCCAATGTTCTTGTTACTACAGCAACAAGTGTTAAATACTTAGGCCCCGTTGTATGTCTCAAAGTAAATGCTTTTTACTTTGCGATATACAACCAGCCCTTATTAAGAAAGGTTAAAAATATATCATATTAAAAGTTTATTCAATTTCATTGCATTAAAGATACATTTCATTAGTTTTTTTTTTTTAAATCTAAGTGTTAAGTTTTTTTGGCCGGCATTGTATATTAATTAATTATAAAAAGAACACCATCAACAAAATTCCTGTCTGCCTGTCTGTCCGTTGAAGACCATTTGGAGCATAAAGAGGCCTTGAGAAGGCGATTCGGAGTCGAGGGGCCGAAGCCCCCTAGTCAGCAAGAGGACCGCCGAAGGCTAAAGTTCTTTTAACCGCTAAAATGACCTCAATATATTATTAGTTTCATAAAAAATAATAATACCAAATAATAATTCGAACCCTGGTCAATCCTTTTGTCTATAATAAAATTTCTCTTTTATTCTTCAATTTAATTTAATTATGAGTGTCTTTAGAAGAGGCTCCGTTGTGATTACGCCACAGTGTAAAGAAAAAATCATTTTCGAACTTTGAAAGTCGTGATTAATTGGAAGCTGATTGAATAAAGTATACATTTATATATTTCAATTAAGGTAGTTGTTTCGCGACAATACTAGCAAAAAGTTAATGCTAGAGTATATAGAACAGACAATAAGGATTCATAATTCATAAGCCCAAAACTTTTTGTTGTTTATGTACCACTACTAGCCAATTCTATGCTCGTTTGACTAATCTGGCAACATTGTCCGAGCTTATATATATTTTGTCATAGAAATGTCAGATAAAGTACATTATAAAGGGAGATTAATAAAATAAAAAGTTCTTAATAAGCGATTGAAAGGTGTTGCGACAATGGCTGTAGCGAACAAACGTCAAAAAAGTACTAAAGTTAACCCACTTTTTAGGTTAAATAAATGCGTTGTTGCCAGCTTGTTTTTAGCGTAAATTTTTCATTATACATTTTTCATTATTATCTCAGAAACTGTGTTGTAACTATGAATTAAAATTTTCTTAAAAAATGTATTGGTTATTGTTTAATGTTGTTTTAGTTTTTTATAAAAATGGTAAGAAAGGTTTCTTTATTATAATTAAGTATGTATGTAAACTTTCCGATATCCCGTATAGTGCAATGTATAAGAGTCTGAAAAACTCTATCTTTGGAATTTAATATCTCCGGAACTATATTGTTCATAAATTGCGTTTTCGCACCAATCGATGGAAAAATATTTAAATAATAATCTCTCTAAATTTCAAAAAAATCCTAAGAAAACCCATATGGTGAAACAACTACCTTAAGTATTTTCATTCAATGATATTATTTTTAATTTAAGTTTAAATTACCCGATCATTTTTTAAATAAATATACGATAAAATTGAAACTAATTTTTACTCTATTTTCATTATTTCAGAGTGTTCTTCAACAAGCAACAAGTTTCACCAATAATCTTAACGCAACAGGGGATTTCCTTTCTTCAATTCAAGAGAGTCATGGAATGCCGGGACAAAGTCTTCAAGCTCAACATAAAAAGCAAGGTGTATCCGGTGAGAGCTCAGAGGTTGGCCAAACTGCTGAGGGAATTCAGATTCAACGATATGATAAAGACTTCAGATCGAAACAGCTAATTAAGGAAGCATTGCTTGATAATGATTTTTTAAAAAATTTAGAGCCTGCCCAAGTTCGAGAGGTGGTTGATTCAATGTATTCGGAACGGTATAAAGAAGGTTGTTTAGTTGTAAGAGAAGGAGATGCAGGAAGACATCTTTATGTTTCGGCAGAAGGTGAATTTGAAGTTTTAAAAGAGGGTAAAATTTTGGGAAGAATGGGGCCTGGAAAAGCATTTGGCGAACTCGCTATATTATATAATTGTACTAGGACTGCTTCTATAAGAGTAATAACTCAAAATGCAAGAGTTTGGGTACTTGATCGAAGGGCTTTCCAACAAATAATGATGCGATCTGGATTACAAAGACGAGAAGATGCACTTGCATTCTTGCGATCAGTTCCTTTATTACGACCACTCAACTCAGAACAACTAGCTAAGCTAGCGGATGTTCTGGAAGTTGAATTTTATTCTGAAGGGACTACTATCGTTCGTCAAGGAGCTCCAGGAGATACATTTTTTATTCTCAGTGGAGGACGAGTGAAAATTACTCAATTAGATTCTAATCAAGATGAAATTGAAATACGAAAACTTGGTCGGGGTGATTATTTTGGAGAACAAGCTTTATTACACGAAGAACGTCGAACTGCTTCAGTTATAGCCCTTTCTCCAGGAGCAGAATGCCTTACTTTAGATAGAGCTTCATTCGCCCAATTAATTGGTGATTTGAGTGAACTGCAGGATAAGGCGTATGGAACCGTTACTCCTTCTCAGGGAAGTGAAGCGTGTGAAGCAACAGAACTAAGTTGGTTGAAACTTGAAGATCTTGAGGTAGTTGCCACGCTAGGAGTCGGAGGTTTCGGTCGAGTTGAATTAGTACATCATCGAGAGGCAGCGAGTAGTTTTGCTTTAAAATGCTTAAAGAAACAACATATTGTAGATACTCAACAACAAGAACATGTGATTAGTGAAGTTACCATCATGATGTCATGCCGGAGTCCTTTTATTTGTCGATTATATAGAACATTTCGCGATACTAAATATGTTTATCTTCTTCTCGAAGCTTGTCTTGGAGGGGAAGTATGGTCACTATTACGAGATAGAGGTTCTTTTGATGACCCTACAGCTAGATTTGTAACTGCGTGTGTTACTGAAGCTATAGGGTACTTACATTCTCGTTCAATATTATATAGAGATCTTAAGCCCGAAAATTTAGTATTAGATGCGCGTGGTTATGCTAAACTTGTAGACTTTGGATTTTCCAAAAAATTAGGAGAAGGAACCAAAACATGGACTTTTTGTGGTACTCCAGAATATGTTGCCCCTGAAATAATTCTTAATAAGGGTCATGATCGAGCAGTAGATTATTGGGCTTTGGGAGTACTAATGCATGAATTATTAACAGGAGCTCCACCATTTGCAGCTGCCGATCCAATGAAAACATATAATTTTATTTTGAGAGGAATTGATATGATAGATTTCCCTCCAAAACAAGTCTCTAGGTCAGCACAAAGTCTCATTAAAAAATTGTGTCGTGATTCTCCTTCAGAAAGATTAGGATATCAAAGAGAAGGTATTGCAGATATCCATAAGCATAAATGGTTTCAAGGATTTGATTGGGATAGATTACGTCAATGTACTCTACAATCGCCATTTACCCCACATATTCGCGGATTAATAGATGCTTCGAACTTCGATACCTATCCAAAAGACTTGGACATTCCACCTGATGAAATTTCTGGGTGGGATATTGATTTTTAATATATATAATATTTGTATCCATCGGTTTTATCATGTTGAAATCTTACGATCCCACAGAACTCAAGAGTCGGGCAATACATGGTGCTGTAAGTTCTAGGATGGGTGATTTCAGACTCTGTGTTAATTTATCACAGCCGTCCCAAATGCTAGCATTTCAATGGAATTGGTTATTATATGGTGTAAGGAGAATATTAGGATTTATAATATTTTAATTCTACTACAATTTATGGTGCTAACATGTGAATTCCTTAATTTTTAAATTTTTAATATTTAGAAAAAGACTTCAGCTCGTGGTTCCCCACATCAAAATTAGATGAAAAGTTCCAATAAACATAGGTCCAAAAACGCTTCTTTTTCTGTCTGACTGCCATTTGTTTTGTTTTTTTAAGAACAATTTCTATCTTGAGAAAGGATGTAGATATCTTTATGAAATTTGGGAAAGATGTACTTAGCTAAATTATCTTCTATTTAAAAAAGTACCTAAATTTTATCTTGAAAATTTTCAAAATGGCAGCCATTTAAAATCTTTAATTGTGAATAACTTTTTAATTTTTCATTTTATTAAAATTGGTATTATTAGATATAATGTTACCCTTTTTATTGTGAACAGAATGACACTTTGTTTTTCAAGATTCGAAGAGAACGAAGTTATGACAAAATTTATAGGAAAATAGTAGGAAATAATGTCGGTCCCAAAATTCAGTCTACAGAAGCCAGCAATGGTGCTTTCACAAATTTTGTCTTAACTTCGTTATTTTTTATCGGATCTTGAAAAATAAGGCGTCATTCTCTTCACAATAAAAATTGTAACATTATATCTAATTATGCCAATTTTAATAAAATTAAAAATTAAAAAGTTATTCACAATTAAAGATTTTAAATGGCTGCCATTTTGAAAATTTTCAAGATAAAATTTAGGTACTTTTTAAAATAGTAGATAATGTTGTTAAGTACATGTGTACCAAATTTCATAAAGATATCTACATCAGTTCTCAAGATGGACGTTTTTCTTTAAAAAAATATAAAATGACGACCAGACAGAAAACGAAGCGTTTTTGGACCTAAATTTATTGGAACTTTTCATCTAATTTTGATGTGGGGAATCACGCCCTGAAGTCTTGGAGCCCTTTTTCTAAACACCCTGTATATATATTTTCTGCTTCTGTGTTACTCTAAATACCCTTATGGGGTAACTGTTGCGTTTCTAGTAAAGATAGAAGTTCGCAAAGGCTCCTTCCAATTCCATTCGGATACAAGCAAGAGGACCAGGATAGAAATGATTGAAGATATATAAGCCCAGTGTCTTAAACTGTCTTAAAAGTAGATGTGCTTCATACAGGGTAACCCAGCCAGTAGTTGATCAAATAACGCCAGCTTTCATTTTAAATCTTAATAGAAAACTCACACCATAATAACAATCCCTTATATGTGTCCAATCATAGGAGAATATAAAATTCAGGCCTTAATAAGTTAAATAAGTTAAAGAGCATAAACAATAGAATAAAATAAAAAATTGTTTCAGTAGTTGATCGGGCGAATCCAATTTTTGATCAAAGTCCCAGCCAATGATTTCAAAGGAGGTAAAATAATACAGTTTGATAATTTTATTTATATTTTATTTTATTATTATTTATTTTTTTATTATTTTATAAGAGACACAATGGAAATTAAAAAATAACATTTTTTAAAAGTATTGCAAACCCATGAACCGAAAAAATATTTTTTGTTTTGCTGGTTTTAGTTGGTTCTTCGATATGTGAAACAACCTGAATTGACAACATTTAAATCATAAATAACTAAATATATTTTTCAATGGCCCAGAGAAAATAGTTGTTTCCGACTGAAAATGACACGAAAATTTGAACATTCGATCAACTACTGGATGGGTATCAACTACTGGCTGGGTCACCCTATATTCTTGAACTTCGGTTATCATCTGGAACCAGTGGTTTCAACATAACAAGCCCGTTGGTAATATTTTTTATAAAATGTAGATATTAAATTAGATTTTTGTTTTTATATAATTTAGAAAATGTTATATGTATGTTTGTAATTATATAAATATATGAAGAATGATAATTTTATATATGGTTGTAGTTACAATGCTAATATGAAACATTTAATTTATTCTAAGTATCTTTTATATTACTAGATCAATCTTATTGTTATTCTAAACATGAGCATGAAGAGAAGTTCATATTTAATAATTGTTTCTTATTGAAAAACGTTTGCGTTAAGCTTGAAGTTTGCTTAAAATTGAATATCATTTAAAGAAATTTAATTGTTTTTAAGGGCCTCCACATCTCCCCTTATAGCCCTCCGATCCTCCCACTCAAGATCCGGAAGAATGGATCAGGGTTCGGCCACAGCAGTCTATTGGAAGTAAGACATTAGTGGTCATGAATACAAAATTTCACTGGGAATAAAAACTACTAGGGAAAATGAAAACATAAATAGACACAAAACTACATACAAAAATGCTATGCAAAAGTAAAAACTGTTCAAAATTATTCAATATATCATTTATTGATCGAGAAATATGTTCTAATTTGGAGCCTGTTCAAATTTTGTAATTTTATTCATTAAACTTAGAATAGATGAACGGAAAATAATTAAATATTGGAAATCAATTGCTTAATGTAGTTAAAATCAAGATATACTAAAGCATACGTTTTTATATTTACTACCTATTTTAATACTTGATAAAGTTGATTGCTTTTGTCATCATGAATTATAAAAAAAAGTAAAGGGATTTATATAATTTTGGAATTCGAAGAACACAAAATTTAGTTGTAACTACTTATATATGCGTAATAAAAGAGTAAGTTTATTGGGAAAATGAATTTTAATATTGTGCATTCAATAAATAAATTTAGATTTTGTTTGTATTGAATTGACCTAGAATAAATAACTAATAAGTGCCGATGGTGAAAAGAGGGTTTATTATAAAAAAGTACTTATTGGAAAGAATGTTAAGCTCAGGTTCACAAATGTCACAACGTCTATAAAATTGAAAAAAGGTTAAGTAAAATTTCGAAATCTATTCCAAATGTATTCTTTCCAATTAGCTAAGCACTAATGATGAATACATTGAAAATGAAAATCATTCAACTCTAATACAGCGATCAATTAAAAATTTGAAAACAAACTGATCAACCCTTAATCATATTTCTATAAAACCTACCAAATATCCCCAAATTTTTTATGGAATTAACTAACAAGGGAATATTGTTAAAATATTATCCAAAAGTATCATTATTATTTGATAAATTTTATAGAGACATGGCATATTGATTAAAAACTTTTGTCTACATATTTCGAAAAGGAAGAGCAAAATAATTGAATGATACTGATTAATCAGAGCTTCAACATTACTACCGTATACTAATTGAAAAAACTAGAGAAGAAAATTAGTGAGATTTCTTGAGATTGGATTTAAAGCATTCAAAAGAGACACCGGGATGGCAAAATCGTAGTCCTTAAGTATTTTGTCAATCTCTAACAGAGTGCATCATTTATATTATTTTTTGAAATTCTAGATAGATTTTCCAAAAAAATAGTCAATGGGACAGTCTGTTAAGGGATCGAAAAAAACTGAGTGACAGAGATTTAGTTCCGGGCATTGAAGCGACCCCAGCCTCTATTGATTGACATAGATCATAATTCCAATTCCTCTCAATTTTCGAATCTATTCTTTCCAATTAGCTAAGCATTAATGAGGAATACACTGAAAATAAAAATCATTCAACTCTAATACAGCGACCAATTAAAAATTTGAAAACAAAGTGATCAACCCTTAATCATATTTCGATAAAACCTACCAAATATCCCCAAATTTTTTATGGAATTAACTAACAAGGGAATATTGTTAAAATATTATCCAAAAGTATCATTATTATTTGATAAATTTTATAGAGACATGGCATATTGATTAAAAACTTTTGTCTACATATTTCGAAAAGGAAGAGCAAAATAATTGAATGATACTGATTAATCAGAGCTTCAACATTACTGCCGTATACTAATTGAAAAAACTAGAGAAGAAAATTAGTGAGATTTCTTGAGATTGGATTTAAAGCATTCAAAAGAGACACCGGGATGGCAAAATCCTAGTCGTTAAGTATTTTGTCAATCTCTAACAGAGTGCATCATTTATATTATTTTTTGAAAATCTAGAAGATTTTCCAAAAAAATAGTCAATGGGACAGTCTGTTAAGGGATCGAAAAAAAACTGAGTGACAGAGATTTAGTTCCGGGCATTGAAGCGACCCCAGCCTCTATTGATTGACATAGATCATAATTCCAATTCCTCTCAATTTTCGAATCTATTCTTTCCAATTAGCTAAGCATTAATGAGGAATACACTGAAAATAAAAATCATTCAACTCTAATACAGCGACCAATTAAAAATTTGAAAACAAAGTGATCAACCCTTAATCATATTTCGATAAAACCTACCAAATATCCCCAAATTTTTTATGGAATTAACTAACAAGGGAATATTGTTAAAATATTATCGAAAAGTATCATTATTATTTGATAAATTTTATAGAGACATGGCATATTGATTAAAAACTTTTGTCTACATATTTCGAAAAGGAAGAGCAAAATAATTGAATGATACTGATTAATCAGAGCTTCAACATTACTGCTGTATACTAATTGAAAAAAACTAGAGAAGAAAATTTGTGAGATTTCTTGAGATTGGATTTAAAGCATTCAAAAGAGACACCGGGATGGCAAAATCCTAGTCCTTAAGTATTTTGTCAATCTCTAACAGAGTGCATCATTTATATTATTTTTTGAAAATCTAGAAGATTTTCCAAAAAAATAGTCAATGGGACAGTCTGTTAAGGGATCGAAAAAAAACTGAGTGACAGAGATTTAGTTCCGGGCATTGAAGCGACCCCAGCCTCTATTGATTGACATAGATCATAATTCCAATTCCTCTCAATTTTCGAATCTATTCTTTCCAATTAGCTAAGCATTAATGAGGAATACACTGAAAATAAAAATCATTCAACTCTAATACAGCGACCAATTAAAAATTTGAAAACAAAGTGATCAACCCTTAATCATATTTCGATAAAACCTACCAAATATCCCCAAATTTTTTATGGAATTAACTAACAAGGGAATATTGTTAAAATATTATCGAAAAGTATCATTATTATTTGATAAATTTTATAGAGACATGGCATATTGATTAAAAACTTTTGTCTACATATTTCGAAAAGGAAGAGCAAAATAATTGAATGATACTGATTAATCAGAGCTTCAACATTACTGCCGTATACTAATTGAAAAAAACTAGAGAAGAAAATTTGTGAGATTTCTTGAGATTGGATTTAAAGCATTCAAAAGAGACACCGGGATGGCAAAATCCTAGTCGTTAAGTATTTTGTCAATCTCTAACAGAGTGCATCATTTATATTATTTTTTGAAAATCTAGAAGATTTTCCAAAAAAATAGTCAATGGGACAGTCTGTTAAGGGATCGAAAAAAAACTGAGTGACAGAGATTTAGTTCCGGGCATTGAAGCGACCCCAGCCTCTATTGATTGACATAGATCATAATTCCAATTCCTCTCAATTTTCGAATCTATTCTTTCCAATTAGCTAAGCATTAATGAGGAATACACTGAAAATAAAAATCATTCAACTCTAATACAGCGACCAATTAAAAATTTGAAAACAAAGTGATCAACCCTTAATCATATTTCGATAAAACCTACCAAATATCCCCAAATTTTTTATGGAATTAACTAACAAGGGAATATTGTTAAAATATTATCCAAAAGTATCATTCTTATTTGCTAAATTTTATAGAGACATGGCATATTGATTAAAAACTTTTGTCTACATATTTCGAAAAGGAAGAGCAAAATAATTGAATGATACTGATTAATCAGAGCTTCAACATTACTGCCGTATACTAATTGAAAAAAACTAGAGAAGAAAATTTGTGAGATTTCTTGAGATTGGATTTAAAGCATTCAAAAGAGACACCGGGATGGCAAAATCCTAGTCGTTAAGTATTTTGTCAATCTCTAACAGAGTGCATCATTTATATTATTTTTTGAAAATCTAGAAGATTTTCCAAAAAAAATAGTCAATGGGACAGCCTGTTAAGGGATCGAAAAAAACTGAGTGACAGAGATTTAGTTCCGGGCATTGAAGCGACCCCAGCCTCTATTGATTACCATAGATCATAATTCCAATTCCTCTCAATTTTCGAATCTATTCTTTCCAATTAGCTAAGCACTAATGAGGAATACACTGAAAATAAAAATCATTCAACTCTAATACAGCGACCAATTAAAAATTTGAAAACAAAGTGATCAACCCTTAATCATATTTCTATAAAACCTACCAAATATCCCCAAATTTTTTATGGAATTAACGGTATATATTTTTCGAATATTTAATTAATTCAACCAGCCTATGCATATTGATGTAAAATGGAAATATGAACATGAAACATTTAATTTATTCTAAGTATCTTTTATATTACTAGATCAATCTTATTGTTATTCTAAACATGAGCATGAAGAGAGTTCATATTTAATAATTGTTTCTTATTGAAAAACGTTTGCGTTAAGCTTGAAGTTTGCTTAAAATTGAATATCATTTAAAGAAATTTAATTATTTTTAAGGGCCTCCACATCTCCCCTTATAGCCCTCCGATCCTCCCACTCAAGATCCGGAAGAATGGATCAGGGTTCGGCCACAGCAGTCTATTGGAAGTAAGACATTAGTGGTCATGAATACAAAATTTCACCGGGAATAAAAACTACTAGGGAAAATGAAAACATAAATAGACACAAAACTACATACAAAAATGCTATGCAAAAGTAAAAACTGTTCAAAATTATTCAATATATCATTTATTGATCGAGAAATATGTTCTAATTTGGAGCCTGTTCAAATTTTGTAATTTTATTCATTAAACTTAGAATAGATGAACGGAAAATAATTAAATATTGGAAATCAATTGCTTAATGTAGTTAAAATCAAGATATACTAAAGCATACGTTTTTATATTTACTACCTATTTTAATACTTGATAAAGTTGATTGCTTTTGTCATCATGAATTTTAAAAAAAGTAAAGGGATTTATATAATTTTGGAATTCGAAGAACACAAAATTTAGTTGTAACTACTTATATATGCGTAATAAAAGAGTAAGTTTATTGGGAAAATGAATTTTAATATTGTGCATTCAATAAATAAATTTAGATTTTGTTTGTATTGAATTGACCTAGAATAAATAACTAATAAGTGCCGATGGTGAAAAGAGGGTTTATTATAAAAAGTACTTATTGGAAAGAATGTTAAGCTCAGGTTCACAAATGTCACAACGTCTATAAAATTGAAAAAAGGTTAAGTAAAATTTCGAAATCTATTCCGAATGTATTCTTTCCAATTAGCTAAGCACTAATGATGAATACATTGAAAATGAAAATCATTCAACTCTAATACAGCGATCAATTAAAAATTTGAAAACAAACTGATCAACCCTTAATCATATTTCTATAAAACCTACCAAATATCCCCAAATTTTTTATGGAATTAACTAACAAGGGAATATTGTTAAAATATTATCCAAAAGTATCATTATTATTTGATAAATTTTATAGAGACATGGCATATTGATTAAAAACTTTTGTCTACATATTTCGAAAAGGAAGAGCAAAATAATTGAATGATACTGATTAATCAGAGCTTCAACATTACTACCGTATACTAATTGAAAAAAACTAGAGAAGAAAATTAGTGAGATTTCTTGAGATTGGATTTAAAGCATTCAAAAGAGACACCGGGATGGCAAAATCCGTAGTCCTTAAGTATTTTGTCAATCTCTAACAGAGTGCATCATTTATATTATTTTTTGAAATTCTAGAAGATTTTCCAAAAAAATAGTCAATGGGATCAGTCTGTTAAGGGATCGAAAAAAAACTGAGTGACAGAGATTTAGTTCCGGGCATTGAAGCGACCCCAGCCTCTATTGATTGACATAGATCATAATTCCAATTCCTCTCAATTTTCGAATCTATTCTTTCCGATTAGCTAAGCATTAATGAGGAATACACTGAAAATAAAAATCATTCAACTCTAATACAGCGACCAATTAAAAATTTGAAAACAAAGTGATCAACCCTTAATCATATTTCGATAAAACCTACCAAATATCCCCAAATTTTTTATGGAATTAACTAACAAGGGAATATTGTTAAAATATTATCCAAAAGTATCATTATTATTTGATAAATTTTATAGAGACATGGCATATTGATTAAAAACTTTTGTCTACATATTTCGAAAAGGAAGAGCAAAATAATTGAATGATACTGATTAATCAGAGCTTCAACATTACTGCCGTATACTAATTGAAAAAACTAGAGAAGAAAATTAGTGAGATTTCTTGAGATTGGATTTAAAGCATTCAAAAGAGACACCGGGATGGCAAAATCCTAGTCCTTAAGTATTTTGTCTATCTCTAACAGAGTGCATCATTTATATTATTTTTTGAAAATGTAGAAGATTTTCCAAAAAAATAGTCAATGGGACAGTCTGTTAAGGGATCGAAAAAAAACTGAGTGACAGAGATTTAGTTCCGGGCATTGAAGCGACCCCAGCCTCTATTGATTGACATAGATCATAATTCCAATTCCTCTCAATTTTCGAATCTATTCTTTCCAATTAGCTAAGCATTAATGAGGAATACACTGAAAATAAAAATCATTCAACTCTAATACAGCGACCAATTAAAAATTTGAAAACAAAGTGATCAACCCTTAATCATATTTCGATAAAACCTACCAAATATCCCCAAATTTTTTATGGAATTAACTAACAAGGGAATATTGTTAAAATATTATCCAAAAGTATCATTCTTATTTGCTAAATTTTATAGAGACATGGCATATTGATTAAAAAACTTTTGTCTACATATTTCGAAAAGGAAGAGCAAAATAATTGAATGATAATGATTAATCAGAGCTTCAACATTACTGCCGTATACTAATTGAAAAAAACTAGAGAAGAAAATTTGTGAGATTTCTTGAGATTGGATTTAAAGCATTCAAAAGAGACACCGGGATGGCAAAATCCTAGTCGTTAAGTATTTTGTCAATCTCTAACAGAGTGCATCATTTATATTATTTTTTGAAAATCTAGAAGATTTTCCAAAAAAAATAGTCAATGGGACAGCCTGTTAAGGGATCGAAAAAAACTGAGTGACAGAGATTTAGTTCCGGGCATTGAAGCGACCCCAGCCTCTATTGATTACCATAGATCATAATTCCAATTCCTCTCAATTTTCGAATCTATTCTTTCCAATTAGCTAAGCACTAATGAGGAATACACTGAAAATAAAAATCATTCAACTCTAATACAGCGACCAATTAAAAATTTGAAAACAAAGTGATCAACCCTTAATCATATTTCTATAAAACCTACCAAATATCCCCAAATTTTTTATGGAATTAACGGTATATATTTTTCGAATATTTAATTAATTCAACCAGCCTATGCATATTGATGTAAAATGGAAATATGAACATGAAACATTTAATTTATTCTAAGTATCTTTTATATTACTAGATCAATCTTATTGTTATTCTAAACATGAGCATGAAGAGAGTTCATATTTAATAATTGTTTCTTATTGAAAAACGTTTGCGTTAAGCTTGAAGTTTGCTTAAAATTGAATATCATTTAAAGAAATTTAATTATTTTTAAGGGCCTCCACATCTCCCCTTATAGCCCTCCGATCCTCCCACTCAAGATCCGGAAGAATGGATCAGGGTTCGGCCACAGCAGTCTATTGGAAGTAAGACATTAGTGGTCATGAATACAAAATTTCACCGGGAATAAAAACTACTAGGGAAAATGAAAACATAAATAGACACAAAACTACATACAAAAATGCTATGCAAAAGTAAAAACTGTTCAAAATTATTCAATATATCATTTATTGATCGAGAAATATGTTCTAATTTGGAGCCTGTTCAAATTTTGTAATTTTATTCATTAAACTTAGAATAGATGAACGGAAAATAATTAAATATTGGAAATCAATTGCTTAATGTAGTTAAAATCAAGATATACTAAAGCATACGTTTTTATATTTACTACCTATTTTAATACTTGATGAAGTTGATTGCTTTTGTCATCATGAATTTTAAAAAAAGTAAAGGGATTTATATAATTTTGGAATTCGAAGAACACAAAATTTAGTTGTAACTACTTATATATGCGTAATAAAAGAGTAAGTTTATTGGGAAAATGAATTTTAATATTGTGCATTCAATAAATAAATTTAGATTTTGTTTGTATTGAATTGACCTAGAATAAATAACTAATAAGTGCCGATGGTGAAAAGAGGGTTTATTATAAAAAGTACTTATTGGAAAGAATGTTAAGCTCAGGTTCACAAATGTCACAACGTCTATAAAATTGAAAAAAGGTTAAGTAAAATTTCGAAATCTATTCCGAATGTATTCTTTCCAATTAGCTAAGCACTAATGATGAATACATTGAAAATGAAAATCATTCAACTCTAATACAGCGATCAATTAAAAATTTGAAAACAAACTGATCAACCCTTAATCATATTTCTATAAAACCTACCAAATATCCCCAAATTTTTTATGGAATTAACTAACAAGGGAATATTGTTAAAATATTATCCAAAAGTATCATTATTATTTGATAAATTTTATAGAGACATGGCATATTGATTAAAAACTTTTGTCTCCATATTTCGAAAAGGAAGAGCAAAATAATTGAATGATACTGATTAATCAGAGCTTCAACATTACTACCGTATACTAATTGAAAAAACTAGAGAAGAAAATTAGTGAGATTTCTTGAGATTGGATTTAAAGCATTCAAAAGAGACACCGGGATGGCAAAATCGTAGTCCTTAAGTATTTTCTCAATCTCTAACAGAGTGCATCATTTATATTATTTTTTGAAATTCTAGAAGATTTTCAAAAAAAATAGTCAATGGGACAGTCTGTTAAGGGATCGAAAAAAACTGAGTAAACAGAGATTTAGTTCCGGGCATTGAAGCGACCCCAGCCTCTATTGATTGACATAGATCATAATTCCAATTCCTCTCAATTTTCGAATCTATTCTTTCCGATTAGCTAAGCATTAATGAGGAATACACTGAAAATAAAAATCATTCAACTCTAATACAGCGACCAATTAAAAATTTGAAAACAAAGTGATCAACCCTTAATCATATTTCGATAAAACCTACCAAATATCCCCAAATTTTTTATGGAATTAACTAACAAGGGAATATTGTTAAAATATTATCCAAAAGTATCATTATTATTTGATAAATTTTATAGAGACATGGCATATTGATTAAAAACTTTTGTCTACATATTTCGAAAAGGAAGAGCAAAATAATTGAATGATACTGATTAATCAGAGCTTCAACATTACTACCGTATACTAATTGAAAAAAACTAGAGAAGAAAATTAGTGAGATTTCTTGAGATTGGATTTAAAGCATTCAAAAGAGACACCGGGATGGCAAAATCGTAGTCCTTAAGTATTTTGTCAATCTCTAACAGAGTGCATCATTTATATTATTTTTTGAAAATCTAGAAGATTTTCCAAAAAAATAGTCAATGGGACAGTCTGTTAAGGGATCGAAAAAAAACTGAGTGACAGAGATTTAGTTCCGGGCATTGAAGCGACCCCAGCCTCTATTGATTGACATAGATCATAATTCCAATTCCTCTCAATTTTCGAATCTATTCTTTCCAATTAGCTAAGCATTAATGAGGAATACACTGAAAATAAAAATCATTCAACTCTAATACAGCGACCAATTAAAAATTTGAAAACAAAGTGATCAACCCTTAATCATATTTCGATAAAACCTACCAAATATCCCCAAATTTTTTATGGAATTAACTAACAAGGGAATATTGTTAAAATATTATCGAAAAGTATCATTATTATTTGATAAATTTTATAGAGACATGGCATATTGATTAAAAACTTTTGTCTACATATTTCGAAAAGGAAGAGCAAAATAATTGAATGATACTGATTAATCAGAGCTTCAACATTACTGCCGTATACTAATTGAAAAAACTAGAGAAGAAAATTAGTGAGATTTCTTGAGATTGGATTTAAAGCATTCAAAAGAGACACCGGGATGGCAAAATCCTAGTCGTTAAGTATTTTGTCAATCTCTAACAGAGTGCATCATTTATATTATTTTTTGAAAATCTAGAAGATTTTCCAAAAAAATAGTCAATGGGACAGTCTGTTAAGGGATCGAAAAAAAACTGAGTGACAGAGATTTAGTTCCGGGCATTGAAGCGACCCCAGCCTCTATTGATTGACATAGATCATAATTCCAATTCCTCTCAATTTTCGAATCTATTCTTTCCAATTAGCTAAGCATTAATGAGGAATACACTGAAAATAAAAATCATTCAACTCTAATACAGCGACCAATTAAAAATTTGAAAACAAAGTGATCAACCCTTAATCATATTTCGATAAAACCTACCAAATATCCCCAAATTTTTTATGGAATTAACTAACAAGGGAATATTGTTAAAATATTATCGAAAAGTATCATTATTATTTGATAAATTTTATAGAGACATGGCATATTGATTAAAAACTTTTGTCTACATATTTCGAAAAGGAAGAGCAAAATAATTGAATGATACTGATTAATCAGAGCTTCAACATTACTGCCGTATACTAATTGAAAAAAACTAGAGAAGAAAATTTGTGAGATTTCTTGAGATTGGATTTAAAGCATTCAAAAGAGACACCGGGATGGCAAAATCCTAGTCGTTAAGTATTTTGTCAATCTCTAACAGAGTGCATCATTTATATTATTTTTTGAAAATCTAGAAGATTTTCCAAAAAATAGTCAATGGGACAGTCTGTTAAGGGATCGAAAAAAACTGAGTGACAGAGATTTAGTTCCGGGCATTGAAGCGACCCCAGCCTCTATTGATTGCCATAGATCATAATTCCAATTCCTCTCAATTTTCGAATCTATTCTTTCCACTTAGCTAAGCACTAATGAGGAATACACTGAAAATAAAAATCATTCAACTCTAATACAGCGACCAATTAAAAATTTGAAAACAAAGTCATCAACCCTTAATCATATTTCGATAAAACCTACCAAATATCCCCAAATTTTTTATGGAATTAACTAACAAGGGAATATTGTTAAAATATTATCCAAAAGTATCATTCATTATTTGATAAATTTTATAGAGACATGGCATATTGATTAAAAACTTTTGTCTACATATTTCGAAAAGGAAGAGCAAAATAATTGAATGATACTGATTAATCAGAGCTTCAACATTACTGCCGTATACTAATTGAAAAAAACTAGAGAAGAAAATTTGTGAGATTTCTTGAGATTGGATTTAAAGCATTCAAAAGAGACACCGGGATGGCAAAATCCTAGTCCTTAAGTATTTTGTCAATCTCTAACAGAGTGCATCATTTATATTATTTTTTGAAAATCTAGAAGATTTTCCAAAAAAATAGTCAATGGGACAGTCTGTTAAGGGATCGAAAAAAACTGAGTGACAGAGATTTAGTTCCGGGCATTGAAGCGACCCCAGCCTCTATTGATTGACATAGATCATAATTCCAATTCCTCTCAATTTTCGAATCTATTCTTTCCGATTAGCTAAGCATTAATGAGGAATACACTGAAAATAAAAATCATTCAACTCTAATACAGCGACCAATTAAAAATTTGAAAACAAAGTCATCAACCCTTAATCATATTTCGATAAAACCTACCAAATATCCCCAATTTTTTTATGGAATTAACTAACAAGGGAATATTGTTAAAATATTATCCAAAATTATCATTATTATTTGATAAATTTTATAGAGACATGGCATATTGATTAAAAACTTTTGTCTACATATTTCGAAAAGGAAGAGCAAAATAATTGAATGATACTGATTAATCAGATCTTCAACATTACTGCCTTATACTAATTGAAAAAACTAGAGAAGAAAATTTGTGAGATTTCTTGAGATTGGATTTAAAGCATTCAAAAGAGACACCGGGATGGCAAAATCCTAGTCGTTAAGTATTTTGTCAATCTCTAACAGAGTGCATCATTTATATTATTTTTTGAAAATCTAGAAGATTTTCCAAAAAATAGTCAATGGGACAGTCTGTTAAGGGATCGAAAAAAACTGAGTGACAGAGATTTAGTTCCGGGCATTGAAGCGACCCCAGCCTCTATTGATTGACATAGATCATAATTCCAATTCCTCTCAATTTTCGAATCTATTCTTTCCACTTAGCTAAGCACTAATGAGGAATACACTGAAAATAAAAATCATTCAACTCTAATACAGCGACCAATTAAAAATTTGAAAACAAAGTGATCAACCCTTAATCATATTTCGATAAAACCTACCAAATATCCCCAAATTTTTTATGGAATTAACTAACAAGGGAATATTGTTAAAATATTATCGAAAAGTATCATCATTATTTGATAAATTTTATAGAGACATGGCATATTGATTAAAAACTTTTGTCTACATATTTCGAAAAGGAAGAGCAAAATAATTGAATGATACTGATTAATCAGAGCTTCAACATTACTGCCGTATACTAATTGAAAAAAACTAGAGAAGTAAATTTGTGAGATTTCTTGAGATTGGATTTAAAGCATTCAAAAGAGACACCGGGATGGCAAAATCCTAGTCGTTAAGTATTTTGTCAATCTCTAACAGAGTGCATCATTTATATTATTTTTGAAAATGTAGAAGATTTTCCAAAAAAATAGTCAATGGGACAGTCTGTTAAGGGATCGAAAAAACTGAGCGACAGAGATTTAGTTCCGGGCATTGAAGCGACCCCAGCCTCTATTGATTGACATAGATCATAATTCCAATTCCTCTCAATTTTCGAATCTATTCTTTCCACTTAGCTAAGCATTAATGAGGAATACACTGAAAATAAAAATCATTCAACTCTAATACAGCGACCAATTAAAAATTTGAAAACAAAGTGATCAACCCTTAATCATATTTCGATAAAACCTACCAAATATCCCCAAATTTTTTATGGAATTAACTAACAAGGGAATATTGTTAAAATATTATCGAAAAGTATCATTATTATTTGATAAATTTTATAGAGACATGGCATATTGATTAAAAACTTTTGTCTACATATTTCGAAAAGGAAGAGCAAAATAATTGAATGATACTGATTAATCAGAGCTTCAACATTACTGCCGTATACTAATTGAAAAAAACTAGAGAAGAAAATTTGTGAGATTTCTTGAGATTGGATTTAAAGCATTCAAAAGAGACACCGGGATGGCAAAATCCTAGTCGTTAAGTATTTTGTCAATCTCTAACAGAGTGCATCATTTATATTATTTTTTGAAAATCTAGAAGATTTTCCAAAAAAATAGTCAATGGGACAGTCTGTTAAGGGATCGAAAAAAACTGAGTGACAGAGATTTAGTTCCGGGCATTGAAGCGACCCCAGCCTCTATTGATTGCCATAGATCATAATTCCAATTCCTCTCAATTTTCGAATCTATTCTTTCCACTTAGCTAAGCACTAATGAGGAATACACTGAAAATAAAAATCATTCAACTCTAATACAGCGACCAATTAAAAATTTGAAAACAAAGTGATCAACCCTTAATCATATTTCGATAAAACCTACCAAATATCCCCAAATTTTTTATGGAATTAACTAACAAGGGAATATTGTTAAAATATTATCGAAAAGTATCATTATTATTTGATAAATTTTATAGAGACATGGCATATTGATTAAAAACTTTTGTCTACATATTTCGAAAAGGAAGAGCAAAATAATTGAATGATACTGATTAATCAGAGCTTCAACATTACTGCCGTATACTAATTGAAAAAAACTAGAGAAGAAAATTTGTGAGATTTCTTGAGATTGGATTTAAAGCATTCAAAAGAGACACCGGGATGGCAAAATCCTAGTCGTTAAGTATTTTGTCAATCTCTAACAGAGTGCATCATTTATATTATTTTTTGAAAATCTAGAAGATTTTCCAAAAAATAGTCAATGGGACAGTCTGTTAAGGGATCGAAAAAAACTGAGTGACAGAGATTTAGTTCCGGGCATTGAAGCGACCCCAGCCTCTATTGATTGACATAGATCATAATTCCAATTCCTCTCAATTTTCGAATCTATTCTTTCCAATTAGCTAAGCATTAATGAGGAATACACTGAAAATAAAAATCATTCAACTCTAATACAGCGACCAATTAAAAATTTGAAAACAAAGTGATCAACCCTTAATCATATTTCGATAAAACCTACCAAATATCCCCAAATTTTTTATGGAATTAACTAACAAGGGAATATTGTTAAAATATTATCGAAAAGTATCATTATTATTTGATAAATTTTATAGAGACATGGCATATTGATTAAAAACTTTTGTCTACATATTTCGAAAAGGAAGAGCAAAATAATTGAATGATACTGATTAATCAGAGCTTCAACATTACTGCCGTATACTAATTGAAAAAAACTAGAGAAGAAAATTTGTGAGATTTCTTGAGATTGGATTTAAAGCATTCAAAAGAGACACCGGGATGGCAAAATCCTAGTCGTTAAGTATTTTGTCAATCTCTAACAGAGTGCATCATTTATATTATTTTTTGAAAATCTAGAAGATTTTCCAAAAAATAGTCAATGGGACAGTCTGTTAAGGGATCGAAAAAAACTGAGTGACAGAGATTTAGTTCCGGGCATTGAAGCGACCCCAGCCTCTATTGATTGACATAGATCATAATTCCAATTCCTCTCAATTTTCGAATCTATTCTTTCCACTTAGCTAAGCACTAATGAGGAATACACTGAAAATAAAAATCATTCAACTCTAATACAGCGACCAATTAAAAATTTGAAAACAAAGTGATCAACCCTTAATCATATTTCGATAAAACCTACCAAATATCCCCAAATTTTTTATGGAATTAACTAACAAGGGAATATTGTTAAAATATTATCGAAAAGTATCATTATTATTTGATAAATTTTATAGAGACATGGCATATTGATTAAAAACTTTTGTCTACATATTTCGAAAAGGAAGAGCAAAATAATTGAATGATACTGATTAATCAGAGCTTCAACATTACTGCCGTATACTAATTGAAAAAAACTAGAGAAGAAAATTTGTGAGATTTCTTGAGATTGGATTTAAAGCATTCAAAAGAGACACCGGGATGGCAAAATCCTAGTCGTTAAGTATTTTGTCAATCTCTAACAGAGTGCATCATTTATATTATTTTTTGAAAATCTAGAAGATTTTCCAAAAAAATAGTCAATGGGACAGTCTGTTAAGGGATCGAAAAAAACTGAGTGACAGAGATTTAGTTCCGGGCATTGAAGCGACCCCAGCCTCTATTGATTGACATAGATCATAATTCCAATTCCTCTCAATTTCCGAATCTATTCTTTCCGATTAGCTAAGCATTAATGAGGAATACACTGAAAATAAAAATCATTCAACTCTAATACAGCGACCAATTAAAAATTTGAAAACAAAGTGATCAACCCTTAATCATATCTCGATAAAACCTACCAAATATCCCCAAATTTTTTATGGAATTAACTAACAAGGGAATATTGTTAAAATATTATCCAAAAGTATCATTATTATTTGATAAATTTTATAGAGACATGGCATATTGATTAAAAACTTTTGTCTACATATTTCGAAAAGGAAGAGCAAAATAATTGAATGATACTGATTAATCAGAGCTTCAACATTACTGCCGTATACTAATTGAAAAAAACTAGAGAAGAAAATTTGTGAGATTTCTTGAGATTGGATTTAAAGCATTCAAAAGAGACACCGGGATGGCAAAATCCTAGTCGTTAAGTATTTTGTCAATCTCTAACAGAGTGCATCATTTATATTATTTTTGAAAATCTAGAAGATTTTCCAAAAAAATAGTCAATGGGACAGTCTGTTAAGGGATCGAAAAACTGAGTGACAGAGATTTAGTTCCGGGCATTGAAGCGACCCCAGCCTCTATTGATTGACATAGATCATAATTCCAATTCCTCTCAATTTTCGAATCTATTCTTTCCAATTAGCTAAGCATTAATGAGGAATACACTGAAAATAAAAATCATTCAACTCTAATACAGCGACCAATTAAAAATTTGAAAACAAAGTGATCAACCCTTAATCATATTTCGATAAAACCTACCAAATATCCCCAAATTTTTTATGGAATTAACTAACAAGGGAATATTGTTAAATTATTATCGAAAAGTATCAATCATTATTTGATAAATTTTATAGGAACATGGCATATTGATTAAAAACTTTTGTCTACATATTTCGAAAAAGGAAGAGCAAAATAACTGAATGATACTGATTAATCAGAGCTTCAACATTACTGCCGTATACTAATTGAAAAAACTAGAGAAGAAAATTTGTGAGATTTCTTGAGATTGGATTTAAAGCATTCAAAAGAGACACCGGGGTGGCAAAATCACTAGTCGTTAAGTATTTTGTCAATCTCTAACAGAGTGCATCATTTATATTATTTTTTGAAAATCTAGAAGATTTTCCAAAAAAATAGTCAATGGGACAGTCTGTTAAGGGATCGAAAAAACTGAGTGACAGAGATTTAGTTCCGGGCATTGAAGCGACCCCAGCCTCTATTGATTGCCATAGATCATAATTCCAATTCCTCTCAATTTTCGAATCTATTCTTTCCAATTAGCTAAGCACTAATGAGGAATACACTGAAAATAAAAATCATTCAACTCTAATACAGCGACCAATTAAAAATTTGAAAACAAAGTGATCAACCCTTAATCATATTTCGATAAAACCTACCAAATATCCCCAAATTTTTTATGGAATTAACTAACAACGGAAAATTTAAAAAAAATTATCGTGAACGATGATGATTATTAGTTAAAGTCGCATAAACGTTTGAAACAACTCTCTCAAACAATTATTAAAACAATTCTCTATTGATATCGTTTTTTCTTTTATTTAGGTTAAAATAAATTTTGACATTATTTTTAAGTCTCTTGTTTAAATTGTATACTCGGGATTTTATTCGGAAATGTTTTGAGATTTGAACGACTCAACATAATATTTTGCTCGGAATTCTTTTTTGTGATATTCATTTTTTTTTAAACTCTAATTTAAATGATCAGTTTAACACAATTTTTCTTTAGAATTAGATTTTATATATCAATAACAGATTGTTATTTTATCTTTCTTCATAGCACGAAGAAAGATCTTACGAGAATCTGGTAATTTCTCTATTTCACTCGTCCGAGCACTAGCTGTGGACCACGCTAATTCAACTGTATCATTGAGTTTAAAATTTTTTATTTTGTCAAGAGTAGCAGAGTCGTTGATTCATAAAGAGAAATAAGGAGGTTGTCCTCTCGCATTAATTCTGACTGGCTTATCAGCTGAGTAAGATCAAAAAAATTTCAATACCCAAGGGATACTGACCCCATGAAAAATAATATTCATAATTAAAAATGACTGATGATGAAGGCCAAGCCTTCTAAACTATAATCTCTAACAAATAATATTGTGTGTGTTTAGTTGCATTAAGCAGAGGACAACCTCCTTGTTTCTATTTATGTATTATTGAGCTTTAATTCTTGCCCAGTATTTTCGCATTCGCCTTATGCGGGACTCTTTTTTTTTTTTTATTAAAATATAACCTTGTTACAGAGAACATTAGGTCATTAGGTCAAACAAATTACATAAAATTACATAAATATATATACATTTCATTATGAAGAAAGTATTACAATGTTTTTTTAAAGTTCAATAAATCAATGGAAATGTAACAAACTAGATGGTCAGAACATTAGTCATACATAATATAAAAATTTTATGAGATAGCTTTTTTAACAAATTATAATACATGTATTTATAGTAATTACTAATAAATAATAGACAAAATCAGAGTCTGAACTCTTAGATTAACCAATAAGAATGCCTCTTTTCTTCTATCAGTCCATTTTTCTCGAGGGGTGAACCGCGACCTAATATCGTGTACACCCACTTTCACTTTCATTTCCAAGTAGAAGGATCAACAGATGTAAAGGCATTATCTAATAAATTTCAAAATAATTCCATATAATTATTATTAAAAGAGAAATGAACGAACTAAAAAAAATTCCATATAATTTCAAAGACGAAAGACGTGTACATCTAATTACAATCGCGGTTTACCCTTCGATGCTTTACAGTTGAAAACTCGTATTTTTGGTGTTTATGTTGTATAACATATACGAAGTTACTTCCAAGGCCTTGGAGAAAGCCACATGTTCGGCTTTGGGTGGCATTTCCTCCATACCCCATGCTTCGGTTATCCCGCCGGTATTCGGGTGACTGATTGCACTTCCACTTTCATTTCCAAGTAGAAGGATCAACCGATGTAGGGGCATTATCTAATAAATTCCAAAATAATTCCATATAATAAATAAAAGATTAAAGGGTTTTTGGACAATTTTTTATTAATATTATTTATCAATTTTCATACGAAGTTTCGACCTTTTCAGGACTTTTTCTACATAGTAAATTCATTCCTTTTCAGGTCGTTTTCTATGTAGGTATTTTTCACGTAGAAGTAATTAATGTTAAATATCAATTTTCATAAGACGTTTCAGGACTTTTTCAAGTAGAAAATTGATATTTAACATTAATAAAAAAAATGGTCCAAAAATCCGTGAATCAATGTTTATTATAAAAGGGAAATGAACGAACTAAAAAAAAATCATATAATTTCAAAGACGTGTACATCTAATTACAATCGCGGTTCACCCTTCGATGCTTTACAGTTTAAAACTCGTATTTTGGGGGTTTATGTTGTATAACATAGACCAAGTTACTTCCAAGGCCTTGGAGAAAGCCACATGTTCGGCTTTGGGTGGCATTTCCTCCATACCCCATGCTTCGGTTATCCCGCCGGTATTCGGGTGGCTGATTGCAGTGGTTAATAAATTATGTTAACTAAATTGTAAATTATAAATTAAGTAAAAATTGTAATAAATAATTCTATATATTAACCTCTTTGGAACAACAATAAACTGTATAGCCGGGTTTTTCTCAAAGCCTTTTCCCGTGCAAAAATTTAATTATACAAATGTAAATAAAAATTACAGATGTTCGGCTTTGGGTGGCATTTCCTCCATACCCCATGCTTCGGTTATCCCGCCGGTATTCGGGTGGCTAATTGCTGTGGTTACTTTTTTTTTTTTTAAATTTCAATATATTTATTTCTTCTTCATTTGGTAAAATTGTTTTTTGCTTTTGAAGTGTAAAGGAAAAATTATTTTACCAGATAAAGAAAAAAACGTTTTGACAAAGAAGAGAATTTTCTCATACTTATTTTATGATTAAACACTGAAATTATCTGTAATATTATACGGATCCAGACAAACACCAATTCATAAAAATCTGGAGATTCCTTTATTGCTGTTTTTTATTTATTTTTTAATTTTTTAATTAATGCAATCATTTCAAGAATAAGGGCATAAAAATATGCAACGCGTATTGATATTATCAGACAATTAAAACAATCAAAACATAATTGTGTAAACTGATAGCTATTCATATTGTTTAGAGAATCATTTAGTTATACATTTTAATTTATTAATATTAATGTATGAAACGGAGTGAAATAGAAAATTTTTAGTCGTTTTTATGAAAGGGATAAGAAAATTACTTAAAATAATTTATATATATATACACTACGGATTTTGAATGAAATTAATTGATTTTTACATGATTTGGAACAAGGAAAAAAGCGCAGACAATAAAAAAACACTAAAAGGTTCTGATATCCGAGTAATACTGAATGGGATTCAAAGTTTATTTTTGGAGTTATAGCGCAAATCCGTCAATTCTTGAACTAATAGTTTAATATAGTTAAGTGTAATTGTACAAAATTTAATTTAGATAGGTTACAGAGTCGAGTGTATAACTAACTCGTCATAAACTTACTCTTTTATATATATACAAATATAAATGAAAATATATCTATTTATTAGAGTGTATAGCAAACTTACTCTTTTATATATATATAGGTACAGAAGATATAGGTGCCGCAGGAGGGTCAAGTTTAGCCCTTAAGCACTTAAAAGGGCTTCACTAGTAATGCTTAGGATTATTTTCTCCTAGACGGGTAGCCGATTAAGGCTGAAGAGTCCTATCCATCCTTTCCCTATTAGTCGCCTCTTACGACAAGCAGGGAGTACTGCGGGTCTATTCGACGCCCAACCCGCAGGGCTAGGCTACAAACTTACTCTTTTATATATATACAAATATAAATGAAAATATATCTACTTATTACAGTGTATAGCAAACTTACTCTTTTATATATATAGGTGCCGCAGGAGGGTCAAGTTTAGCCCTTAAGCACTTAAAAGGGCTTCACTACTAATGCTTAGGATTATTTTCTCCTAGACGGGTAGCCGATTAAGGCTGAAGAGTCCTATCCATCCTTTCCCTATTAGTCGCCTCTTACGACAAGCAGGGAGTACTGCGGGTCTATTCGACGCCCAACCCGCAGGGCTAGGTTACAAACTTACTCTTTTATATATAAATACAAATATAAATGAAAATATATCTACTTATTAGAGTGTATAGCAAACTTACTCTTTTATATATATAGGTACAGATTTAGGTGCCGCAGGAGGGCCAAGTTTAGCCCTCAAGCGCCTAAAAGGGCTTCACTATTAATTTGTTTAGGACTTTTTTTCTCCTAGACGGGTTGCCGATAAAGGCTGAAGAGTCCCCTCCATCCTTTCCCTATTAGTCGCCTCTTACGACAAGCAGGGAGTACTGCGGGTCTATTCGACGCCCAACCCGCAGGGCTAGGTTACAAACTTACTCTTTTATATATAAATACAAATATAAATGAAAATATATCTACTTGTATATTAATTAGAAGCGTGTTTTTTTAGTTTTTTTAAAATATATTATTTTTTTTTTACTCTTTAGTCTGAATTATTTTTATAGAGAAAAGTTTGCGGAATTTAACAGAATGAAATGTATTTATTTTTATTATTTTTTTATAATTTCCTTTAAATTGAGTAGGTAAACAATTATTTCTATATAGAAATGTTCGCTGAATTTAACAGAACAAAAGTCACATTGTTACATAGATAAATACATACATACACATACAGGTGAAGCTAATATAAAGCGTGTAAAAATATATCTTAAGGGAAATTACTCAGCCTTGGGAAGTTACAGGTATTCTAAAAAAAAAATGAAAATAATATTTAATAAACCACTACTATATTACTACGATTTTAGAGAAAAACTACATCCTGAGCTTTAAGATGAAGTCAAATGAAAATCTTTTGAAATTTGCGTTAAGTTTACCGCATGAATCTCTAGGGCTTTATTCCAGGAATGGGCTAGATACGTCGCCTATAGCAATAACCTATTTATGAATTATTTTTAAAACTTCTAATTTGATGAATATGATAGAATATTCCCAAAGAATGGTAGGTATATTATTTCGAAACAAGTCTTAAAGCAAGGGAACCCATCAGCAAAACATCCTTGAAATTAGGCAAATCATTATTTGGTGCCTTGCTCGAAATTGAAGAAGAATAACTAAATAGAAATAAAATTAAGAGTCTTAATAATCATCATTTGAAAACAGTCCAAAATTGAAATCTGCTGTATAAGTTCACTGTTAAAAATTTATTATATAATTTTACTATAAAAATGGGAAGTCCTCAAAACTTTTAGTAATATTACATACCAGTATTGTAATCTTACAACATATTTTTTAGTAATATATATCTAATTAATACAAGAAAAAAGTAAAGTTAGAATTTATTTTTGTATTTTTGCAATTGGTTAATGTGATTTTACCAAAATAATATAGTATGTTTTTTTTTACTACGGGGCCGTCCATAAATTACGTCACACAGTAAGGGGGAGGGGCATCTCAGATTTGTGACAAAATGTGACAGGGGGTCTTAAAAATTGTGATGTCACTGAAGTCAAATTAAAAATTTCTAAAAATTAAACTTAAAATATATTAAATCCCTTTAGTTAATTTCCTAATTTTAATATATAATAATATTTGAAGGGTAAGTACAGGGATAAAAACGCATTGTCAACTAAAACAAATCTGTGAAAAACGGTTGAAATTACGCTCTCTTCCTCAGTAGAGCAAATCTTTTCTCGTCATTTTAAGCTTGACGCCTTTATTCCAGAAATGAAACTAGAGATTAATATTTGCATCCCCAAAATTTCAAAATATCAAGAGTATTTTCATATCATGTCCATATATGTAAATTTAATATTAGATTTGAAAAATAAGGAAAAATTATGTTTTTATCGATAAAAAATAAAATAATTCCTAAAATTGAAGGGTTCTTTTTTGTACAGCATCATCTGATCAATGCCAATACATAAAATAAAGTCTACACAGTGAAAAAACACATAGGTATTTTTTTTTTTTAAATTAATAAAAAATAAAATTTTAAAAATAACATAATATTACAGTTTTTGTTTCATGAACATAATCTCACTGAAAGGCACATATATATCGTCGCTATCAATCTCAAACCTCGTATCTCCATTATAAAAATTGTTGAGAAAAAAAAATTGTCACTATTTATTTGCTTCAGAATATTACGAGTTATGGTCTTTTTTCAATTTAACGATATTTCTGGCATGGCATGATTTTTGTTACGAGGTTTAGTTTTTTTTTTTTTTTTTAATGATATTGATGTGAGAAGGAGATACACCAGAAGGTGCATCCCCTAAAGGCCTGTATGGGATGGCCCCTCCATCGTGAAAAGAGTAGAAGGAAAGAAGCCTGGATCACGAGCCAAATCTCAGAAAGTTAGATACAATCCAATTTACTAAGTTTTTTTAAGGGCTTCGAGCAGTGGTAGATTCTCCGTGCGATAAATTAGGTTAAATTTATCTCCCACTTATAAAGTCTTAAAAAGTTGTAAATAGTTAAGAGTTTTGCGAAAATGAATAAAAGTTGATTTCGCCAAAAATTGAGTTACGAGGTTTGAGAGTGATGGCGACGATATTTTGTATTTTGTATATTTGTTTATTTTATATTCCCATAGATTTTCATGCAAGTTGGCATTGGCGCACTTTCCCACCATCCCAGAACCTAAATATATAATATTTATATATATAAATAAGTATCTAACTAGTTCAGAGGTGAACATAATCATTTTTTTTTCTCGAAAAAATCTCTAAAATATGTGTTTTATACACACACACACACACACACACACATCTCAACCCTAAAATATAGCTAGCTAATAAATAAAAAATGTACAAAGTTGATGATGAATATCCAACGGCGGTCGTGGGCTGCGTTTCTGAAAGAGTATCTTTACAGTGACGTATCCACTGAGGATATTAAATACAGCATTCGAATTAAGGAGAGAACGAGATCGCTCTTTCCGAGAAGAAAATCTAACAGCGAGCCCTGCCTAAGCGGTCTTACCTTGCGAAGCGAAGATAAGCGACCCCCATTGACATCCATCCTTCAATCTCGGAGAAGACCGAAATATTGGCTGGAGAGGCTCTGAAAACCCTAATACCCTGATAACAGAACCCAGCCCAGTGTTTATATAAAGATAAAATTTAATTTAAATTGAGTGGTAAATTTGTATATGATATAGGTGGGGGTAATCAATTTTATATGATAGATTTCAATTTTTTTTTTTTAAGTTTTCTTTATTGTCATTGAGAGACGTTTCGATATCATCAGTCTGTAAAAATATATATCAATTTTGTATTGCTTTATTTACTTTTATATTTAAGGAGGTTCTTTCGTGACAATCCACACAAAAGGTTTTAGCCTCGTAATCACACTATAAATATGAACGGTGTTAAAATTTTAGGTTATGTTTTTTTAACCTGGCTGTACTTTTTACGCTACTATATTCTATTTATGAATGGATCGTTTCCAAGGCATTGGTATTTTATCCCCTCCACTAAAAATAATCGCCCAAATATGTTTTTTTTTTATTTTTTATCAAAACTACGTGATAAATAATTTCAATTTTTTTTTAAGTTATTCAAATATATTATTCTAACAAATATTAATTTTTCATCAAGATGGTCAAAGTCCTTCAATGAAAAAAAATAAAATAATGATCATTTCCCCCATCCTTTCCCTATCTAACATATGTAAAATAAGCTGACGTGTTCTGATGTGACCATCCACTTGACTTTACCATACAACCTGGCCCCTAAAATTATTTATAATCATTTAGGGGGGGGGGGTAATTTTTGCATTTTTACACTTCTGGTTTCCCACTGATTATATATACAAAATTTGGTTGAGTTTGGTAAATGGCCAAGATTTTCATTTTTTGACCCCTCCCCCCCCCTTTGGGCGGTTAGTTTTTTGTATTTTTAGACTTCTGGGGGCCCACTGATTATGTATACAAAATTTGGTTGAGCTTGCTCAAACGGCCTAGATTTTTAATTTTTAACCCCCCCCTCCACCTCCCCTTAATTTTGGGTCGATATGCACTAAAATCTAATCAGCTCTTAATCTCAATGGACCAAAACTACGTGTTAAATTTGGTTTCGATATTCACACTGGTTTTTGAGCTAGCTCGTCCACGAAAATTTGATAACGCACAGACAACCGGACAACCAGACAACCAAACTGACAGACATTTTGACAAAACAATTATTATCTCGAAAAATATAATTTTTTCGATGTTCAGTTATTAGAGCTTTTTTGTAGAGCGAAATGCCATGGCTTAGGTCAATTTTTTTAATCAAAATAGTTTCAGTCGTTTTTTAGATATTTCGAAAAAAAGAAGGAAAAAAAACACTTTTTTCATGCACGATTACAATACTTGACCATACCCTGTATGGTAAAGTAAATATTCATTTTTAATCTCAATTATTTCATGTTTGGTGTGGTAAATCGTCTTAAAATTTTAGCAGTATGTTTATTATGCTGTTAATGACTTATATTTCAAGTTTCGAAGACTTCTTGAATTTTTGCATTTGTGAAAGAACTACCTTAAACAAAATAAAGTAATACAAAATTGATCTATATATATATACTATATATTTAGAGTCTGATGATGACACAACGATGTCGAAACCACGTCTCTTAATGATAATCATTGGCCTAGTTAGGGAGTTTTCCTAGGGAGGGGGGCAGCCGGCCAGCCTATTAGCTACCACAAGGTTTCAATTTCGGTAATCCGATTAGAGATCAACAAACTTTTTAGTAGAATTGACAAATTTTGGAAGTAACGAAATAATTTAATGAGAAATACATCAGTGATGCCTCGGAATAATAGTTTCGATTTTTCTAGGGGGGGGGGGGGCAATGAGTTTTGTAGGCGGGCACTATCCCCCTTTCCCCACCCATAACTACACCCATGATGAAAATAAAGAACTTAAATTTGAAAATAAAGAAAAGATTTTTTATTATAGACAAAAGAATCAGCCGGGATTCGAACCCGGTATCTTAACATGTCTGGTGCGATGATTATTATAAGAGCGTACATCATAATATCCTATTAGCCACTGAACCCCGAAAGCCTAATTTCTATATGAAGTCGGAATTTTCTTAAATTTTTTCAAAATTCTGGTGATATTGTTTCAAAAATAACCAAATAAATAAATTAATAGTTGAAAGTAATGGAAGGCAGCCCAATTAAAATGATTTATTTTTATTTTTGTTGAAATAGTTATAAATTTTTCTTTTATTTAAAGATAGTACAGGTTATAAATTAAAATATAAATAAGCTGACGTGTTCTGATGTGGCCATCCACTTGACTTTACCATACAACCTGGCCCCTCACTTATATTTAATATTCAATAAAATTATTTATAATCATATAGGGAGGGGGGGGTTAGGTTTTGCATTTTTATACTCCTGGGGTCCCACTGATTATGTATACAAAATTTGGTTGAGTTTGGTACAAGGGTCTAGTTTTTTAATTTAGACCCTACACCCCCCTTCCCCCACCAGTTTGGATGGTTAGTTTTTGCATTTTTAGTCTTCTGGGGCCCCACTGATTATGTATACAAAATTTGGTTGAGTTTGGTACAAGGGTCTAGTTTTTTAATTTAGAACCCCCTCCCCCCACCAGTTTTGGAAGTTTGGTACAGAGTCTGTTTTTTAATTACCTTCTTACCAGTTTGGATGGTTAGTTTTTGCATTTTTAGTCTTCTGGGGCCCCACTGATTATGTATACAAGATTTGGTTAGAGTTTTGTACAAGGGTCTAGTTTTTTAATTTAGACCCCCCCTCCCACCACCAGTTTGGATGGTTAGTTTTTACATTTTTAGTCTTCTGGGGTCCCACTAGATTATGTATACAAAATTTGGTTGAGTTTGGTACAAGGGTCTAGTTTTTAATTTTTTGTCCCTACACCCTCCTATCCCCCATTTTGGGTGGTTAGTTTTTGCATTTTTAGTCTTCTAGGTACCCACTGATTATGTATACAAAATTTGGTTGAGTTTGGTAAATAACCAAGATTTTCACTTTTTTCTAATCAAAATAGTTCCAGCCTTTTTTGAGATATTTTGAGAAAAAAAAACACTTTTTTCAATGCACGATTGTATAGTAATGTAAAAAATGTATTGTCTTATTATATGGACATTTCGAACACACTGTATTCAACATAAAAGAAAAAAATAAATAGCCATTTCAAAAAAAAATAAAAAAACATCTTTAAAAAAAAATTCCTTATATATAATAATTTAAAAGAATTCCGAAATCCAAATAGAAATGAATGAATTTAAATATTTATCTATTTGATAGTGCTAATATAAAATAGAAAAGGGCTTAAGGGGAAGTAATAAAGCTGTAAAAAGACATCCTCATTCTATATAAGTATTAAGCTAAAATAAATGATACTAAATCAAAAAGAGATTCTTTACAAATGAATTTTAAAATTGAACTTGACAGACCCCAGAACGAATTTGCGCCAATGCTTTAGCACCTACCTTTTAGTAGAGGTCCAGATTTATAGATTGATGCATGTAGAAGGTGTTCTCGAAGTATAGTAGTAGAACCAACCATCTGTTGCTAATAACGCCGGTAGATCTCGAGGTATCAAACCACTCACCTAGAATAAGAAATTATTTCATTAAGATTTTACGAATTTTGATTGAATGCTTTTTTTCCTTAGTTGTTTAAAAAAAACAATCGAAGGATTTTTTTTTTTTATTTATAAACAACTTTTAATTTATTACATTTGGTTATTACATTTATTAATTATTTTCTAAGGGATTAAAATTATACTTGAATAACTGATGGTTATTCTCTAAGGGGAGTAATTAATAGTTGGGTTGACCCGGCAAGGAAACGTTATGTTCCTGCGTATAATAAGTTTAAGCAGGTCAGGCAGAACTGTGTCTGAATCAAGCCTGTGATTTATCAATGGAGTAAATGAAACGAGTAGACTGCGCTAACTCAAGACAAGTCTCTTGATTAATGAATTTAATGTTTAAGGTGGGATAATGCCCGACAGAAAGCCGTAATGCTCCTGTGTGGAGAAATGAGAAGAGTAGGCTGGCTAGCTCAGGTCAAGTCTAATTTGTCCGTTGGGCTGAGGGCCCTTTTATAGTGTATATTCTGGACAGTCAGCGGTTTTGATGACGGCATCAAAAGCGCTGAGTTTTCATTTTATCAACCGCGTAACTCCTCCCTTCTTTAGAATTGAGCTTCCGCTGGTAATTGTGGAAGATCAATCGCTTCGTTCGTGTTTAAATTTTGGTTTTGTTTGATGAATTTAAATTTATATTTTTTAATAAAATATATTAAAATTAATATAAGTATACAAATTATTATTATTATAAAGAATGTACTTATTAAATTTTGAAAAGTCTTTGGATACCAGTCTATTTCCAGTATCTTATTTTTATTTAAGTTTATATCATTTATTTCGATTTTATTCAGCGAATGTAGTTTGATTTCTTTATCATTTATTATATTCTTTATAACAATATTTTTACTCGTAATCAAGGGGAGTTCAAGCGTAGAATTATAATTTGAAACTAGGAATTTATTGTTGATCTTACAATCGTTAACATCAGATATTTTATAAAGTCCTATTTTCAAGTATTTATGAATATTTTTACATTTAACCAGAATATCATTGTCTTGGTTTATATTTAGTATAACAATATTGGTATTGGGTATTTTAACAATTTTAGGGTAAAATATTACTGGGTAATATTCACAAGAGTCAGTTTTCATTTTATCAACCGCGTAACTTATATAGCTTTTAACTTAAGCAAAAAGTTACCGAGCATCGCACGGTGGCCAGGTACTTATAATTAAATATGTATGTAAACTTTCCGATTTCCCGCTTAGTGCAATGTATCTAAAAAACTCTATCTTTGGGATTTAATATCTCCGGAACTAAATTGTTCATTAATTTCTTTTTGCCACCAATCGATGCAGAAGTATTTAAATAATAATAACCTGTCTAAATTTCAAAAAAATATTAACAAAACCCATATGGTGAAACAACTACCTTAAATTAAATGAAGCAATTTAAGTGAAAACTTTCTTAAAATTAACATACATTTTCTCATTGAGAACTCGTCTATTAAATTAGTTTAATTTAAAAAATAAGTAAAAAATTTACAAATTTAAGTTTTTTTTCATTTAGGGAATTTATCATTTTGTTAAGAGTCTTTAGGGAATTTTTTTGTGTTGACATTGGCAATTCTGTTAAACAAAGTACCGAGTTGTAAAGTAGAATTGTCCTTTATTCTCTGATATCATTCTAAAGTTTAAATTATATTTTCAGATATCTCTCTTAACATAGATAAAATAAAATATAATTTACCAGTGACCAACATACGGCCCATACTCTCTGCGGCCCAGTTAACATTTCACCACTCAGACCGTATTCTGCAATTTTTAATTAATAATTTTATATTAGCCACATTTTTCACGGGTATTCGAGGACATATATAAAAAATAGGTACTTTCTTAATAATATTTAATAATAAAGTATTTAAATGTATTTTTCTATACTAGATGAGTTTGTTTTAATTCATTGACATTTTCAGGTTATTATTCTAGAATAATTTAATTAAAATGAATACTCAGGCTGATGAGGTTTCTGCCCTGGTTTACCATCAACTTTTGGAACTGGATGTTAGATTAGCAGAGTTATATAAATCCAAATCAAAAACGCCGGTAAGATATTTTTTCATTTGGCTAATTTTTTTATCATGTCTGCAGTTTTTTCTAGAGGGCATTTCGATCTTCGCTTTTACCTTTTATTTTTTATATAATTTATTCTCTAGATTATATATTTGTGGCATTCCACGCCATATCGGAAGGTTCTGAAAATTTTAATTTTTAATTTCCTTCATTTTTGAACATTTTTTAGAATCCATCAAAAAAAAACTACTTGGTAAATTTTTGAAATTTTTTTGATCATCGGTTCAAAAGATATCGAATTTCGGTTTTTCGCTCATAACTTCTTCAATGTTAAGTTAATTTGATTAATTTCTAGGAAGAGGGTGCTTTGCTGTTTTTATTTACTCTTTGTTCTTATGAATGTTTATATATTCTTTTGTTGATTAAAGTTTTTTCTCCCACGTAAATATAAACAGCCTTTTTCTTTTCTAATTAATCTTAATAGATTAATTAATACGATTTAATATTAATAACGTATTATTCAAAAATGGTCCTAATTCAAAATTTTTGTTTTTTAGATATTTTTTAGAGAAAAAAATTATTTAAGGTAGTTGTTCCGCGAAATGCGTTTTCTTAGGATTTTTTGAAATTTATACAGATTATTATTTAAATACTTCTGCATCGATTGGTGGCAAAACGAAATTTATGAACAATATAGTTTCGGAGAAATTAAATTTCAAAAATCGAGTTTTTCGGGCTCTTTAACATTGCACTATACGGGATATCGGAAAGTTTACATACATATTTAATTATAATTAAGAAACTCTTCTTACCATTTTTATAAAAGACTAAACCAACATTAAACATTAACCAATACATATTTTAAGACAATTTTGATTCATAGTTACAACACAGTTTCTGAGATAATAAGGAATAAATAATGAAAAATGTATAAAAAAATTTAGACTAAAAACAATTTGGCAACTGGACATTTTGTCGAATTACTTATTCAATATTAGATTAAGGTATGGGGATTCGAATTTGAATCCTGAACGAATGTTAACAAAGGAAATAAATGGGTTAATAAATTTGTTTTAACAATTAATATTTAATAACAACTTGAAGATTATATATATATATAACAAAACTTTTCTAAATACAAACAATAACTGAACAATAACTTGACTATACAATAACAATTATTTGACCACTTTCATCTATAAACTTAAACTAACTTCTTTTGCTCGTCTTTTATTAATTTGTATACTAGCTCGCTAACCTGATTTTCCAGCGCTGTTAATCGTTGAGACTTTTCTTCAGCCAATCGAAATTCCCCAATGAGTTGATCTCGAGGCGTGTTTTCATTACCCAACGATGTCTTGATTTTGATGTATATATTTGTGAATGCTCTTCCTGAATTCACTCTCTGTTTCTTCAAGCTTCTTAAATCTGTTTCCATTCGTTGCCTTTCAACAGGATCCATCTTTAATAAAAATAATCTTAATATTTAAAATATCGAAGATTATTTTCCCCACAAGGGATGCCACTATTTAACCAGCGAAAGATGCATGCGCTAGATTTTTCAAAATTATAATTTTCATAATGTGTAACGTAGGCGTTGATTACATTTGTTAAAAAATAACAAAACGATTTTTATAGAAATTTAAAATGTATTTTATTTGTCATTTTAATATAAAAATATTCAATCTTTTACAATGGTGCCTTATTTGTCAAACGATCACGGGATTGGCTAGTGGGAAGTGTTTTTATATGCGATTTTTAGGTTTGAAAATTGTAATCTTGTTTTAGAAACTTGAAATGTACTCTTCGATTTTTTTGATAACTTTTTATTTTTAACTTTTTTATTCATTCTAGAAATTTGAAGACCGGGTTGATAGTGGGACTAGGATAATTACTTTTTGATTTTCGATTTTTGAAAATTTCGAAAATATTTTCTTCGCTATATTAAACATTCATTATAAAAACCCCTTTTTGGTATTGAGTTCTCTTTTTTTAGCTATTTTGAATTGATTTTTATACATAAGGTTTCTCGTTAACAGGTGTTTCAAATAAATAATTAGTATTTTAGTTTATTGAAAGAACATTGAAAATCAAAAAGTTAATTATCTTAGGCCCACTATCAACCTGGTCTTCAAATTTCTAGAATGAATAGAAAAGTTAAAAATAAAAAGTTATTAAAATAAGCTGACGTGTTCTGATGTAGGACTTTACCATACAACCTGGCCTCTAAAATTATTTATAATCATGTGGGGGGGGGGGGGTTAGTTTTTGCATTTATATACTTCTGGGGTCCCACTGATTATGTATAAAAAATTTGGTTGAGTTTGGTAAATGGCCAAGATTTTTTTTGACCCTACACCCGCCCCCCCCCCCCCATTTTGGGCGGCTAGTTTTTGCATTTTTAACCGACTTCAAAAAAGGAGGAGGTTCTCTATTCGACTGAATTTTTTTTTTTTTTATGCCTATGTTACCTCATATCTTCGCCAATTGTCAACCGATTTTGAAATTTTTTTTGCATTGGGCCCAGTCTAGCTTCCGATTGGTCCCATTTTTTTTTCGTTTTTTTTTCATTGGTATTAGACCTTTTTTATTAGGTTTGTTATTATCTTTGTTTATGAACCGATTTCGATGGTTCTTTTTTTATCCGAAAGGGGGTGTCTTAGGGATGGTGTCATATTAATTTGGTCAAATTCTGATGATATTATCACTATTAATAACATCACTAAAAAGAGAAAAATAAAAATTTTTAAGAAAAAATAAAAACCGACTTCAAAAAATTAAATTCAACAAATAAAATACACTAAAAGGTATAAAATAATTATTATCTTATTTAGTTACAACTAAACGACGAAATATTAACATGAAATTACTTTTTGAAGTTGGTGCCAAACATATACCTTTTATGAATCGCACTCGACGGATCTTACTTAGTACGTTTGGTGGGTACGCTCGCTTATAGGTATAGTTTGTTTGGTACCGACTTCAAAAAGTAATTTCATGCTAATATTTCGTCGTTTAGTTGTAACTAAATAAGATAATAATTATTTTATACCTTTTAGTGTATTTTATTTGTTGCATTTAATTTTTTGAAGTCGGTTTTTGTTTTTTTCTTAAAATTTTTTTAGACTTCTGGGGTCCCACTGATTATGTATACAAAATTTGGTTGCGTTTGGTAAATGGCCAAGATTTTCATTTTTTGACCCCCCCCCCATTTTGGGCGGTTAGTTTTTGCATTTTGAGACTTCTGGGGGTCCACTGATTATGTATACAAAATTTGGTTGAATTTGCTCAAATGGCCTAGATTTTTAATTTTTAACCCCCCCCCCTTTAACCTCCTTAATTTTGGGTCGATATGCACCAAAATCTAATCAGCTCTTAATCTCAATGGACCAAAACTACGTGTGAAATTTGGTTTTGATATTTACACAAGTTTTTGTGCTAGCTCGTCCACAAAAATTGGTAATGCACAGACTAACAGACATTTTGACAAAACAATTATTATCTCGAAAAATATAATTTTTTCGATGTTCACTTATTAGAGCTTTTTTGTAGAGCGAAATGCCATGGTTTCGCTCAATTTTTTTTAATCAAAATATTTTAAGCCGTTTTTGAGATATTTCGAAAAAAAGAAGGAATAAAAAAACACTTTTTTCATGCACGATTATAATATGTTCTTGACCATACCCTTTATGGTAAAGTAAAAATCGTAGAGTACATTTCAAGTTTCAAAAACAAGATTACAATTTTCAAACTCAAAAATTGCATAGAAAAACACTTTAAATAATTTGTTTTCTCTAAAAAGTATCTAAAATACAAAAATTTTAATCTTGACCATTTTTGAAGAAGTTGTGACCGAAAAACCGAAATTTGTTAAAAAATAAAACGATTTTTATAGAAATTTCAAATGTATTTTATCTGTCATTTTAATATAAAAATATTCAATCTCTTACAATGGTGCCAAATTTGTCAAACGAGCACGAGATTTGCTAGAATTGGTACATAAACAGCAAAAAGTTTTGGGCTTATGAATTATGACGAGTTTGAAAATTGTAATCTTGTTTTAGAAACTTGAAATGTACTCTTCGGTTTTTTTGATAACTTTTTATTTTTAACTTTTTTATTCATTCTAGAAATTTGAAGACCGGGTTGATAGTGGGCCTAGGATAATTACGAAAATATTTTCTTCGCTATATTAACCATTCATTATGAAAACCCCTTTTTGGTATTGAGTTCTCTTTTTTACTTTATTTTTAGCTATTTTGAATTGATTTTTATACATGAGGTTTCTCGTTAACAGGTGTTTCAAATAAATAATTAGTATTTTAGTTTATTGAAAGAACATTGAAAATCAAAAAGTTAATTATCTTAGGCCCACTATCAACCCGGTCTTCAAATTTCTAGAATGAATAGAAAAGTTAAAAATAAAAAGTTATTAAAATAAGCTGACGTGTTCTGATGTGGCCATCCACTTGACTTTACCATACAACCTGGCCTCTAAAATTATTTATAATCATGTGGGGGGGGGGGGGTTAGTTTTTGCATTTATATACTTCTGGGGTCCCACTGATTATGTATACAAAATTTGGTTGAGTTTGGTAAATGGCCAAGATTTTTTTTGACCCCCCCCCCCATTTTGGGCGGCTAGTTTTTGCATTTTGAGACTTCTGGGGTCCCACTGATTATGTATACAAAATTTGGTTGCGTTTGGTAAATGGCCAAGATTTTCATTTTTTGACCCCCCCCCCCCATTTTGGGCGGCTAGTTTTTGCATTTTGAGACCTCTGGGGGTCCACTGATTATGTATACAAAATTTGGTTGTATTTGCTCAAATGGCCTAGATTTCTAATTTTTAACCCCCCCTTTACCCCCTTAATTTTGGGTCGATATGCACAAAAATCTAATCAGCTCTTAATCTCAATGGACCAAAACTACGAGTGAAATTTGGTTTTGATATTTACACAAGTTTTTGTGCTAGCTCGTCCACAAAAATTGGTAACGCACAGACTAACAGACATTTTGACAAAACAATTATTATCTCGAAAAATATAATTTTTTCGATATTCACTTATTAGAGCTTTTTTGTAGAGCGAAATGCCATGGTTTCGCTCAATTTTTTTTAATCAAAATATTTTAAGCCGTTTTTGAGATATTTCGAAAAAAAGAAGGAAAAAAAACACTTTTTTCATGCACGATTATAATATGTACTTGACCATACCTTTATGGTAAAGTAAAAATCGTAGAGTACATTTCAAGTTTCTAAAACAAGATTACAATTTTCAAACTCAAAAATTGCATAGAAAAACACTTTAAATAATTTGTTTTCTCTTAAAAAGTATCTAAAATACAAAAATTTCAAAAAAAATTTAATCTTGACCATTTTTGAAGAAGTTTGGACCGAAAAACCGAAATTCGATATTTTTTGAACCGGTGATCAAACAAAATTTCCAAATTTACCAGGAAGATTTTTTTTTGACGAGTACTGAAAAATGTTCAAATAAAATGAAGGAAATTAAAAATGGAAATTTTTCAAACGTTCCGATTTGGTGTGGAATGGCTCATTTATTTATTTCTATTTTTGGTTTTTGAAAAATAATTCTATAAACTTTTTAATAATTTTGTCTTTTATTTACAGATAAAAATTCTAGCAAAGAATTCTCCCACCCTAAGGGATGTTGTTTCTTTTTTTGAAAGTTCACAACAACATATGGAATTAAATGCAAGGAATTCATCAAATCATGGTTTAAATTCTACGGAAGGATCCTCACATAATTTCAAAAACGAAGGTGAGAATTAGAACAACACACAAAGAGCAAAAATTAGAACAAAACTATTGTAGAAATTACGAGTATTTATTGAAGGGAAAGGAAAAAAATAAAAAAGTACGAAATATTAAAAAAAATATAATTCCATATTTTGACTAGATAGGGAATTCAAAAAATTATTTCTAAAGCTAAAATGGCATTTTAATTTTATTTTGATTTAAATAGGCTGACATGTTTTGATGTGGCCATCCACTTGACTTTACCATACAACCTGGCCCCTCACTTAGATTTAATATTTAATAAAATTATTTATAATCATATAGGGGAGGGGTTAGTTTTTGCATTTTTAGACTCCTGGGGGCCCACTGATTATGTATACAAAATTTGGTTGAGTTTGGTCAAATGGCCTTGATTTTTAATTTTTATTCCCCCCCCCCCCTTAATTTTGGGTCGATATGCACCAAAATCTAATCAGCTCTTAATCTCAATGGACCAAAACTACGTGTGAAATTTGGTTCCGATATTCACACTAGTTTTTAACCGACTTCAAAAAAGGAGGAGGTTCTCTATTCGACTGAATTTTTTTTTACTTTATTTTTTTTTTGTGCCTATGTTACCTCATATCTCCGCCAATTGTGAACCGATTTTGAAATTTTATTGCATTGGGTTCAGTCTAGCTTCCGATTGGTCCCGTTTTTTTCATTGGTATTAGACCTTTTTTGATATGTTTGTTTAGGCATAACTTCTTTGTTTATGAACTGATTTCGATGATTCTTTTTTTATTGGAAAGGGGGTATCTTAAGGATGGTGCCATATTAATTTGGTTAAGTTCTGATGATATGATCACTATTAATAACATCACTAAAAAGAGAAAAATAAAAATAAAACCTACTTCAAAAAAATTAAATGCAACAAATAAAATAAACTAAAAGGTATAAAATAATTATTATCTTATTTAGTTACAACTAAACGACGAAATATTAACATGAAATTACTTTTTGAAGTCGGTGCCAAACAAACTATACCTATAAGCGAGCGTACCCGCCAAACGTACTAATTAAGATCCGTCGAGTGCGATTCATAAAATGTATATGTTTGGCACCGACTTCAAAAAGTAATTTCATGTTAATATTTCGTCGTTTAGTTGTAACTAAATAAGTTAATAATTATTTTATACCTTTTAGTGTATTTTATTTGTTGCATTTAATTTTTTTGAAGTCGGTTTTATTTTATTTTTCTTAAAAATTATTTTTTGAGGTAGCTCGTCCACAAACATTTGGTAACGCACAGACTAACTGACTAACAGACATTTTGACAAAACAATTATTATCTCGAAAAATATAATTTTTTCGATGTTCACTTAATGGGGCTTTTTTGTAGAGCGAACTCCCATGGTTTCGCTCAATTTTTACTTTACCATACAGGGTATGGTCAAGTATTGTAATCGTGCATGTAAAAAAGTGTTTTTTTTCCTTCTTTTTTTCGAAATATCTCAAAAACGACTGAAACTATTTTGATTAAAAAAATTGAGCGAAACCATGGCATTTTGCTCTACAAAAAGCCCTAATAAGTAAACAGCGAAAAAATTATATTTTTCGAGATAATAATTGTTTTGTCAAAATGTCTGTTATTCTGTTAGTTAGTCTGTGCTCTACCAATTTTTGTGGACGAGCTAGCACAAAAACTTGTGTAAATATCAAAACCAAATTTCACACGTAGTTTTGACATATAATTGGAAGTATTCCGTTTCCATTCGGATTTGATAGATGACACCAACTTATGATTTCTTATAAATTTGAATCTATTACCATCGGCAAATTAATATCTTTCACGATAATATAACTGTTGCAACCAATAACTTCTATACATTGAAAGAGAATTAAAACCACCTGGATTGGATATTTTTAATGAGAGAATTTACCAGAATGCAGACGTTTAGAATGCTATTTCTAGAGTCGTTTTCAAGTCGAGAACTCTCTTGAAAGACTGAGAAATATATATTTAGCCTGTATGATATGTCAACAGGAAGTTGCTATTGAAGACATATGTATGGAGCATAGCCATGTACGGGTGTGAAACCTGGACAATTAGAGAAGCGGAGAGAAAGAGATTAGAGGCTTTCAATGTGGTGCTACAGAAGAATGATGAATATCAAATGGATGGATAAAATTACAAATGAAGAAGTTCTTGGAAGAATCGGAGAAAGAAGAACCTTGGGGAAGAGTCTGAAGAAGAGAAGAGGTCAGATGATGGGACACACACTGAGACATGGGGGACTACTTAGGGATATCTTGGAAGGGGAGGTGGGAAAGAAAAGGGGAAGGGGAAGACCCAGATTAGAATATTTCAACCAAATAATTGGGGATATGGGATGCCAGACATTTAGAGAGGTCAAACAGCTGGCGGGGGACAGAGTCGAGTGGAGACGGATTGCTGCATCAAACCAGTCTTAGGACTGTATACTCAATGATGATGATGATGATTTGGTCCATTGAGATTAAGAGCTGATTAGATTTTGGTGCATATCGACCCAAAATTAAGGGGGGTGGAGGGGGTTAAAAATTAAAAATCTAGGCCATTTGAGCAAACTCAACCAAATTTTGTATACATAATCAGTGGGACCCCAGAAGTATAAAAATGCAAAAACTAACCCCTCCCCCTACATGATTATAAATAATTTTAGGGGCCAGGTTGTATGGTAAAGTCAAGTGGATGGCCACATCAGAACACGTCAGCTTATTTTAATCAAAATAGTTTAAGTCGTTTTTTAGATATTTCGAAAAAAAGAAGGAAAAAAAACCACTTTTTTCATGTACGATTACAATACTTGACCCTACCCTGTATGGTAAAGTAAAAAACAGAAAATTCTAACAGCTATTTATTAAAGTAAAAAAAAACCTGACTAATTCAAAAAATGTCCCGTATAAGAAAGAGCTTTGAACGTCTGAACGAATGATCGATTTATTCATTAAATTCATTTTTTTTTATTTTCGATATACTTAATATTAAGATTCCATGAATTAATCGAAAGTGTTAACATTTTAAATTATCTCTATTATAATTCAAATATATTTTATTTTAATTCATCATCATTGAGTATACAGTCCTAAGACTGGTTTGATGCAACAATCCGTCTCCACTCGACTCTGTCCCCCGCCAGCTGTTTAACCTCCCTAAATGTCTGGCATCCCATATCCCCAATTATTTGGTTGAAATATTCTAATCTGGTTCTTCCCCTTCCCCTTTTCTTTCCCACCTCCCCCTCTAAGATATCCCTAAGCAGTCCCCCATGTCTCAGTGTGTGCCCCATCATCTGACCTCTTCTCTTCTTCAGACTCTTCCACAAGGTTCTTCTTTCTCCGATTCTTCCAAGAACTTCTTCATTTGTAATTTTATCCATCCATTTGATATTCATCATTCTTCTGTAGCACCACATTTCGAAAGCCTCCAATCTCTTTCTCTCCGCTTTTCCAATTGTCCAGGTTTCACACCCGTACATGGCTATGCTCCATACATATGTCTTCAATAGCAACTTCCTGTTTGCTAAGCTGATTGAGGAGGAGCATAGTAGTTTTTGTTTTGAATTAAACCCCATTTTTGCTTGGGCAATTCTTGATTTAATTTCGTTTTTGCTCCTCCCATCCCATGTTATTTTACTTCCTAGGTAGCGGAATTCCTTAACTCCTTCTAGGTTTTCTTGGTTAATTTTGATGCATTCCTGTCTCGTTTGTTCTTTTTTTGTACATACTAGGACCTTGGTTTTATTCTTGTTTATTTTCATTTTGATTTCTTCTATTAGGATTTGGCTAATTCCATTCAAGGCGTCCTCTAATTCTTTTTTATTGCTTCCTAGAAGGGCAATGTCATCGGCAAATCTTAACATAGCGATCTTTTGACCTTGGATTTCTATACCTGTATCAATTTTGTCTTTGAATTCTTTAATCGCTTCTTCTATGTATAAGTTGAAAATCATGGGTGACAGCACACATCCTTGTCTTACACCTTTTTTTATTTTGGCTTCTCTGTGTTCATCACCAATATTTATAATTGCCGTCTATTTTAATTCATTTTATCAAAAAATAAAAATTATCAAGTGTCGGGTTTTTTTTGATGTCCCTATTATTATTAATATAATTTTTTGGTTAGGGTTACAGTTAGGGTATTATTTAGGTACAGACATAATTTAAATAAAAGTTATTTCTTGTTTAGTGTATTATTTTCCCAACCAAAACATTCTGTTAAAAAGCAGGCCAAGTTGGAAAAAGTATTGAAATCTAATGTGCAGCCAAGTTACGTATATTCTCCAAGAATATTTAAGTTGAGAAAATAGTATTTTCAATTAAAATACATTCTTTCTATTTTGAATGACAATCTAAATTTATGGATTTTAAATTTAGATTATTTTCATGAAACATGGCTGTTCACGAATCTAGTTCATTAATTAACCCTTACAGTATAATTCGTAACAGCCAAGTTTTATGAAAATAATCTAAATTAAAAATTTAGATTGTCATTCAAAACAGAAAGAATGTATTTTATTTGAAAATACTATTTTCTCAACTTAATTATTCTTGGCGATTATAACTTGGCTGAACAGTAGATTTCACATTATTTTGATAGGTTTTTTAATTAAGCTAATTATCAATTAACAGGTGGTCGAATAAAAATAAATCATGAATTTTAATCAAAACAAAACAATTGGTTGTCAAAATAAACTATAACCCGGACTTCCAGGTCACTAATAATAATGAATGGTGTGTGTGTGTGTGTAATGGTCTAATTCTTGAAGGAGACAATAAAAGAGTCTCTCTTCTGCTGGAATTATAAATTTTATTTATAACGAGACTATAGTTTCGAGGTCTTTGCCCTCTTCATCAGTCTATTACAAGTGATACACAGGAATTAAGGTAGTTGTTCCGCCAAATGCGTTTTCTTAAGATTTTTTTGAAATTTATACAGATTATTATTTAAATACTTCAGCATCGATTGGTGGCAAAACAATATTTATGATCCATATAGTTCTGGAGATATTAAATTTCAAAAATAGAGTTTTTCAGATACATTGCACTATTCGGGATATCGGAAAATTTACATACATATTTAATTATAATTAAGAAACCCTTCTTACCATTTTTTCAAAAACTAAATCAACATTAAACAATAACTAATACATATTTTAAGACAATTTTGATTCATAGTTACAACACAGTTTCTGAGAATTAATTAAAAGTAAAAAATAGATAGCACAAATATCTAGTTAAATAGAAATTGGAAATAAATAAAAATATAATATTACTAATAGGTTCGCCTCTCCTTCAAGAGTCGGACGGTTCCGCTGGCTTTCGGCTGGCCGACGAGAGCTTGAAAAGTGAAAGGTGCGCAGATAGTGTGCGCACGAAAATCGTAACGAGGTCATTCGTTGAGTAGATTTCACTCCCCATATTTTTTTCATACCGGGCTATTATATGCAAATCGATTCTTAAGGAGTAAACTCCAAAAAAAAATATTAAATCCAAATGAATTTGATTGATTTAGATATTTATCATTTAAAATTATTAACTCACCTAAGGCGACCTGGCGACTGTGGGTCAGTGGGTAGAGTGTTGGGTCGCTGAATCCGAGATCGCTGGTTCGAGACCGAGGTCACGGCAGATAGATATTTGAAGTCGCTTCCTCTTGGAAAGTAATGGCAACCTACCAAGAGTATAATTGCCAAGTGACCTCTCCAAATTAGCCGTTCGGAACCGGCGTTAAAAAATAGGTCCCGTATATTTGTGTAAAACAACTAAACACACCTCAGCACAGGTATATGTGGAGAGGCGCCGACACCCGTTTCGGGTATGGCAGTCTAAGAGTGTGATTGGACAGTCACGTTAAAAAATACCCTAAAATTTGAGGTGACTGTGGGTCAGTGGCTAGAGTGTCGGGTCGCTGACTCGGAGATCGCTGGTTCGAGACCTAGTCTCGGCAGATAGATATTTGCAGTCGCCTCCTCTTGGAAAGTAATGGCAACCTACCAAGAGTATAATTGCCTAGTCACCTCTCCAAATTAGCCGTTCGGAACCGGCGTTAAAAAGTAGGTCCCGTATATCTGTGTAAAAACAACTAAAACGCACTCAGCACAGGTATATGTGGAGAGGCGCCGACACCCGTTTCGGGTATGGCACTCGAAGAACTCACCTAAACTGCAAACAGCGTATCTAGTCTTGAAAAAGTTTCACTTTTCCCTCCGATTTCTAATTAAAATCACTGATGATGAAGGTCAAACCTTCGAAACTATAGTCTCTAACAAATAAATTATATATGGTATTTACAACATATTTATATTCGTGTGCATATGTTTGCATCAAGCAGAGGACAACTTCATTGATTTCACTTTATGATTCAGTAACTTTTCTACTCTGCAAAACAACATCTTTTTCTAGAGTTTATACTCCTATTTGTGTTCTAATTTATTTTATACTATTGTTCTCAAGTTTTAAATCGTTAGCAGTGAATGACGTCAGCTAGTGAGGTCAGAGGACCAACGACAGCGCTTAGACTTAGAATATAAATCGGAACAAATTTCAGCGCTCTCCATGCAATTCGAAATGTACCCTAACTTCAGAATCCTAAACTTAATAATAATCAGATCGATAACGAAAAAAATTATTTGTTTTTAGATGTCCGCATGAAGTAAAATTGGAGGGCTTAATCTTAAACTAGAACGCTGAATTTACTACGGCGCATCTTCCCAGATGATAATTATAGCATCTAATTATACCTGGCTCGGTATAAATGGAACTGGAACATTATCCTCCTTGGAAATTTCTTCTGTTATATTTGGTAAGTTTGATTAATTGATTAAACTTTCATGTATGATAATGGATCGACAATTGCAACTATTCAGACTCTATATGTAATATTGATGGATTCTAAAACTATTTATTTATTATTATTATTATTTTTTTTTTAGATGTTGTCAATATTCCGGACAAATCAGCAACACAAGCCGACATATCCAAGATTATTAAAACTTGGCTAAGAAATGCTAAATCTCGGGCTAATCAAAGATTGAACAGAATATACAGGTTTTTTCCACGCATCATATAATATCTTTAAGTATCCAGATACTACTTATAAATTAGATAAGTTAATTTATACCTATATATATCTATATATACATGCTTAAGACACAAATAATAGATATAAATGCAGATTATCCACAAAACCAACATAGATATATATTTGTTGTACCTTTTTGATGCAACTTGTATCAATATCATTATAAAAAAAAAACTATTTAATCGACATGCACTCAGGCCCACCCAAATACAAACAAGTATCCAAAACTTATTTAAACATTAACTTACACAAATCCAAATGCTGAAGACATGCCTACATACGAGTACTTACGTACTATTTTCATTTATTTATTTAAAAAAGTCTCATATAAACTCATTTATAAAACAAAGATGCATATAAATTTGTTTAGAATATATATTATATATATATATCACCTGCTCACTCACAAATCTCTACACATCCAAACACTAAGTCTATGTATTAAAAAACCAGTGGCCTAGCCAAGACTTACTTCTGGGCGGGGGTGGGGGTTCTACTAGTTAGTTAAAAGGATATCAAGAAATACTTTTGCTTTTTTATATTTTAATATAAATCTTCCCAACACCAAAAAAATCAAAATATTCATATTTCTTTGAATAATCACATTTATTATAGTCCCATCATTAAGTAAAAAATAAATAAAAAATAAAATATGTGCGTCTCGGGACGCGCGACATAAGTGATAACTTAAACTAATCTAAGTTGAACTATTTAATATTGAAACTGTTTAACTTGAGGAAAGCTTAAGTTATTACTTAAATTTTATGTATATCAATATGATAATGTAAGAAAAGGTTATTCATAAAATCTTTTATTGATTATAAAATATATTTTATTCTTAGTTACAATTCTTGAATATGTACATTAAAATTTTGTGTATGTATATTATTAGTATCATTATTTTATCCTATAAAAGTAGCGTCAATGTATGAGCTATGATATGAAGTTACGAAAGTGGGTTTATGCCCTCGGGTGTTCAAAATATGGAGTTCATGCATATCAATGAATGCTTCAATCTCCTCGCCGTTGGAGTCCATTACTGGAGAATTCCAGCGGGTAGATTTGGCTTTGAAGTCTCCACAGATAATAATGTTCTCATTTAGCCCTATTTTTAAGAGGACTGATTCCAGTGCATTTAGAATTAATTCTCTATCGCCGCTGTATTTGAAGTAGGCATTTATTATAAAAAGTTAAAACCGTCGTGGCTGATGTTAACAGCCATGACGTCTGGGTTATTTTGACAGGGAATTTGCATCACACCCAACTTAGAATTTAGAATAGCAATGGCCAGGGGTTTGACACTGCAGTGGTTGGTGGGGGTTTTGTCTATATTTAAATGAGGCTCTTGTATAATGATTATATCAATATTTTTTGAGGTCTGCTCCCTCAGTTCGGAAGCTACGGTGCGAGAATGATTCGTGTTTAATTGAACCAATCTAATGGTTGGTTGCTCTCTGGAATCCATTGAGCGGTTTTTAACGGCCATTTAGATTGTATTGGTATTGCTAATCACTTTTTTTATATAATTCAGAAGGCTGGGGCAGGTCTTGCTATTGACTGCGTGTTCAGATGGCATATTCTTCTTGGAGCAGTTCACGCATTTCTTAGGTCCATTAGGTGTCTTGCAATCCTTATACCCGTGTCCAACGATCGCGCAGATGTTGCACCTGGGTGGTTTTGTCTTGTTTTTACATCTGGCGGAGATGTGACCAAAGCCTAAACAATGGTAACAACGAGTTTGGTCCGTGAAGTCCTTAATTCTACAGGAGTTGAGCATGACGTATATCCTGTCTCGCTTGATGAGCGCATTGCGTAGATCAGGGCTAGTTTCCTCAACCCAGTGGGTGTATGGCATGTCTTTCTTGTCTAATTGGAATAGGGGTTTGATGGCCGATTTAAAAGAGGCAAATTCTTCTTCCAGTTCAGGGTTTTGTGCAGCTATAACTTCAATCAGTTCGTCTTTTTAGACTTCCGAGGGTATATTATATAGTACCACACGGGGTAGCCTTTTGATCGGAGCTCTGATTGTGTTTTTCTCAGTGAGATTCTTATTTTCTCTTATTTTAGTTGCGTGTTCGGGTTTTCTGGTGACAACTATCCATTCGTCGCCGCTTTGTTTAACAGATTTTATCTGTATATTGTTTTCCTCTGCTTGGAGTTTTGCAAGTGCTATTTTCGGTTCGGTTGCATTTTTAAGGTCTTCGCCCATTTCGACTATAACAACATTCTTCTTTGGCGCATTATCGCTTGAGGATTGTATAGAGCGCTTTATAGTTTCGTTAATAATCGGTTTCTTGGGTTGCTCCTTGGTAGGGCCAGAGGACTGTACCTTGGCAGGGATTGTGGCTTGTGTCTTTTCGTTGTTGTTTTTTTTGTCAATCTTGACGATTTCTGTGAAGTGCTCACCGAATTTGAGTATGAGTTTCCTCAATTCTTCTCTTATGGTGTTGCTCAATCCTGTCAATCCTTCCATTGTTTGACTGACGGACGCATCTCAGCGAGCTCCTGCTGTTTCATCGATTTTTCGACGGACCAAGGGCGCCACAAATTAGTATTTTTCAATACTAAGAAAAGGTACATAATTCTGCATCTTTTGATGTATAAATCATAATTTTTACCTAAGAATTGTAATTTATATATCGATAAGCAGATATTTAACCAAAGCATCTCGGCTGGTAGCCATTTGCCAAATTGGTTTTTAGATTTAAAAAAATTAATATAGCTTGAAATAATATATTTCAACTTTGGAAACTTTAACGGCATATAATCCTCGATGTTTTACAAATTATTCTCAATATTAAAATCGAGATAATTAATTGAATATCGCGTGTTCAAAAACCAAGTCATCGGTCTCAACCGTTCGACTTTGGTAAATCCGTACAAAATAATTTCCACAGGCCTAAACAAATAAAACTTTATATAGAATATATTTTTGCAATAAATTCTCGAAGTTTTAATATATGTTTCAATATTCAAATCGTCATATTTGATTAAATATCGCAATTTGAAATACAAAGCTACTTTGACAGCTCAGCTGCAAGGATCCTCCCGGGAGTCGAAATATATATTTTGTCCTCACGGGACTCATAATTAATATTAACTCTACTTTTGACAAAAAATATAATTTAATTGAGTATATTTAATTAATTATATATGCCAGAAGTATCAATTAAAAAGAAACGAAATCGACCTGGTTCTCCTTATAAAAAAAAATTATTTATAGACTGAATCAATTAGATTTGTATCTAAAAAATAAATATAGATTAAATTCCCGAACTTTTAACATATATCTCAACTTTCAAGTCGAGATATTTAATTAATTATCGCGAATCTAAAATTTAAAAAAATTTTGACAGCTGAATTTCAAAGTCTGTCCCGGGCGACAAGATATATAGTTTTAGCTATATATTTTGTCCTAATAAGTCTAATAATCATTTTTAATTGAGGTTTTGGCATAAATTATATTATAGTTAGGCCTAATTAATTAATAATTAGATATAAATAAGTGAACATTCAAATAGAGTCGTCTAGTGACATTTTGTCAATCTAGTGACTAGGTTTGTCCGTTGCCACGAAATTCAAATTCAAAAATTTGAAAAACGTGCGGATTAGCTTTAAATAATTAATAAATATTAATTTAATATTTAATAAAAAAAATTAACAAAAAAAACACATCCCCCCCACCCCCCCCCCTCAGAAACTTTAATATATACTTTAATATATATTATATTAATATAATATATATAGATTATATATATATATAAATTTGGCATTTAAATTAGTGTAAATTTTAACGAGATTATTTTACCTAATAAATTAAATAACTAATTATTTTACAAAATAAATATAATTAAGAGAGAAAAGATAAATAAGACAGGGCGCAGTTCTCCCACCAAAATGTCGGGCGACAAAATGGAGGTTCAACTCTCTGGAGGGGTCAAAAGACCCCACTCGAGTACCCCCAGCCCCCCCCCCCCCAGCCCCCGACCCGAAACTAAAAATAAGAAAAAAGAAAGTCCAAAAGAAAGGACAAAGAAAAAAACAATGAGGAGATAGAATTCAAATCTGCCTCCTCAAAGAAGAGACCAAAATCCGAGACCCGAGCAGACTCAGCCGACACAACAGATGTGGAGGCTTTAATAAAAAAGGCTAAGACAAATAAAAAAAACAGCGAGGAAAAACAACTTGGCACCAGTCGAGGGGGACAAAGTAGCCGCCGTCGGGGAGACCACTCCGGAACCCCCGGCCCCGGCCCAACCAACCCCTCAACGCCACCCCCGCACTATACCCGTTCTAGACAACCCTGCCCCTCTTTCAACAGCCTGGTCACAGGTTGCAAAGAGGAACAAACAGGCGACTGAAAGGCAGCAATGCCAGGACCACCCCCCTTGTAGCTGCAAAAAGGCAATCCCCCCTAAGCCGAAACCGAGAGAAATCCCGGAAACACTTAGGTTAGCAAAGAACGACTGGTTGGAAGCCAGAAAATTCGCCTGGGAACTCGACACTCTTCCCGAGAAAACCAGGGTCGAGAGGCTAAAACATCTCGACAAATTAGCTATAAGATTCGTAGAAATAAAGGATAAGCACTCGGAAACGAGAGCTCCCATCCCTGCCCCTCGAACAAAGATAAATTCAACCCCAGCAAAACCAGTCATCAAAAACGAGATCAAACGCTCGCAGAAGAATGACAACACCTCTAAGGTCGTAATAATCGACCTCAAAGAGGATATGAAAGACGTCCCAGACCATGAAGCGAAGAAAACCTTCGCGGACATGGTCAAGCCCGCCGAAAACGGCTTTCAATTCAAATCAGTCAAGAGAAGCAACTCGAAACTGATAGTGGTGACAAGCTCGAAAGAGCAAGCCACCAAACTTAAAAACCTCCCCAGTATCCAAAAGGCAGGTCATCATTGTAGGGAGCCCACGGCTATAAAACCTAGAATGATACTCCTGCACGTGAATCCAAGCCTAGACAAGGACACTCTTTAGCAAGTCCTTTACCATTTCGATAAAGGCCTATCCAAAGCTCAAAAAGACGGCGGTCATTACTACTAGAGAATATATGTTGGGCCGGCATACACTTCCTGCCATTGATAGAGAGAAACAATTCTCCTACCTTGGTGTCCCTTTCACTGCTGAAGGGAAATGTAAAAGTAATACCATAGCCCACCTCAAAAAAGTGGTTGATGTGCTCACAAAAGCACCACTCAAACCCCAACAAAGGCTATTCGCCCTTAGGGTTGTTATCCTCCCTAGCTGTTATCACATCCTAACACTGGGAGGATCAAACCTAAGTCTCCTAAAGAAAGTTGATTTGATGGTAAGAGCTGCGGTTAAAAAATGGTGCAACTTACCTAGAGACACACCCAATGCATACTTCCATGCATCAAGCCTCGATGGGGGACTTGGAATCCCTTCCATGAGATGGCTAATGCCTTTGCACAGGTACCTACGACTTAACCGATATGAACAAAGCCTAGAAAATAACACCCAGTATTTGACTTCAGAAATCCGCAAAGCCAAGCTTCGACTTGCCCTTGCCCAGGCGAATCTTCTAGTGGAAGGAGTGACTAATATTAACGACCGCTTGGTTTCGATGTTCCCGCATAGGACCTTATATGCCATTAAGGGTCAAATTAGGAAGCCTGAACATAAGAGCAGAGTCACTGAATTCATTCAGTCTATCCAGTCTGAAATCGATGAAATTCTGACTCATCCAAATCCCACAGCTACTAATCCCCTGCAAGTCTCATCTTCAATGAACTTCAGGGATAGAGCAAGAGTCTATTTTAATACCTTAGGGCCAATAACATCTCCTGAGTTCCACTTAAAGAACTTAGATGCCTTATGTAACAATATTTGTTCATGGACGACTGGCCAACTTACCGCTCAAGTGGAGTCATACTTACGAAAATTGTTTAAAATAACAAGTACGTCCAAACCGGCTCGAAAGGTTAATCCACCAAGAAGGAACCTGCCGAAACGCCTACTAAGACGTATAGAGTATGGTAAGACGCAGAAGCTGTGGAAAAGAATCCATGTCGTGCCATTAAAACGATTATTGACGAAAAGGACACGTCTCGCCTCCCAATAGGGAGGCAATGACGGAATACTGGAAAACTAAGTTTTCCAGTAAAAATCAAACCTGTCCTCAGAATGAGCCTCATGACAGTGTTATATCTCAATTATGGGAGCCTATCACTGTCGAAGAGCTTCATCTCTGTCATCTGAATATGTCAACAAGCCCAGGCCCTGACGGAATTACTGCCAGACAACTTCGTGAAATACCGGAGCTGTTACAAGGACGGATACACCGACTATCGTTAGGCCCTCAGGTTCAACGACGACCTTGCAAAGATGCTCTACATGCAACTTAACTTTCTCCCAATGCAGATTCCCACATTGTAAATTTCGAACACCCACTCTTACTGGAGTTAGGGTTCATGAGCAAAGAACCCATAAGGCTTTTTTTGACAGACTGCAGGCTGAATTAATTCGGAATCAGACGTCAAAAAAGAAGCCGAGATGGACCGAGGAAGAGAAAAACCTGTTAGCACTTGCGTAGGCTAATCTCATGATTGAAGGTGAAAACAATATCATTAATCACTTGGTCTCCAAGTTCACGCACAGAACAATAGACGCCATTAAGGGTCAGATTAGGAAACCGGAGCACAAAACTCGAGTCAGTGAGTTCACTTCAGTTCTTCAGACCCAAATCGATAGTATTTTGCTTCCCGCAACTAACCCTGTAGCTACTGATCCTCCGCAAGCCTCTTGCAACTACAAGGACAGAGCAAAAGCATACCTAGATACCTTAGAGCCCATAACTTCAACTAAATTCTTTCTATTTAGACGAGTTAGAAGCCCTGTGTAACAATATTTGCATATGGCCGACTAGACAACTTATCGCAACAGTGGAGTCTTATATACGAAAATTGTTTAAAACAACAAGTACGTTGAAGCCAACACAGAAGATACATAATCCATCAAGAAGGAACCTTCCAAAGCGCCAGCTAAGACGTATAGAGTATGGTAAGACGCAGAAGCTGTGGAAAAAGAATCCATGTCGTGCCATAAAAACAATTATTGATGAAAAGGACTGTGTGTCGCCACCCGATAGGGAGGTGATGACCCAATACTGGAAAACAACGTTTTCTAGTAGGAAGACCACAAGTCCTGACTATGAGCCTCGCGAGAGTGTGAAGACCCAATTATGGGACCCGATCACAATCGAGGAGCTTCATAGCTGCCATATCGAGAGCTCAACCAGCCCAGGCCCTGACGGGATTTCTGCCAAGCAACTTCGTTCCATTCCGGAACCGTTACTTGTCAGAATTTTAAATCTTTTAATGGCCTGTGGCAAAATGCCAAATAGTTTCTTAGAATCGAAGACTACTTTGATTCCAAAGAAGCCCAACGCAACTGATCCCGGAGATTTTCGCCCAATCACCGTTCAGTCTGTGTTGGTAAGGCAACTCAACAAGATCCTAGCTGCCAGAGTAGCGCAGTATATACCTGTTGACGAACGTCAACGGGCATTTAGACCAGTAGACGGAGTTGCTCAGAACATCTTTGAACTGGACATGATACTTAGGTGTCATCGTTCTGAATCAAGAGATCTCCGACTTGCCTCCCTTGACATAGCGAAGGCATTCGATTCTATTACCCATAACACCATTGAGCAAACCATGCGAGTGAAGGGTTTTCCTGATCCCATGGTAAGCTATATAATGGCATGTTATAAGCACAGTAAGACGAGATTCACCTTTAATGGGTGGATTTCTGACATTGTGAAACCCACTTGTGGGGTCAAACAAGGTGACCCTATGTCACCTATTTTGTTTAACCTTGTAATGGATAGAATGATCCGGCTGCTACCGAAGGAGGTAGGTGTCAATGTTGGTAATAAGCACTATAATGGGCTTATGTTTGCCGACGACCTGCTTCTCTTTGCGACTACGCCTGAAGGCTTACAGTCCTCGCTTAACATTGTTCACCAATTTCTTTTGAAATGTGGACTGATGATAAATAAGCAAAAGTCTTTTGTCTTAACGATAAAAGCCTACGCAAAGCTCAAAAAGACGGCGGTTGTTGTTGCAGAGGAGTATGAATTAGACCGGTTTATACTCCCCGCGATTGATAGAGAAAAGCAATTTTCCTACCTTGGCATCCCATTTACTGCTGAAGGGAAGTGTAACAACAATACTATTGCCCACCTTAAAAGAAGGATTGATGTGCTCACAAAGGCACCCCTCAAGCCGCAACAAAGACTTTTCGCTCTCAGAGTTGTAATCCTCCCTAGTTGTTATCAAGTCATGACTCTAGGAGGATCAACCCTGAGTACGTTAAAGAAAGTTGATTTGATGGTAAGAGCAGCGTGAAAACACGAAAATGGTGCCGACTGCCAAAAGACACACCCAATGCATATTTTCATGCATCAAGCCGAGATGGAGGGTTGGGCATACCTTCCATGAGATGGCTCATGCCTTTGCACAGATTTCTACGACTGAAGCGATTCGAGGAAAGCTCAGAAAACACTAATGTGTTTGTAAATGACGAAATCAATAGATCCAAACTCCGACTTTCTGATAATGGATCATTCATTGATAGTCAAGCCAAGCTTTGGCAATTCTGGGCGGATCGATTGCACAAGTCAGTAGACGGCTCTGCCCTTGTAGAATCTAACACAGTTCCCCAACAACATCGGTGGGTTACATGCGGTAACAGATTCTTAACGGGCCGAGACTTTATAAACTCAATTAAATTGAGAATAAACGCAATGCCAACAAGATCCAGGACGCTGAGAGGTCGCGATGGTAACCGAATGTGCAGAGGTGGGTGTTATGCTGTAGAAACCCTACATCATGTCTTGCAGGTATGTCATCGCACACATGGACCCAGAATGAAGAGACATAACGCCATCAGCGAATACATTGCACGGGGTGCTGCTGCCAAATATGACACAGTCGAGAGAGAGCCCCATGTAATGTCAGCGTCCGGTGCACTTTGCAAACCTGACCTAATAGTCTATAACAGCGAGGAAGTTGTCGTAATAGACAGCCAAATCGTCTGGGAACAGGCCAATTTGGACCAGGCGCACCGGCGCAAAGCGGAAAAGTATGCCCATTTAAGGGACATACTGAAGGAAAAATATAATAGAGATAGGGTAAGGTTTACTTCCGTAACGATCTCCTTCAGAGGCTTATGGAGTAAACAGTCACTAAAGGAACTGTCTGATTTGGGTATAGTTCATAAGAAAGATATCAAAATTTTAAGCACAAGAGCAATAATAGGTGGTATTGCTGCATTTAACATTTTCAATAAAACCACCAAAGTAAAATCAGTAAACTCAGTAAATTCAACTTCAAGGAACCGCACTGGAATAGGATAAAAGTCACTGTATCCATGGCCATTTCTCAGCTGCTCACTTGCTGTTCTAAGTGATAATACCGTTGTTTTTTTAGTGAGTATTCTTTTACGTTTTCGTAGGAGCGAGTCTCACACTCTTGGAGCAATCCGGGGTAGTGCCTAAATGCATTTCTTCAACGTAAAAAAAAAAAAAAAAATAGCCAAATGCCTCGTCATCTAATTAGTGACGCGCACGAATGGATTAACGAGATTCCCACTGTCCCTATCTACTATCTAGCGAAACCACTGCCAAGGGAACGGGCTTGGAAAAATTAGCGGGGAAAGAAGACCCTGTTGAGCTTGACTCTAGTCTGGCACTGTAAGGAGACATGAGAGGTGTAGCATAAGTGGGAGCTGTAGTGGGCTTTGTTCATTATAACGACTTTGAAATACCACTACTTTCATTGTTTCCCTACTTATTCGGTTAAGCGGAGCGTGTATATTATATTCACTTTGTGATATAATGTTACCATATTCTTGCACCAAGAGTATAACGCTGGGTTACATTAATAATAATTGCTGGGTAATTTTCTGTTTTCATATTTATTATGAAATACAAGAGATTACTTTTGTATATTCATTATTATTCCAGGTCATGTTATGCTCGATCCGATTCGGAGACCCTGCCAGGCGGGGAGTTTGACTGGGGCGGTACATCTGTCAAAAAATAACGCAGGTGTCCTAAGGCCAGCTCAGCGAGGACAGAAACCTCGCGTAGAGCAAAAGGGCAAATGCTGGCTTGATCCCAATGTTCAGTATGCATATTGAATGTATGTATATTATTGCATATCAGTATGCTCTATTGAAATCAATGAAGATTCCCAAGACATATTTTTGTTTTTCATTAAATTGAAGGGTTGGTTTTGTCACAAATATAATAAAACAATAATTCTAATAACTATTAGAATTATTTAATTGATAACTATACAGTTTCGGTCACCACTGGTCGACCATCCTCAGTAGTTCTAAAAATTGAAATGAAAAACATTTATTTACATTTTTTCTTTTTATAGAGAATTATATAAAACAAAATTTTTTTTTTTTTACAATAAT
>JALMQS010000353.1:416703-560832 GCA_024734495.1 Forficula auricularia
AGGTAGGTTTTCACAAAAAGTCGTGCTAAGTAGTATTTTATATTTAAAATTATAAAAAGTTTCTAAAATTTTTCAAAATTTTCTTTTATCGTTATAAATAAACTCTTTTATTGTCTCCTTCAAAAATAACATATGTAAAGTAGAATCTATATCATCCATCCATTATCCATGAACAAATGCGCTAAAGAAAGATCAATGAATATAATATGATGATTTGGCTTATGATAAAAACTGTTTTTGACAGAGATTGATAAAATAAGTCACTGAGGAATTCAAAAAATAAATTAAATTGACGAAAAGTCTGGCTCTCTTAATAAAAGATCTGGGTTTTAATTTATCCAATTACCTGCGATTCCGTCTAAAAAATAATAAGCTGACGTGTTCTGATGTGGCCATCCACTTGACTTTACCATACAACCTAGCCCCTTACTTACATTAATATTTAATAAAAATTATTTATAATCATGTAGGGGAGGGGTTGGCTTTTGCATTTTTAGACTCCTAGGGGCCCACTGATTATGTATACAAAATTTGGTTGTGTTTGATAAATGGCCAAGATTTTAATTTTTTTGAACCCCCCTCCCCCGGTTAGTTTTTGCATTTTTAGACTTCAGGGGGTCTACTGATTATGTATACAAAATTTGGTTGAGTCTGCTCAAATGGCCTTGATTTTAATTTTTAACCCCCTCTCCACCCCCTTAATTTTGGGTCGATATGCACCAAAATCTAATCAGCTCTTAATCTCAATGTACCAAAACTACGTGTGAAATTTGGTTTTGATATTCACACTAGTTTTTGAGCTAGCTCGTCCACAAAAATTTGGTAACGCACAGATTAACTAACTAACTAACAGACATTTTGACAAAACAATTATTATCTCGAAAAATATAATTTTTCGATTTTCACTTATTAGAGCTTTTTTGTAGAGCGAAATGCCGTGGTTTCGCTCAATTTTTTTAATCGAAATAGTTTCAGACGTTTTTGAGATATTTTGAAAAAAATAAGTGAAAAAACATTTTTTTTCATGCACGATTACACTACTTGACCATACCCTGTATGGTAAAGTAAAAAAATAATCTAGCTAAAATTTGCTGAATGATCTTAAAAATGAAATATTAACAAATTTTCTTGCGCGACTCAAAAAAAAAGAAAAATAGTCAGTCAAAATGGTTCACCCTAAAATAGAGTATATATAGGATATAACTAGAAACTATTGCCAGAGTGAAACAATCGGCCAATTTGGAATCGATTTTTCAATCCCGACGGCGTCGTTGGTGAATTGGGTCAGAGGACGGAGTCTTGAACTCGATCGGGGTTACCCTGGCCATTCCGAAAAGCCCAAAGGTATACTTTTAAATTTAGAACTTACAAATACTATATATAAAAAAAAACACATGCAATAGCGATTCAATTTAGATCTCTTATCAAAAGATATTTTTAGAATTGAACAAAAGCTCAAATAGCTCAAATAAACTAGAGCAATTATTATTGTGGGTATTAATATTAGTTATTATCAAGGTCTACCAAAAAAGGATATAAAAGAGAAATCAATGAGGTTACCCTATGCTTGATGCAAATAATCTATATATATAAAAGCCATTGTCAGACAGTACCCGTGGCGCAGCAAGGAACATGTGGGAGAAAAAGCAACTAATATTCAATGACAGTTGTTATATTGTCAAATTTTACAAATGAAACATCTCTATTCTCTATATTATATATCTATAATATCTCTATATATTAATATATTCCTCTATAGCTTAGATTTACGGCGTGTCTCATTTGAAATTTTAGTAGACAAATTTATTAATTTTAAATATATCATTTATTAATATATATTTAATTTTTGGAAATAATTCACACCGCGAAAATTAATTTTGTATTTTTTTTGAATTTAAGAAAAATATAAATTCTTAAAATTTTAGTCGACAAATTAATTTTAAAATATATATATATATATATTATATATATTTAATTTATAATATAAGTTTTAATAAGATATGATTTAATGGGATAATGAGATTAATTCTTAATTTATTACTGCGCGGGTCATTTAAAATTTTAGTAGATAAATTAATTTTAGAAATTATTATATATAATTAATTTAGAGGCACTTTTTAGATAAATTTAAATATTGAAATGTATTATTAAAAAAGAAATAGGTTTCCAACCGATCGGGAACTTCGAGAGAAATGGTTTCATGCTCTAATAAAGTATTTATAAAGCATTTAATGATATTTTTTCATCTTTCTTTGATCAATATTCATTATTCAAAAAAATATTTTTTTAAAACATATAATTACGGACAGCTAATAATCACATCTCGAGACGCTGCCCGCCAGGTCCACCTGTCCGGAGGGCCGAGCGGTGCCGGGCTTGCCATAGGCACGCCAGGTACTGCTCGTATATACATAAACATAGTATATAATTATACAGGGTGTCACAACGACAAACCGAGAACAGGGGATAGACCAGTTTATGACGGTCCAGAACTCTAAAAATGTTTTAATAAAAATCTCATAGTTTTCGAGTTATATTTAGCAATATATTTCGAGCATAGACATTTTTTTTGAAAATGGTGAAAATCGCTACCCCGCCCTAAATAATGAGATGCTGTGGCATCAAATTTACATATTTTATTATTCTAATTTTTGTTAGCCAATCCTGAATAATCCTGCTATTGACCAGAATTCAAAATAAAACCATAAGTACTATATTTTTGAAGAAAAAAATATTTTTAGCACACAACTAAGTTTTAAAAAATAATAATGTTTATCGTTATGTTACGGAACACCATGTATATATATACTGTATATTGACCTTCTGTGGAAAAAACAGGCCAAGTTCGAAAAAGTAGTGAAATCTAGAATGCAGCCAAGGTAAATTCGCCAAGAATAATTAACACTAAAGATTTGAGCATCTTTTTACTTTACCATACAGGGTATGGTCAAGTATTGTAATCGTGCATGAAAAAAGTGGTTTTTTCCTTCTTTTTTTCAAAATATCTAAAAAACGGCTGAAATTATTTCGATTAAAAAAATTGAGCGAAACCATGGCATTTTGCTCTACAAAAAAGCTCTAATATGTGAACATCGAAAAAACTATATTTTTTGAGATAATAATTGTTTTGTCAAAATGTCTGTTAGTCTGGTTGTCAGTTGGTTAAGTCTGTGCGTTACCAAATTTTTGTGGACGAGTTAGCTCAAAAACTAGTGTGAATATCAAAACCAAATTTCACACGTAGTTTTGGCCCATTGAGGTTAAGAGCTGATCAGATTTTGGTGCATATCGACCCAAAATTAAGGGGGTGGAGGGGGGGGGGTTAAAAATTAAAAATATGGGTCGTTTGAGCAAACTCACCCAAATTTTGTATACATAATCAGTGGACCCCCAGAAGTCTAAAAATGCAAAATCTAACCGCCCAAAATGGGGGGGATCAAAAAATTTAAATCTTGGCCATTTACCAAACTCAACCAAATTTTGTATACATAATCAGTGGGTCCCAGGAGTCTAAAAATGCAAAAACTAACCCCCCCCACCTCTAAATGATTATAAATAATTTCATTAAATATTAAATATAAGTGAGGGGCCAGGTTGTATGGTAAAGAGATTCATCCCCTCAGGAGTCGAACCTGAGAACTAACATGCTTTCTGGGCAGTTAGCTCAGCCCACGAGACAAAAATATATTATATATTCAAAGAAATCCCCTCTGATATCGCAATATAAAAATATTTCTTCTAAAGTCATAGAATTTGTCTTAAAAATTAAATTATTTCGTTTTTAACAATAAGTTGAGAATATAGTACAGTGGTTCCCAACATGGGAGCGATCGCCCCCAAGTGGGCGATTTGGGTTATCAGGGGGCGATGAGTATTCAAAGGGGGGATTAAAATACACTCACTTGCAAAGAAATGGAATCACTTCCCTTGCGAGTTGTTAAATGTAATTTTCATTCTCAAATATAAATAATATTATATTAATATTTTTTAGAAAAAATATTTAAATTTCTAATAAATTACCAAGAAACATACTTTTGTGAACGCATTTTTTAGAAAGCGGCATTTAGAATATTTTTTTCTTGATAATAATATACTTATTTTAAATGATAATATTTTGGAGTTGCAGGCGGTATGTCCTTTAATGCTGGAACATGCCTTATTTGACAATGGATGGTGGGACTTTACAATTCCTACTTTTTGAACCGCAAAAAATTTAATTTAGGTTCGTCATGTTTTGGGTTAAGAGATTCTAAAGGAAACACCAGATATCAATAATAAATTCATTGGATGGGGTTTTTATAAATTACGACTTTGCGTGGAATTTTCCAAGAGAGTAATTTCTAGAAAATAGGAAGGCTTCAATATTTTGAACTCCTTGGTGATTAAGGATCCACCCAATAAAGATACAAGCAAGTCAGTTTTTAAGTCAGTAGAAGTTCATGCACTATGGATTCAAAGAAGAAGTGTCGTCAATACTCAGCTAAAATAATACAACTTATTATTTAGACTTTATTTCAAATTAAAATTAGCCATAGAATGAAAATGAAAAGGGGGCGATAGGTGTTCTCCAGAAAGAGGCGATGGGCCACAAAAGGTTGGGAACCACTGATATAAGTACTTACAATTAAAATGCATTTTTTCCATTTTGAATGACAATATATATTTGTGTAATCTAAATTTTTTTAATTTAAATCATTTTCATTAAATTTGACTGTTCACGAATGTAATTCATTACCCTAATAAAGGAATAATGCGTAACAGCCAAGTTTTATGAAAATAATTTAAATTAACAATTTAGAATCCATAAATTTAGATTGTCATTCTAAATGGAAAGAATGCATTTTAAGTAAAAGTACAATTTTCTCAACTTAATTATTCTTAATATGAAAATTTGAGTGTCTTATCTTTTTTATGAATGGATGGAAATTTTTTTTTTCTAAAAAATAACAACTTCAGGGCTTAACATGTTTTAATTATTTGAGAATTTATATAAGGACAATTTTATCAAAGATCTTAGTAGATTATTAGGTATATAATATATATCAGAAGGTTTCGCCTCCTCAGGAGTCGAACCCGAGCGCTAACTTGCTATCAGGGCAGTTAGCTTAACCCTAGTGACAAATTTAAATCCATTTTTCAAAAAGATATGAAATTTTCATAAATATATAATAAAAAGATCCTATATATACTAAAAACTTTTTTCATCTAAGGCAGAATTTTACTTATCAATTCTTTAATAAAGATAAGAGTAAATAAATATTATATTTAATATTGATTTACTATGAGTTAAGGATACTAGGTCACTTATTTCACATTAATTTAATGTGAAATAAGTGACCTAGTATCCTTAACTCATAGTAAATCAATATTAAATACAATATTTATTTACTCTTATCTTTATTAAAGATGTTTCACCTTGCACCAACACCACAATCTCTACTAAAAATTCTTTTATGATTGGAGTGAAATTTTCTTGTCTTGTTTACAATATACCGGGTGAGTTTTTTATCTTGAGACAGTCTTATTAATCAAAAACAGTGCATTATATGGAAAAAAGTTTCAAATAAAAGTTTATTTATATCAAGGGGGAAATAATCTACACTACTATTTGTCGACCTAGAACAAGCTTTCAAGGGTATTTTGAGGTCAAGATCTGTTTTTTAAACAGAAACCTAAAATTTTCATTACGTCTACTTAATCTACAAGAAAAAACTGAACAACTTTCATAAGAACTATTTTTTTATACGACAACAAATAAACAAAATACATGAATCAATTAGATCTCAAAAAAATCTTAATAATTATTTTGAACAATTATTTAACTTAATTATCAAATAATAATGATTAAATAATTAATTATTAAATAAATAATTATTAAATTTAAAAGTCACAACAATGAAAATAAGGGTTTATAATGATATTAAAACTTCGCTATACTCAGATTTAAGAGATTATTTTCTACTTAACAGAACTATTTAAAATTCATGAGTTAAAAAAAGTTTATTTCTCGTGACAATCCAGTAGATAGTATTACCATAATAAAAATGGACCATTTTTTGTTTGAAAACAGAAGTGAAATGGTCTTAATTTATGGTGAATGTGGAAAAAGCTGTGAATGTGGGGATGACGAACGTTTTCCTGACAGGAATACACCCTCACAATCTTCATTGTATCGTGTTGTAAATCTGTTAAAAAAAAACAGGAAATGTAAAGGCAATGAAGAAACTGAAATAACGAAATTGGAACTGGAATTCATCCAGAAGACTTGCGATACACTCAGGAATGTCACATAACAATGGCGCAAAATTATTAAATTATTAATTATTATTAAATTATATTATTAATAATTAATTATTTAATCATTTATTATTTGATAATTAAGTTAAATAATTGTAAAAATAATTATTAAGATTTATTTGGGAGATCTAATTGTTTTAATATTTTGTTTATTTGATGTCGTATAAAAAACAGTTCTTATGAAAGTTGTTCAGTTTTTTTTGTAGATTAAGTAGACGTATAGAACAATATAGGAAATTTGTCTCTTCGGCGAAGCCTTCTGACATATAATATACTAGCTGCAAGGCCCGCTTTCGGCGGCTCCTCTTGCTATCCAGGGGCATGCCCCCTAGACCCCCACCCAGAATTCCACCGTCACTCCACCCCACCACCCCCTTATTATATATATAACTTTGTTTATTATAAAATTTGCCGTAGGGTTAATAGTTTAGGAGTTATTTGATAATATTCATTCGTGCCCCCCCCCCCCCAAACCTCCTTCTGGGATCAAAATATCAAAACGTTATATAGCTAAAAACGTAGGTTAGAAGACATCTGATGTAATTATGAAATTTCATAATAATCCCTTCAGCCGTTTTTACGTGAATCTTGAGCAACTTTTCGGAAACGACGGAAACAGACATACAGACAGACATACATACAGACATGAATTTTGTTGAGGGTGTTTTCGTTCATAACTTTGCTTGAAACGTGTGCAACCAAAATTTGGCGGGATTTGGAGCAATGTACAGACAAAACCTTAATTTTATATATATAGATTTGGTTGAGTTTGCTCCAAGGGCAAGAATTTACATTTTTTCACCCTCCCCCTTTTTGGGTGGTTTTTAAGGAAATTTTTTTAAACAAAAGTTGTCAGAAATCACATCGTCTACAACTTTGTTTATTATAAAATTTGCCGTAGGGTTAATAGTTTAGGAGTTATTTGATAATATTCATTCGTGCCCCCCAAACCCCCTTCTGGGGTCAAAATATCAAAACGTTATATAGCTAAAAACGTAAGTTAGAAGTCATCTGATGTAAAGATGAAATTTCATAATAATCCCTTCTGCCGTTTTTAAGTGAATCGTGAGCAACTTTTCGGAAACGACGGAAACAGACAGACATACAGACAGACAGGAATTTTGTTGAGGGTGTTTTCGTTCATAACTTTGCTTGAAACTTGTGCAACCAAAATTTGGCGTGATTTGGAGCAATGTACAGACAAAACCTTAATTTTATATATATAGATACACAATGATCTACTAAGATCTTTCAAAAAATTGTCCTTTTATAAATTCTCATATAATTAATTATTCTTTGCGAATTTAACCTAAATTTCACTAATTTTTTGAACTTGGCCTGTTTTTTCAAAGAAATTTTTTGAATGGGATTTCTCGTCTTTTTATAGGGTAAAATGTATTATTTTTTAAGGGGTGTGGGATAGAGGTTAATTTACCCTATAAATTTCACCTCGATTTTTTATTGATATTCAAAAACATAGTTTTAATATTTAACGCCTAATGATGCAACTCGCAATTTAGAGCGTTTTATTAGAATGCATAACCTAGAACACACAGGAGAAGCTCTAGCTTTCTAATCTCAACACCCCCCTTCCCCCTTTTTGGTCATTATCAATTTTATACAGTGAGTCATTTTCATAAGGTAAATAGTTTTAACTATCAAGATTGTAAATATGGAAATATTACTCGATTGTATATAGGAAATCCTTGTTGTGTTGTCATAAGAAGCAAGCCAAAAAAACATAATTTAGTCTTCAAAAATTTTATTTCACATGTTTATATTTTATCACAGTAGTAACTTACTTAGGGCCAGTTTCATAAAAAAAAAAAAAACTAATCTTCGGCTTACTCAACTCCAGGTTGAGAGTGAGCCTGGAGTTCCAAACAATATGAATTTCATAAAACAAAATAGTGTGGAGTTAGCTCACCCCGAGTCAAGGGTAGGAAAATAGGTTGGCAATAGCGAAATTCCCTAGATTTTAGTTATTAAAAAAAAAAAAAAAATGTTTAAATTTTTTTTGTTTTGATATTCGTCTTGTATATCCTTTTATTATTTAAAAACAATCAAATTTTTTTTCTATTTAATCATATAAAAATAAAGTGGTAAAAAAGTAAGTATATAGATACAACAAAACTGAGACAAATCATGTAATTTTAAAAATTTGAAATGTATTGAATAAGTGAATATTAAATTTTAGATAGAATATGGACCAATCTTCAATTAAGAGTAAAAGAACTCCCAATTTCACAATAGAAGAGGTGAAACGTCTTGTTTTTCTCGTTAATAAATATAAAGATGTGTTAGAATCTAAGCGTTCAGATTCCGATGCTAATTTAAATAATAAAAAAATATGGGATGATTTGGCATCAGAATTTAATGCTGACTCCAATCGTTTCCGATCTAATTTTATTCTACGAAATAAATATAAAAATTTAACTATTTTATTAGAAATATCTGCTTTCTTCGATTTTAGTTAGAATTTTTTCTAATTTAATTTATTAGATATTTACTTTTTAAAAATATACCTATATAATGAATTCTTTTGTTTTATTCTAATTCCGTGTTAACATAAATTAAAATTTTTAGACAAATTGATTTTTAAACTGAAAGTTTTTAATTATTTTATTAAAGCAATTTTTGAACCGCGAAAGTTAAATAATATGATAAATAATTTCTTATGTTAATTCTACATTAAGTAAATTATTTTATTATTTTTAGATTTTATTTGAAAAGGAAAAATAAATAGAGCATCCGACGGGTTTCGAACCCGTGTCTCTCTCCTTTGGGCGAAGAGCGGCTTCAACTAGCCCACGGACCTCGCCGAATAAGCTCTTAAGATGGAATGTTATTTTCCTTTTCGCGGTTTTTTCTATTTATAGTATAGTTACTTAATTTTTAGAAAAATTGATTTTTAAACTGAAAGTTTTTAATTATTTTATTAAAGCAATTTTGAACCGCGAAAGTTAAATAATATGATAAATAATTTCTTATGTTAATTATACATTAAGTAAATTATTATGTTAATTCTACATTAAGTAAATTAGTTTTTCACTTAATGTAGAATTAACTAGAAATTATTTATCATATTATTTAACTTTCGCGGTTCAAAATTGCTTTAATAAAATAATTAAAAACTTTCAGTTTAAAAATCAATTTTTCTAAAAATTAAGTAATCTATACTATAAATAGAAAAACCGCGAAAAGGAAAAATGACATTCCATCTTAAGAGCTTATTCGGCGGGAGGGTCCGTGGGCTAGTTGGATAAGCCGCTCTTCGCCCAAAGGAGAGAGACACGGGTTCGAAACCTGTCGGATGCTCTATTTATTTTTCCTTTTCAAATAAAATCTAAAATAATAAAATAATTTACTTAATGTAGAATTAACATAAGAAATTATTTATCATATTATTTAACTTTCGCGGTTCAAAATTGCTTTAATAAATTAAAATTCTATATACATTTATATAGGTATATTTGGCTATATTTAATATTATATAATAATAATAATAATAATATAAAAATAAATAATATAACGATTTGTTTTGAATTCTTTTGATTTGAAACTCTGACCAATAAAATGTTTTTCTAATGTAAATAAACACAGGGTTATACCCAGGATAAAGGTCAACCCATCAAGTTCGGGGAGTTAAAGATAAAGGGTTAATTCTGCGATCACCCTATGTTTTTTATGAAACATATTTCGAGAGCTAACCCTAGGGTCTTCCCTAGCATAGGGTAATCTTAGTTTTATGAAACTGGCCCTTACAAACAGTTTTTAAAATAAAATAAGAAAACTAAACATAGCATGAAACTTTTAAAAATTTTAAAAATGTTCATAAATAAATATTTGTACTTTCTATTGAAAATTTTCGCGGACCCCGAGAATAACCTCATTGATTTTTTTCATGAACTATGCTACTCTCGCAAAATAAAATATTTTCAACATTAGCTTTTTTTTAATTATTTCTTCTTTAATTTTATCATTTCACTGGCTAAATGGACTTTGTTTAGGAGTCATCAAAAAATAAATTTTAGTTTAAAAAAACTAAAAAAACATGTTTCTAAAAAGTACAAAATAATGTAAAACTAATAATCAAAAAGTGTGGGTCCTAGAAGATGGTACTTTTAATTAATTTCGACAAAGTGCCCCACGCTTTTACTTTACCATACATGGAAAAAGTTGTTTTTTTGCTGCTTTTTTTCGAAATATCTAAAAAACGACTAAAACTATTTTGATTAAAAAAATTGGACGAAACCATGTCATTTCGGTCTACAAAAGCTCTTATAAGTATACATGGAAAAAATTATATTTTTCGAGATAATAAATGTTTTGTCAAAATATCTGTTAGTACGTTAGTCTGTTAGTCTGTGCGTTACCAAATTTTGTGTGGACAGCTAGCTCAAAAACTAGTGTGTATATCAAAACTAAATTTCCCATGTAGTTTTGTTACCTTGAGATTTAGAGCTGATTAGATTTTGGTGCATAACGACCCAAAATTAAGGGAGGGGTGAGGGGAATTTAAATTAAAATTAAAGATATTTTCAAACTAAAAAATAAATAAAAAAATAAATATATATATATATATATATGTATATGTACAATAAAATGAACCTATAATAATGAAAATATTTTTTTCTGGTGAAGAAATGGGGGGGGGGGGGGAGGTCAAACAATAAATAGCTAGGCCCTTTGGCCAAACTCAACCAAATTTTGTATACATAATCAGTGGGACCCCGGAAGAGTAAAAATGAAAAAACTAATCACCCAAAAGGGGGTGTTGACCCCTAAATAATTATAAAGAATTTTATTATATATATATAAGAGAGGGGTCAGGGGGTGTATGGAAAAGTCATGTGGATAGCCACATCAGTTTATTTTAAACTATAATTTATTTTTTTTACTTTTTAGTCTTAATTATTTTTATAGAGAAAAGTTTGTGGAAATGAACAGAATAATGAAATGTTTTTATTTTTATATAATTTCTTTTAAATTGAGTAAACAATTTTTTTATAGAGAAATGTTTGCGGAATTTAACAGAACAAAAGTCACATTGATACATACATTCATACATACAAATAAGTGAAGATAATAAAAGCGTGTAAAAATAAATAAATGTAAAGGGTGTTCCATTTGAAATTTTGGAGATAGTTTCTTGGAACGTCAAGCTGGGCTCTTTGAGCGTCCAGTTCGGCCGCCCACACGTTCCAATGACACACTCCCCCACACATGGGCCTTCTTTCTCCCATACCATCTAGCATACCCATCTGCACATCTATCGGGGGAGACACGCACATTCATGGCGTCGGCTCGTTTTCAATCGATAACGACGCCGGCGCACTGTTCCTTCTTCCGTCCTGCCCTCCTCCTACGATTCCTCCTGCTGCTGCTCTAACCAATTCGTCGTCCTCGACGACCACCAGTACAAACCTTGTCTCGTCTGTGCGGGTGTGTCCACCTTTTTGTTTCTTTTTTTTTAAAAAACAAAAACAATTGTCTCGTGTGTTTGTGTGTGACTGTGTGTGTGTGTGGATGGGTATCACATGCTCTAAATCCGTCCAGGACAACGTTTCGTGTGGGAACAAAAAAAGGTGTATAAGTGATTTTAGTTAATTTAGATAGATAGATAGATTTACAAGTCCGGAAGGTATCGTTTGTAGATTTTTTTTTTTAGAAAAAAATACCTATAAATTTTTTTTTTTATAGTTGATTTTTTTTTACCGGGGGTAAATACTTGTGTTGTACTCGGTGTGTGTGGGCAAAGGGGGTCGTGTATGGCGGAGGTGACTCGGGGTGCATCACGCGTGCTCCGGAGGCGCCACGACGGCGGCCCACAACGCGATGGTGCAAAAGCGCGCCGGAGGCGGCGAGCGCGCACCAACATCATGCCGCACCATGATAACATACGGCCAATACGGGGCCGGCTATAACAAGCTCTTCACCCAGGTATATTGATCCTGGCTGTCTCGGCAAAAGCTCCTTCTTTCGGCTCGTGCTTGCCTTATTATCGTCGTCGTCGCTCAGAAATAGAAACGCTCCTTGCCGATCATTCACAAGCCCATTACTCCTGTCATCAGGGATCTGCAACCCCCCGACCTTCCCCTCGCCCCCGTCCGCCCGCCCCCCAAGAGAACTCAAACTTCACGGGAAACAAACCACAACTTTGCAGCTACAATTTTCACTATTATGACCTAAAATATTACATATATTTCATTGAAAAGGTTAAGGAAGAATGGTATAGGTTCTTGGTAAAACATTAAAAAAAAAATAAAAAAATAAATTAAAATTTATTTTAGAAACATTTTAAAATATAAAATACTAGGCAGGTTTCACATAAATAAAATATCAGATGCTTGTTTAGCACGACTCTATATATATTTCGGGGTATAAACCCATCTTCAGGAGTTCGCAATGGCATCTGATCTTTTAGTTATGTGAAACCGAGGGGTGATCCGCTACTGGAAGTTGATGTAGAAGTATTTTGGAAGTACTTGGAAATATTTGAACGTACTTGAAAATATTTGGAAGTACCTGGAAATATTTGGAAGTACTTGGAAATATTTGGAAGTACTAGGGAATATTTGGAAATACTTGGAAATATTTGGAATTACTTGGGAATATTTGGAATTTCTTGGAAATATTTGGAAGTACTTGGAAATATTTGGAATTTCATGGAAATATTTGGAAGTACTTGGAAATATTTGGAAGTACAAGTGGAAGTAAGTCGCTGTTTACCCCTCGTGTGAAACCTATTTAGTATTTTATAATTTATATTTGGCTGTGAAAATGTTAGACTCATGGTAGACTGGCTACAATGGAATTCATTCCGAGGCCATTAAGAGTAGAGAAAATAAAAAAATAAATAAAAAAATAGATTATTGTATGTTATTTTATTACTAGGGCTGCATTAACAGTAGAGCGTACCAACTTTTAAAAATGATCACATTTGTTTACTTTAAGAGTTAAATCTTTTAAAAAATTATTCTCCAGCGAATTACGATTTTAACAGGAAATAATACCCGATAAAGATTTTATTGCTCGAATACCTTTATTTGTACTCCAATATTACTACTCTAAGATTTCCCCAAATCTGTGTTGGGGAAATTTTTCTATGCTCCTCAAAATGAGAAAATTTCCGAGTTTTTTCAGTTTTTCTTAAATAACTCTAAAACGGCTTATCAAATCAAAAAGATATGGATTAGATAAACTAAAGCTCATTAAATGATAACAATTTAATCTATTTAGGTTAAGTAGAACCGGTACTAGCGCCTGTCAAAAAACCGCCCCCGGAATCACTTTTGAATATCCCTAAAACTCGTACTTTTTTCGATTTTTCCACATTTTGACAATGAAGGAGCAGGTTTTCGACAAAGACCACTCTATATATTTTTAAATTAGATTAAATTTGCTACAATTTAAACAAAGTTTCATCTTAATTGGATTATGGTAACCAGTGCCGCAATGAGTTGAAGTTTTCAGTTTTTTGCAAAAAATCGCAGTTTTTCCTTCATAAAATGAAAACCACTCATACTAAAAACTTGATTTTTGTCTCATTCTCTAGTAAATTTTGTTTACTTGAACGTTTACTTGGACTACTTTTGTAATAAAACTCTTATATTTATAGATATCCAGCATTTTCCATGACGCTTTTGAGGAATCAGATCATATCCTGTCCGGAAAATGTAGGATATCTATAAATCTAAGAGTTTTATCAAAAAATAGTCCAAGTAAACGTTCAAGTAAATAAAATTTCCTAGTGAAGGAGATAGAAATAAAGTTTCTAGAATAAGTGGTTTTCATTTTATGAATGAATAACTACGATTTTTTAAAACAATGGATCATTTCCTGTCATGGAAAATGCTAGATATCTATAAATCTAAGAATTTTAACAAAAAAAGGGTCCAAGTCAACGTTGAAGTCAACAAAATTTACTAGAGAATGAGAAAAAAATCAAGTTTCTAGGATGAGTGGTTTTCATTTTATGAAGGAAAAACTGCGATTTTTTTTTCAAAAAACTGCAAACTTCAACCTCATTGCGGCACTGGTTACTATTATCCAATTAAGATGAAACATTGTTTAAATTGTAGCAAATTTAATCTAGTTTAAAAATGTATAGAGTGATCTTTGTCGAAAACGTGCTCCTTCATGGTCAAAATGTGGAAAAATCGAAAAAGTGCGAGTTTTCGGGATATTCAAAAGTGATTCCGAGGGCTTTTTTTGACAGGCCCTAGTACCGGAGGTTTAGTTTATATAATAAATAAATATCTTTTGATTTGATAAGCCGTTATAGAGTTATTCAAGAAAATCTGAAACAACTTCGAAATTTTCTCATTTTGAGGCACATAAAAAAATTTCCACACCACAGATTTGGGCGAAAACTTAGGGTAGTAATATTGGAGTACCAATGGGGGTATTCCAGCAATAAAATCTTTACCTGGAATTATTTCTTGTTTATGCCATTTTTTCAAGTAATTTGCCTGAACTTTAAAGAAATTTTGCCATTTATTTTTGATATTGTTCTGCAATGACAGATTTGTTGCATTGTATGGAGAGTGAATTACTAAAAGAATGTAAATTTTTGTATTTTTGTAATTGAGCTTTATTCGCCATTAAAAAAATTCTCAAAAATTCCATCTAATAAGAAAATCCAGTCAAGAGATGTGCATTTACAGGGTGATTCACGGTAGATTGGCACGCTAGACGTTTGTGGAAAACGAAACGCAGGATTTTTCCGAAAATTTAGCACCTTACATTTTCTTACCTGTTCTATCGATCTAAAATATTTTCAGCATTGCGACGTTTCGGCTTCCATCGAAAAGTCGTAGCAACTTTATTTTTTTAAATGTAACACCCCGTATATTAACACAATTTTAGAAATGTCCTTTATTAAAATACTTTTTTGTTAATATTGTCATATACCTATCTCTATCGGTTTTCGAGATAAAAAATAATTTGTGTTAAATATGGTGAAAAACATGGCACTAATTAAACTTAAATAAATTAGTGCTCTCAATTTATGGAAAGTTGATATTTTTGTGGTAGTTTAGACACATCCAAACTATTTAATTTACTCGAAAAATCGACTCTATAATATTATACAAGGCATGCTAAGATTACTATTATTTCAGTAATTCATAAAAAGGGTCAAAAGTTCGTTTTTTTCAAATGAGACCCCCGGATATTACTCAATAAATTGAAAGACGAAGAAAAATGCTTTAAGACGATATATCATGTCCCTATCCCTAATCATCAAGTTTTTTTAATAAAGCCTCTTTTTCGTGAAAAATTACTTTTTAATGAATTTAATTTTAACTAACCATGGAAATATCAAGCTTATGACAGTTTGTTGACTATTTATAAGTAACTTATAAACAGTTTATTGACGATGTTCAAAAAATCTTACAGAATGATCGCAAATATTGATTATTCAAACGAAGTTATTATAGTACAAAATAAATAATTTCAAACGAAGTTCTTATGCTAGAAAATAAATAATTTTCGATGGATCGAAAAGTCGTAGCAACTACCAAGCCGAAACGTCGCAATGCTGAAAATATTTTAAATAGATAGAACAGGTAAGGTGCTAAATTTTCGAAAAAATCCTGCATTCCGTTTTCCATAAACGTCTAACGTGGCATCGACCGTGAATAACCCTGTATACATTAAATAATTCATTTAACATTTCGATTTTAATTTATTCTAAATTTCATTTAAATTGAAATTTTATACCTCTATACACTGCACTGTATATTAGATAAAAAAAAAAAAAAAAAAAAAAAACTCAACACGATCCTAACATAAACTTTTACTCTATTGGCTAAATAATGGATGCCTTTTTATTACAAGCCGGCTCGTGATTTGAAATTTGAATCAGGTTTTAAAAAAAATGGCTTATCTCAGGAAATAATAAAAAGCTCGTCGATATTTGCTCTAAAAAAAAAAAAAAATTTAGAACATTACAATCTTGAAATTTTTACAAAATAAGTCATTGAATTCTTGTGCTTATTACATCAGAAAATTAAAGTTAAAACTTCAATTTTGGTATTTTTTGAGGCTCTTGAAAAGCCTTGGAAACAGATGGAATGTCTTCGTTAGGGAAAAGAAATAAAATTTCCTTATATTCTAAAATTTTATTTTCATGAAAAACTTTTGAGACGTTTCGGCGGATATACTCACACCATCATCAGTCAAAGCTTTTCATAATATATAGTACATATATCTGTGTAGAATGTCATTTTCTTTTTACAGTTAATAACATTATAATCAAAATGCTTATAATAAAAATAACAAATTAAAACATATTCATTTAAATAAATAAAATAAAAATCTTCTATATTCGCTATTTACCGTGAGTTTTTTTGTGTTAAATTATTATTAATATGGTATGTCAATACAAGTGAATATATCATATACCGGGTGAGTTTTTTATCTTGAGACAGTCTTATAACTCAAAAACAGTGCATTATATGAAAAAAGTTTCAAATAAAAGTTTATTTATATGGAGGGGGAAACTAAACTACGCTATTGTTTGTTTACCTAGAACAAGCTTTCAAGGGTATTTCAAGGACAAGTTCTGTTTTTTAAATAGAAACCTATATATTTGTTTACATATTCTGAATCTACGGAAAAAACTGAACAACTTTCATAAGAACTATTTTATTATTCGACATCAAATAAACAAAATATTAAATCAATTATATCTCAGAAAAAAACCTAATAATTATTTTTAACAATTATTCAGCTTAATTATCAAATAATAATGATTAAATAATTAATTATATATAATTAGAAAAAAGTCAAAACAATGAAAATAAGTGTTTATAATGATCTTAAAACTTCATTATACACAGATTTAAGAGATTATTTTCTACTTATTAGATCTATTTAAAAGTCTTGAGTTTAAAAATGTTTATTTCTCGTGTCAATCCAGTAGATAGTTATATTGTATTACCATAATAATAATGGATCATTTTTTGTTGAAGACAGAATTAAAATGGTCATAATTTATGGTGAATGTGGAAGAAGTGTTATGGGGCTGCCATTGAAATGAATGTCGAGCATTTCCTGATAGGAATACACCCTCACGAGCTTCATTTTATCGTGTAGTAAATCCGTTAAAAAAACATCAGGAAATGTAAAGGGTACCAAGAAACTGAAACATGACAAAATAACAAAATTGGAACTGGAATTCATCCAGAAAACTTGCGATAACACTATGGAATATCACAGAATAGTGTCGGAAAATGATTAAATTATTGATTATTATTAAATTATTTATTTAATAATTAAATATTTGATCATTATTATATGATAATTAAGTTAAATAATTGTTAAAAATAATTATTAGGTTTTTTTCTGAGATCTAATTGATTAAATATTTTGTTTATTTGATGTCGAATAATAAAATAGTTCTTATGAAAGTTGTTCAGTTTTTTCCGAAGATTCAGAATATGTAAACAAATATATAGAATAGAATAGAATAGAATATTTATTTGCAAAAAAATAAGTAAATACATTGTAGGTATATGTAATAAAAATTTTAAACTAATTAAAGACAATAAAATAAGTTAAATATAGGTTTCCATTTAAAAAACAGAACTTGAAATACCCTTGAAAGCTTGTTCTAGTCAAATAAACAATAGCGTAGTTTAGTTTCCCCTCCATAGAAATAAGCTTTTATTTGAAACTTTTTTTCATATAATGCACTGTTTTTGAGTCATAAGACTGTCTCAAGATTAAAAACTCACCCGGTATAATGAAATGGTTTAAATCTTATAAAATGCCTTTCTTTAAATTATTTTCTATAATTATTTCTCTTAAAATATTTATTTAACAATAATTTTCAACCAGATGATTGGCATTTCTTATAAATATGTGACATAAGTTGGAGCCAACTTAAAAACATAAAATCCCTTTATGTTACGAAATTCAAAAATTAATATATTAAAGATAAAAGTAAATAAATATTATATTTAATATTGATTTACTATGAGTTAAGGATACTAGGTCACTTATTTTACATTAAAAATTTAAATTTTAATGTGAAATAAGTGACCTAGTATCCTTAACTCATAGAAATCAATATTAAATATATATTTATTTACTTTTATCTTTATTAAAGATGTTTCACCTTTCACCAACACCACAATCTCTACTAATAATTAATATATTATCAAAACATCCATATCACTGGAACTTAAACCAAAAAGTTTTTAAGTTGGCACCAACTACTAATTTAACACAAAAAACTCCAGGTAAATAGCGAATATAGAAGATTTTTATTTGATTTATTTAAATTTTATTACAAGCTTTTTGATTATATTGTTATTAACTGTAAAAAACAAAATGACATTCTACACAGATATATGTACTATATTATGAAAAGCATGGACTGATGATGGTGTGAGAATATCCGCCGAAACGTCTCAAAAGTTTTTCATGAAAATAAATTGTTAGAATATAAGGAAATTTTGTATTTCTTTTCCCTAACCAAGAAATTCCATCTGTTTCCAAGGCTTTCTAAGAGCCTCAAAAAACACCAAAATTGTAGTTCAAAACATTATAGTACCCTATCTAATTAAAACTTCAAGTTTAATCTCTTTCATCTTGGATCATGTTGACGTCACTCCCAAAAAGTGTCAAAAGTGACAGTCACTTGAAATCTAACACTGTTAGCGAACATCATTTTATATAATAAATAATGCTTTATTGTATCCTAAATCATAACGTTTTGACATTATTTTGTCCAGCGTTTTTATTAAATTGAAATTTGATGAAAAAATACTGTGCATTGTGTCATATTGAAGGTTTTGTATTTTCTTTTTCTTTTTATTTCAAATATATGTAGGGGGAATTTCACTTATTGGCTCATTAGTGGGGTCTTGTAATATTGTAAGTAAAAGTATTTATTTACAAAAAGGGGGGTTTACAGATTTCTAGGGGTAAATCGTCTTAAAACATCATCGTTAATTAATACATCGTAATGGGTCAACTCAAATCGAGGGGTGATCCGAGATTGGAAGTAGGTGTACACCTCTTTGGAAGTATTTTCTGAACTACTTGGAAATATTTGGAAGTACTTGGAAATATTTGGAAGTACTTGGAAATATTTGGAAGTACTTGGAAATATTTGGAATTACTTGGAAATATTTGAAATTAGTTGGAAATATTTGGAAGTACTTGGAAATATTTGGAATTACTTGGAGATATTTGGAATTAGTTGGAAATATTTGGAATTAGCTGGAAATATTTGGAATTAGTTGGAAATATTTGGAAGTAGCTTGGAAATATTTGGAATTAGTTGGAAATATTTGAAAGTATTTCGAAATATTTGAAATTAATTGGAAATATTTGGAAGTACTTGGAAATATTTGGAAGTACTTGGAAATATTTGGAATTAGTTGGAAATATTTGGAAGTACTTGGAAATATTTGGAATTAGTTGGAAATATTTGGAGTTAGTTGGAAATATTTGGAGTTAGTTGGAAATATTTGGAATTAGTTGGAAATATTTGGAAGTACTTGGAAATATTTGGAATTAGTTGGAAATATTTGGAGTTAGTTGGAAATATTTGGAGTTAGTTGGAAATATTTGGAATTAGTTGGAAATATTTGGAATTAGTTGGAAATATTTGGAGTTAGTTGGAAATATTTGGAATTAGTTGGAAATATTTGGAATTAGTTGGAAATATTTGGAGTTAGTTGGAAATATTTGGAGTTAGTTGGAAATATTTGGAATTAGTTGGAAATATTTGGAATTAGTTGGAAATATTTGGAGTTAGTTGGAAATATTTGGAATTAGTTGGAAATATTTGGAATTAGTTGGAAATATTTGGAGTTAGTTGGAAATATTTGGAGTTAGTTGGAAATATTTGGAATTAGTTGGAAATATTTGGAATTAGTTGGAAATATTTGGAGTTAGTTGGAAATATTTGGAATTAGTTGGAAATATTTGGAATTAGTTGGAAATATTTGGAAGTACTTGGAAATATTTGGAAGTACAAGTGGAAATAGGTGTTCTTGTGGTAAAAGTTTCTTAAAAGATTTCGTTTCTATTCTGTATTCACACAGACAATGGACTGGGTCAGGTCATTTTTATTCAACTTTCATTGCGACAAATAGTATAAACATATTTTTTTTTTCTCGAAACGTTTGAATTATTAATAAACGTTTTATGATAGTTTTTATAAAGAACCTTATTCATTTAATATAATAAAAAATACCAAAAATATTATACCAGCTGTGAAGCTCGGCTGGACTCAGAAATGGGTTTTAAAATAATAATCTAAACATCCTAATTTTAATTGAAAAATTTTTATTTTTTCCTAATTTTATTTGTTATGAACTATTTGTGGGTTTTAAAATTAAAAAAAATCATGTCGGCGTCGTCGAGCAAGCCGATTATAATAAGTATAGAATTATAGATAAATAGATAGATAATCAGGTCTCAGTTTAGGAAAAATTAATATATTGATAGATTTTTTAATTAAACTAATTATTAACAGATGATTGAATATTAATGAATCATGTGGTTGAAGCAAAACAAAACAAGTGGTTGATTAATTGAATCTACTCTTATTAAACGAGCAGAATTATATATATATATATGTATATTTGTATCTTAGTTCTATTTTGAAAACGGCTCTACCGATTTTGATGAAACCAACTCTATTAACAAGTTTTGAGGATGAGAAAACAATCTGGCAAGGTCTGGACCTCGACAAATTTCATCTTAATTGATCTTTTTTTAATTAAAGTAATTAGTGACAGATGAAAATCTCAATAAAAAAGTTTGTTTATATTTTTTTCAATTATCTTTAATTTATTAATTGTGTTTTTTAATTTTAAAACCCAGTAATACTTTATACCAAATGTATATTAGAATTTGCCAATTTAATTGATTAAGATTCCTCTTATTAAAAAACATTGACTAAAAATATTATCGAAAGCTAGACGATCAAGTACAGTCGATGGTGGGGGAAGTAATCTCTGAAATCGAAGCCTCAAATACAATGTATACATTATTTCATGTAAAAAATTGCTTCAATAATATTATTATTTATTATTTATTTAATTAATTAAAAAACTCGATAAATTGTTATTTAATTAAAAAAATAATTATACGGAATTTATTTATATACCTATAAGTATACACATAATCTGTGGACAACTAGAAAGCTATAAATGCAAAAAATGGGTGCGGGGTGGGGATGGATGTGGGGGTGCAAGAGCTGGGGTGCGCTTGTGGGGATCTGGGGGGTGAGGCGAGGTGCGGGGTTTCGGGGTGGGGTTCTATATATATATTTGTATTTTTCAGTTTGGTTGCCGTGCATCGCTCGGTGGCTCCAGGTACTAATCAGTAAAACCCGAGCGAAGCTTAATCTTCAAGGTAATAGCTTAAATACGAAAAAAAAGTTTTTATCAAAAAAAAATCTAAATGTGAATATTTAGGGAGTCTCATAACTTAGTTAACTTTAATATACATAAGACACAATGTTGTCTAATATCTAGGCGCGACGTTGACAGACAGGTATCTCGCCGCTGACATTTCCCTTTGAGTTGAATGTTGGGTAACTTTATGAGGGAGATGTTAGGTGTCAATCAAGGGGCTGGATTCTCTTGGAATGACTATAAGACCAAGCGAACGAAATCTTCCTCGAGCGAACTTGACCTTCTAGTTTGGAGAAAATCTTACACTGACTGTAAAATAATCGGATTCTGTCTATTCTTGAATACGTCCCTGAGAAAATTCAGAAACTTTTATTTAAATTAACCTAGATTAGCTTGATTTATGTTTATGCGTTGTTTTAAGTGAAGTTGAATTACACTATACAAGTTTTCACAATATTATAACGTACTTTAAAACTTGGATGAACAGTTTATCTGAAGTTAGTTTGCCTCTCTGGGTGCAAGTGATTATTTTAATGAAATATGTATTTTAAGCCCACTCGACACGAGGCTTTTTTCTCTACATGTTTTTGAGATGGGAGTTCTGGAGGCCTATCGGGGTCGAAATGACGTCACTGGTGGCTGTCTTCTGGCTAGCTTGCTTCACTTAAAAGATAGGACATGTTCTATTTACTGGCTTGGTCCTGGGATGCTTTTGAGTGGGAGCAAGCAGACAAAAAAATATTAAAACAAGTCTTGTATGCAGCGGCCTTTAGAAAGATCATTCTGATGTATGTATTTGAGGAAAAAGTGAAAGCTTTTTCAAGACTCGGTACGCCCTCTGCAAATTTCGGAGAAGGAGTGAACCGAGGGGTAAACCGTAACCTAACATCGTGTACACCTACTTCCACTTCCACTTTCATTTACAAGTAGAAGACAATAGATGAAGGGCCATTATCTAATGAATTCCAAAATAATTCCACATAATTCCAAAGACACGTGTACACCTAATTCCAATCGCGGTTCACCCCTCGGAGTGAACTATCGCATTTTACTAATAATTTAAGCATTTTTTTTGGCTTTTTTGCCATTAAACATTAGCCATTTTACGATTTTACTACATATATTTTAATTATTTTTTTCTCTGTAGGGATTAAATTAAAGTGGGATTGGAGCGAGTCGGGCTTGAACCCGCTCTAGCTTGATTAAAAGGCATGTACCTACGTTATCCACTCGACCAACCTGACCCCTATAATTTAAACATAATAAAAATTTATTTTTGAATTTAATTAACCCTATTATTTTTATTACCAATTATTTTACATGAATTAATGTATACATTGTTTTGGAGCTTCGATTCCGGAGATTACTTCTCCACCATCGAGTGTTCTTGATCATCTTTTTAGTCTTTGTTTTTAATAAGAGGAAAAAACTAATTAAAGAAAAAAACTCTTTTCCGATAGTTATTCCAATTCTATTATTCCTCCCAATTCACCTCTCTTCCTCAATTCTATTTTTTTTTTTTTTTTTTTTTTTTTTATAAATTTTATTAAACCAATTATTTTACATTAATTAATGTATACCTTGTATTTTAGCTTCGATTTCGGAGATTGCTTCTCCACCATCGAGTGTCCTTATTCATATTTAGTCCGTGTTTTTAATAAGAGGAAAAATCTAATTAGATAAAAAAACCTCTTTTTCCGATAATTATTTAATTCCATTATTCCCCAATCAAGTCGATTGGTTAATCTTCCTTCCTCCCTTCCTCTATTATTTTTAATTTCTTAATTTTAATATAAATAAATATTGGTAATAAACTACTAGTGGGTTTTAAAATAAATAAATTGATTAAATCATTCAATTGAAATTATATATATTAAAAAAAAAAAAAATAAATAAAAAACTTATTTTTTGTTTGATGATAATTTTATCACGACAATGATTTAAATTCTCATTAAAAAAAATGAATATTTTCGAAATAAAACTGATTGTATTTTGGACTTTGAAATTTGAAAAATTTCAAAATAATCCTAATCGATATACCAACGTTTGATAAACTCGAAAATTTTATTATCACAAATTGCCAAATTACTGAAAAAGACCGAGTCTTGAAAAAGTTTTTCCTATTTCTTTTATGTGATTTTTCGACCATTTCAATGACTTATTTTATTATTCTCAGGTCAATTAAATGTTAGAGTAGGTAGCCAGTGTCGCAACAGTATTATCAAAATACTTATTGGAACATTTTCAAGTAGATTATTCAAGTCTCAATTGCAATCAATCTAGACTCTCTGTATTAAATAAATCAATATTTATTTTTTGTTTAAATAATCTATAGGTACACGATTATAATATTAACTGCTGATATTGATTTTTGTAAAATAGAAAAAACTGAACTATTAATTCTAAAGTGAAATTGAGTCATCCATTTGGTTCTCTTCACTTTTTTATAGATCAATAAACTATTTGATTATCTGTTAGTAAAAACTCATAAAATATTTATTTATTTGTTTTAATATTTGATTTATTTTGAATAATCGAGTACATTTTAAATGTTTACCTTCTGAAAAGGGGTGCCCTCTCCACACCCCAGGTCCTATAGAATCTAAGTTGTCTTGAGATTCACTACAGAGATTTCTCATAGTGCAAAGAGCTGGAGCTCCCATATTTAGAATATCCACATTGTACATCTACTCTTATTAAAACGAGCAAAAATTGTATGTTTGTTTATATATATATATTTATTTATATATACATGTGTATCTTGGTTCTATTTTGAAAACGACTCTACCGATTTTGATGAAATTCACGGGTTAGGAGATGTTTGGGGTCACAATTCGTTCTGTCACGGTCTCATCTTCGACAAAATTGTTTTTGATGGGTTTTTTCGTAATCAAATTAATTATTCTCAGGTAGACAAATCCCATTCTTAGGGTTTTAAAAAAAGGTTTCCCTTTTCCTTTTGTACCCAGGCAGACAATGGGCTGCGTTAATTCATTGTTCTACAAAGGCCTTGAAGAAGTATTGTGATTGTGGATTTTATCATATTTTGTTCTCCATAAACGTTAGAAATATTAATAAACGTTTTATAATTGTTTTATAAAGAACTTGATTTATTTAATAGAATAAAAAATAATCAAGAATTTATTTAAAAATATATTTCGCATAAGCAGGTCTGAATTTTCTGAAAAAACAACACATTTTGATAGGTTTTATTTATTAACAATTGGATGAATAAAAATGAATCATATGGTTGAATCAAAACAGGTGCAGTAGGCGGGGTGCGGTGGTGGGGGATCCGGGGGTAGGGCGAGGGTTTCGGGGGTGGGGTCGGACAGGGTGGAGGTGGGGGAGGGGGTACAGTGGGCGAATATTATATATTTTTGTATTTTTTTTTAATTTGAAAACGGCTCTCAAATAAAAATCGACATTTTTATCTGAGTTTTAAATTAAAAATAATATTAAAAAAAGCTTTTAACTGAAGGAAGAAGTTACCGAGCATCGCTCGGTGCCTCCAGAGTACTATATATTATCATAGCAGCTGCGAAGGCTGCCTTCGGGTGGATCTTCTGGCCATGGGGCGACGGCGCCATCATGCCGTAGTGGGTTTTTAAAATTAAATTTTAAATTTCCTAATTTTAATAAATTTTATTTGTAATGAACTATTAGTGGGTTTTAAAATAATAATTTAATTTTCCTAATTTCAATAAATTTTATTTGTGGATCTTCCATAAATTACGACACACGAATTTCAAGATTTTTAGACCTCCTCTCCCACTGTGTCACATTCTGTCACATTTCATTGGGCCCCCTGTATTGTAACGTCACACTATTACTTTTATACTCTATAATTTAATAATTGTAGAAAATTTAAGTTTTTTTGCTAAAAACTGCTTGTTCACAATTTTTTGTCTATATTTATTTTACAAACATTTTCAGGTTGGAATTATAATAATCTGAAATAGAAAAATATATTTGAAAATTTTGAAAATTTTTTAATTTGACTTTTATGGCATCACAATTTTTAAGATCCACGGGCCCCCCTGACACATTTTGTCACAAATATGAGATTCCCCCCTCCCCCAGTACTGTGTGACGTAATTTATGAACGGCCCCTTATAAAAATAAATTGATGTTAAATAAAAGGCTTATTTAAATTTAAATGGTGCTTTTTAATTTATCAAAATATTTTGGAAATTTTTACAACATTCCTTCTTCAGTGGACCTTTTTGAGGAAATACAAAAATAGAATGTTAGTTATCCACAAAGAGAAACAAAGAGGGAGTCCTCTGCTTGATGGAAATAAAAATACACACATATATATATCGAGATGATATATCTGTATATATATATTATTTATTTGTTTGAGACTATAGTTTTGAAGACTTCGTCTTCATCATCAGTCTTTTTTAATTATAAATGTTGTTTTTCATGGAGTCAATATCGTATGGATATTGAAAATTTGATGTTCCTTCTTCACTGGTTGGCAGCTTAGAACCAAAGACATTCTTTTGGTTCACATTCACATATAACCATATGTTTCCCTTCTCCTTGTTTTACAAAGAGATATGCTGACAATGGAAGGGGGTTTGTTTTACTTTTTTATTTTATCTTTTGTTAGCAAACATCTTAAGCAAATTGGTATTTGATAATTCAATTTGGCTGTTCAAACAAAGTTTTGAATTTTTATTGAATGATTTCAAAATTTCTAACGATTAAATTGCGCTAATTAATTTTGGGTTTCTTTCTCCTTTTATTAATCTAATTCCTGTGCCTTCTGGGAAAAAGTGATTGTTTGAATTTAAATGTCCCGCAAAAGAGTTTTCATTCTTTTTATTTTTAAAATCCCTAATATGTTCATTTAATCGAATTTTCAGATTCCTCTCTAGTACGTAGATCGCTTCGCAATCTTTAGATTTCAAGTTATAAACCCCTTCTTTTTCTATATTTGGTAATTTGTCTTTTTTATTTGAACCTAAATATTTTCCTAGAGTGATTGGAGTCTTGAATACTGTGTTGAACACTAATTTTTTCATTTTTGTTTTAATTTTTTCCGAAATTTTTACATAATATGGGAGAACTATCTTAAATTTTCTTTTTCACAGATATGTCTCTCGATATATATATGTGTGTATGTTTATTTGCATCAAGCAGGGGACAACCTCTTTGTTTCTCTTTGTGAATCAACAACTCTGTTACTCTCGGCAAAACAAAAACTTTTCAATTAAATGTTAGTTATAGTTAGTTATTGTTTATTTATGCCTATATTATATCATCTCCGTAAAAATCCCAATAAAAATCATTCTAACAAAGACGTTTATTGACAGGCTCAGAATGGGGCATACCAACTTGACTCATGGACATTTAATGTGTAACAAGGAAACCCGTATGTGAAAAATGTGGTGAATTAGTAACATCCAACACATTTTAATTGAATGTGTTTATTTGGAAAATGCAAGAATAAAAGCTGACCTACCTAAGGATATGAAACAATGTTTAAGCACCAAGTCTGGAACTGAAAGTACAATAGAATTTTTAAAGGAAGTGGAATTGTATAAGTGCATTTTTTTTTTTTTAATGTATATCCAAAATGACATGTTCTAATAATAATTGTATCTTGAAGGTGGTCATTGATGGCCATAAGAAGCATAAAAAACGACCTTAAAAAAAATAAAATAAAATAAGTTGACGTGTTCTGATGTGGCCATCCACTTGACTTTACCATACAACCTGGCCCCTCACTTATATTTAATATTTAATAAAATTATTTATAATCATGTAGGGGGGGGGGGGTTAGTTTTTGCAATTTTAATAGACTCCTGGGACCCACTGATTATGTATACAAAATTTGGTTGAGTTTGGTAAATGGCAAAGATTTTCATTTTTCGACCCTCCCCCCCCATTTTGGGCGGTTAGTTTTTGCATTTTTAGACTTCTTGGGTCCCACTGATTATGTATACAAAATTTGGTTTAGTTTGGTAAATGGCCAAGATTTTCATTTTTTGACCCTCCCCCCCCCATTTCGGGAGGTTAGTTTTTGTAATTTTAGACTTCTGGGGACCCAATGATTATGTATACAAAATTTGGTTGAGTTTAGTAAATGGCCAAGATTTTCATTTTTTGACCTTCCGCCCCCCCCCCATTTTGGGCGGTTAGATTTTCCATTTTTAGACTTCTGGGGGTCCACTGATTATGTATACAAAATTTGGTTGAGTTTGCTCAAACGACCTAGATTTTTAATTTTTAACCCCCCTCGACCCCCCTTAATTTTGGGTCGATATGCACCAAAATCTAATCAGCTCTTAATCTCAATGGACCAAAACAACATCGTGAAATTTGGTTTCGATATTCACACTAGTTTTTGAGCTAGCTCGTACACAAATTTGGTAACGCACAGACTAACTAAACAGACATTTTGACAAAACAATTATTATCTCAAAAAATCTAATTTTTTCGATGTTCACTTATTAGAGCTTTTTTGTAAACCGAAATGCCATGGTTTCGCTCAATTTTTTTAATCGAAATAGTTTCAGCTGTTTTTTAGATATTTTGAAAAAAGAAGGAAAAAAACCACTTTTTTCATGCACGATTACAATACTTGACCATACCCTGTATGGTAAAATAAAAAGAAGTTTACTGCATTTTTGATCCATAAGTTCTAAATCTAGAAAGGCTATAATCAATTCTGTGCATTGAAAATACAAAGGTTTTTACCACAAGAACTAACTTTCTATGCATTTTCGTTTTTAATTTATGGTGGGTATTTGAATCCAGCCACACACTCTTTTATTTTATATTAATTTTTTAAATAACTTGTCTTCTAATCTTAATCAAAATTCAATTTAATTTTGAATTTCTCTAAAATGATAATGTTTCGAATTTCAATCTTATGGTAATCCCTTCATTTTCGACTGGGAATTTTTTTCAAATTGTCTTTTAAAAAATAATAAATTAATATTTTGTGAAGTATTTATTTGTTTACGAGCTCAAATTTGGCACAAGAGTTTTATATTACACCTATGTGTCTACATACTTTCTGGAATATTCGATGGTAAAATTAAAAAAAAAATGTCAAGTCATAAAAATTTTCGAAAAGCTTTCCCCCTATGGACCGGGGGGTAGAATAGACCAAGGGTATCCCGTGCTTGTCGTAAAAGGCGACTAAAAGGGGTTTGATGTGAGGATAAAAGACCCAGTCCGTAAAAAACTTAATGGAAGAAATAACCATCCTGAAGGACTATTGGAGCCTGTAGTGCCAAGCAATCAGAGCATTTTTTCCTCAATTTTTCTTGAGGTCAATTCAATTTTTCAGAGAAAAAATATATGCTTATATATAAAATAATAATAAGATAATAATTCTTCTTTGTCTCAACTAAATTTGTTAATTTGTGTCTCTAATGAATCAGCAATTAAAAGAATATAAAAAAATTTATCGTTAAATATTCTTTACTGTTTTTAGTCAGTTCATATTCACTTGATTAAAATCATTCTTGGGATGTAATACGATCTGATGATGCTATCTTCTTATTTCATTAAATAGAAAATAAAATAAAAACGAACAAGAGAAGATTATTTAAAGAACATTTTCTACAACAATGTACATTAGGGTGGGTCGAAAAAACTGAAATTCTTTTTTTGAAAACACTTTAGTGCGGAAAAGTTGCTTATTGTAATAAGAAGAAAAACTGCAACGGATCGTTGCTAAACTTTATCCAATGAACTATCGTAGTCTAGGGTAAAGTACTTTAAAATATATTTTTACAAAAAATTTTATATGACCATTTTTGTAGTCCCCGAGGTACTCAATTACAATATTAAATTTCATCAACATTCGTTAAGTCATTTTCAAGATATTTAGGAAAAACTAAAAAAGTACCGAAATAGTACTACTAGTAAGTACTAATGTTTGTGGGCCGATATGTACCAAAAACTAATCAAACGCTTCATTTTGTTAAAATTATGTTAGGTTTTCGTTTTCATTTCAATTGGTGCAACGGTGTGGAAAAAATCGTGGACGAAAAAAAACGAAAACATCCATCCATCCATCCGCACGCACTTCCTAAAAAATGGCACTTTTTGGCAAAATCGATTAATATCTTTCGCTCGCGCATCGAAATTTAAACTTATGAAAAATTGCGAAAATCACGATATTTTAAAATATTTTTATTACTTAAAATTTTTAAAATAAACACACTTTAATGTTTTATGCTTGTTTTATGGTTTAAATAACCTAAACAAATTAAATTCTAATCAATAAAAATTCTATTTTTTCTAAGATGTGTTGCCCAAACGTAAAAAAGTTTATTATTGATCAAAATTTATTTTATGTAGGTTATTTAAACCATAAAACAAGCATAAAAAACTAGTGTTTATTTTAAAAATTTTAACTAATAAAAAAAATTAAAAAATATCTTGATTTTTGCAATTTTTCATAAGTTTCGAAGCGAGTGTGGAGATGTTAACCGATTTTGATTTTTTTTATACCGTTTTTTTTATTAAAATAGGCAGCTTTTCCGCACTAAAGTGTTTTCCAAAATTTTTTTTTAGTTTTTTCGACCCATCTTAATGTATATAGCTTATGTAGTTTCTAATAAAATAAAGAAATTAATTTTTCAGCAATTAAAAGAATAAATAAATATTTTTATCGTAAAATATTCTTTGCTGTTTTTAGTCAGTTCATATTCACTTGATTAATCATTCTTGGGATGTAATACGATTTGATGTTGGTGTCTTCTTATTTCATTAAATTGAAAATAAAATAAAAACGAACAAGAGATGATTATTTGAAGAACATTTTCTACAACTATGTATGTAGTTTATATAGTTTCTATTAAAATAAAGAAATGCATTTTTCAGCAATTAAAAGAATAAATAAGCATTTTTATCTTTAAATATTCTTTGCTATCTTTAGTCAGTTCATATTCACTTGATTATTCATTCTTGGGATGTAATATTATCTGATGATGGTGTCTTCTTATTTCATTAAATTGAAAATAAAATAAAAACAAAGGGGATTATTTTTAGATCATTTTATACAACTACGTATGTAGTTGATGTAGTTTCTATTAAAATAAGAAAATTAATTTTTCAGCAATTATAAGAATATATAAACATTTTCTTGTTAAATATTCTTTGCTGTTTCTAGTCAGTTTATATTCACTTGATTAATCATTCTTGGGATGTAATACGATCTGATGTTGGTGTCTTCGTATTTCATTAAATTGAAAATAAAATAAAAACAAAGAGGATTATTTAAAGATCATTTTATACAACAATGTATGTCTAAATAAGGATAAGGAAATGAATTTTTCAGCAATTAAAAGAATAAATAAGCATTTTTATCGTTAAATATTCTTTGCTGTTTTTAGTCAGTGCGGAATTTTCAAAGATATTTTCCGGAACCTTTGAGTCAGAATGAGTTTTGTTTTCTGGCTTGCGCAGCCAGGTATCAGGAATGTTTCTCTAACAGAGAGTGAATCGGCCAGGAAATATTCCTTCGGAGTCCACCCACCCACCTTTGGTTCTGCTGCTTTGCTGAATGAGCGTCTGGTCTGAATGAATCGTGTGGGGGGACATGCCTAGGGGGGGCCTTGAGAGCCAAAAGGCTGGTAGAATGAGGAAGTCCAATGTGGCAACAGCGTCCCCCCCGTGGATCAATACAGGAGTATACAACATGGACACTGTACAGTGTACACGAGAATCAGGAAAGCGAGGAAGGGAAACAAACGGAAACACTGACCCTGAAACCGCATCCTCACTCACGAGGCATCCCAAATCACAACTGGTACGAGGGGTATGACGGGGGGTACCAGGGGGTCAATCAAACATACCAATGCACGAGGAACATTTCCATTGATTCCCCTTCCTTCGGGCTACCAACTACAAACACAAGACAAAACGTCATGGTTATTAAAAATTTATTACATTTACACGAGGGGTGAACCGCGACCTAATATCGTGTACACCTACTTCCACTTCCATTTCCAAGTAGAAGACAATAGATGGGCCATTATCTAATGCAGGGGTGTCCAACCTTTTGGCTTACACGGGCCACATTTGAAGGAAAAGATTTTTCCGGGCCGCAGATAAAATATACTAACTAATTCTACCCGATTTTGTTCATCAAAAAAGAAAGTTGATAGTTGAAATTTATTATTATTATTTAATATATTATTCTTCATGTATCTAATTATAAGGAACCATATTTCTTTTAATTACTTTAATGTGATTTAAATATATTTTAAAAATACCCGATAAAAAACAATTGGCCAAATATGATCACGGGCCGCAAGTGAGTCCATCGAGGGCCACATGCGGCCCGCGGGTTGGCCAAGCCTGATCTAATGAATTTCAAAAATAATTCTACATAATTCCAAACACGTGTACACTTAATTCTAATCGCGGTTCTCCCCACGCATTTACATATCCCTACATTTTTAAAGTTACATTTAAAGTATTTTCTTTAAGACAGACGGACTGGTAGAATTTCATTGGAGAATTAATGCAAAGGCAACCCAAGGATAATGAAAAATAAAATTCCGAATCAAAGAAATTTATGAGAACGCCACTTTATTTAAAAACCGACGTTTCTGAATATCTTCCCTCCTTCTTCATAATTTAAAATGGTCAACGAAGAAAACATACATTAAACTTCTTTCTTTTCTCATTCAATAGTGCTCGAATATTGCCGTTTTTTACCAGAATCATTATTTTTTTAGTTTTTTAAATGGCAATATTGGAGCACTGTTGAAGGAGAGAAGAAAATTTCCTGTTTATTTCCTTCGTTGACCCTCTTAAACACTGAAGAAGGAGGGAATATCTTCTTGAAAGTCGGTTTTTGTGAGAATGAAAGTGATGTTCAAATAATTTTTTTTTCAGAATTTCATTTTTTATTATCTTTGGGCTACCTTTCCATCAATTCCCCATTTAAAAGTTACGCTCAAACCTAAAACAGTACGCTATTAGTGTTCCTATACACTGACTCTGTTATTATCATAAACTATTTTACACACTAAGACAGTGTATGTAATATAGGTAAATAAAATTATTTTATACTAATCTTATATTTAGTGTGGCGCCAAATTTTGAAATTGTTAAAAGTGTGCCACAACAAAAAAGGTTGAGAATCACTGCTCTAGCGTAAACTTTATAAAATACAAAGGTGAAAATTTTTGAAGTGAAACTTCTTTATCCACGTATCTGTTTGATTTTTTTTTGTTACAATAAAGGGGAAATGATTCAATAGAGGGGAAATAATTTTTTTAAAACCCACTAATATTTCATTACAAATAAAATGTATTAAAATTTGGAAATTTAAATGATTTCAAATACATCTACGGCTACAGAAGTTTCACTTTCCCCGTGAGCTTATGTGAATAAGGCTCACATATATTTTTTATTTAAATTTCAATTCGAGATCACCCAATTAATTGAATATGCAATTTCGAAAAGGGCACATGCCTGAAAATTGAAAATGTCCAGGAATGAAAAAAACTAATTATTTTCTAAAGTAGTGTAAAATGTATAAAAAAAAATTTGAGTTACATTTTGAGTTTAATACTATATATAAGAGCCTAGATTAATTTGTAACAACGCTGAGAGAATTTTCTTTAAAAAAATTACCCTCTTGCCTAGAATCGAACCGACGAACTCTTGAACTAAGGGCATCAGCTCTAGCCATTACACCAATGCAACATTAATATTTATATCTTGATTTCTGTTACTAAAACTATATATTTTTGATTTAGACTTTGTGTCGAGATAATATTGTATTCATTTGAATTCGAATGAAAATGAAAAAACACCAATAGATTTTAAATTAAGAAACATTAAATATATATTAATTAACAAGGTAAATTTGAAATATAATTGTCAGCTCGGATTTTAAACTGATGGCTCCAATCGATTTTCATTAACCAGGCAAATTTGAAATATAATTGTAATTTGGACTCGAATTTTGAAATGAAAGACTCCAATTCATTTTAAATTAAGAAACATTAAATATATTGATAATTATTCCTCCCCCCCTCTCGCCACTCAAAAATTAAAGAGGCGAAACTTTTAAGAGACGATGTATTTTCGGTAGTTTACGGGTGTACATTTGGAGTGTGGTTTTTTAAGAGGAATAAAATATTTGGACCGAGACGCTGCCCGCCAGGGCACCAGCCCGGAGGGCCGAGCTTTGAGGGCGTACCGAAGGCACGCACGAAAAGCTCACTAGAGCTGTGCATTTTTTGAGCATAGTAGGTGCAGGGAAGCTTTTCGATTACATTTATATGAAAAAGTCTATTTGTCAATATATCCGAGATGTGCCCTTTTCGAAATTGCATATTCAATTACATAGAATAAATATATAAATAATAAATAAATTGAGAAATTATATATGAAAAAATAATATAAAATCAAAAAATCAATATAAAACATAAATACACTGAACTCCCGACTATCCGCGCTAATTGGGGTTGAGTGACCCGCAGACTGGCGGGTCTGCAGAAAAATTTCCAGGGACTTGGAGTCACATATTTACATTATTAAAATTTTATTTAAATATTTAATTTTTTGATTTTTTTTTTCACAAGTAGTATACACTAATACAGTAGTAACTTTTAAGGAGATAGATGTTGGTTCTAGGTGAAAATGTTTAAAATAATAATAAAACTTGAGCAAGATGCGAGGTAGGTTTCACAAAAAAAAACTACCTTGCATCTTGCTCAAGTTTTAATATTATAATACAGTAGTGTTTAGATACAAAAACACATTTGGTACATTAAACATAGTGTAGGATTTTATTCTTCGCTTCTTTCAATCTAAAATGGTTTTGAATATAAAGATTCATTTTCGCCTTGAGAAAGACGTTTGCCCGTCAGAATCTTTCGATAAACTGGCGGGCAAGCAGCAGGGACCCTTTTATAAAGAAGCCAGTGTGCGAAAAATTATACATACGTCACCAAAACGCGGGAATAATTAACCAATCAGCTTAATTGCTAATTAGAGCAAGGGTTATAAAAGAAGCCAGCTTCTCGAAGCGAATTCAGTTGTCACTTGTTGAAACTCATTGAATGAGGCAGCTCTCCGGGGTGACTGCGATCACCTTGGAACGATTTGGGAACGGAACGGCTTGTGTCTTAGAAGTAATTTGTATACGTTCTGTAACGAAGAAGAAATAAATGCAGGCCTTGTGCCGTTATTTCATAAAAAGCATATTTTCAACTGCCTAGTGCGAATTCTTATTTAAAATAGCATTTTTTCTGTCTTTAAAGCCGCCAATAGAGATTATAATCTCTGAAGATTATCTCTTATCCAAGCCCGCCTCATATCTTTCCAACTAACCATTCGAGCCAAACATAATAAAAATCATCCATCATCTTATTCATTTCTTATAATAGTTTAATAGGGCGGGCCGGAAGTCAGAGCTGTTAGAGAATATTTTTTAATCCGGGGGGTGGGGCAGGCTCTTGCTCCCCTCTGTGAACGGCCATGCTCGAGGATAACCGAGAACCGCAGATAATGCCATGTTGAAGCTTAAACCAAAAAGGATAGAAAAAGTCAGTATTTTAAATAGAACCGTATTATTTATTAGATTAAGCTATATACAGGGTAGTGCATAAAGATCTTCCACATTGCAGTGCTGGGCCGCATGCGGCCCGCGGGCCATTGGTTGGCCAGCCCTCCTCTGGAGCATTCCATCAACGACTGGACTCGCCTAGCTCTTACGCAGCTTTCGTTCTTCTGTGCCCATTTGGTTGTCTAAACACAGGCGCACCAATGTCTTAAATCAAGTTCAAATTCAGACTATTATTAATTTTGGAAATTTAGTAGTACAGTAGAGTTATTTATTTATATTTTACAATTCAATAATTTTTTAAATTATTATTTTAAAACCCACAATGAAGTCCATGGGGCTTCACAGCTGGTAAGATATACAAGGTGTTCCGTATCACAATGATAAACCGTAAACAGGGGATAGGGCAATTTACGACGGTCCTGAACATACAATTTAAAAAAAATAAAAGTCTCATAGTTTTCGAGTTATAGACATTTTTATGAAAATAGTGAAAATCACTACCTTCCACTAAATAATGAGATGCTATGGCTACAAATTTACATATTTTATTATTCTAATTTTTGTTCCGCAATTTTGAATAATCTTGATATTGACGGGAATTCAAAATAAAACCCTAAGTACTATACTTTTGGAAAAAAAAATATTTTTCCCGGACTAATGATTTAAAAAATTTTGATCAGCTAACTTTGAATCATCTTTAATGTAAAAAAAAGTCTAGTAAACAAGTTATTTAAATATGACAGGGTTCGGGGAAAGATCCAGTTCCTACAAATGCGCAGATATTACTTGCCTGCATATCCGAAGGGGGAGAACTAGGGAAGCTGGTTCTTCAATTCCTTATATCACTGGGCTGTGATATTTTTTGATGAGTTTTTAGGTTGCTATTTATTTTTTTTATTTTTTTTTAAATTTGTTTTGTTTTTTGTAGAGTTAATGTGTATATATTGGCTGGCAAAATGGGTTTGTGCCTGATGCCAATAAATAATATAAAAAAAAAAGTTATTTAAAAAATTTGATCCATTTAGTCAATATTTCAAAATAGTACAGCACTTTATACTTACTTCTTTAGAAAAATAAATATTGATAATTTTGGCAAAATTACCTAATTTAATATCATATTTTGATGGTGTTTTATTTAATATGTTAATCAACTATGTCGCATCTTGATTTAGCTAATCTCTGGCTATTATAGACATCAATACTCTAAAAGTTCTATTAATAATGCCATTAATAGCCAAAGATTAGTTCAATTAAGATGCGACATAGTTGAGTAACATATTAAATTAAAAAAAACTATCAAAATATGATATTAAACTAGCTATTCTGCAAAAAATATCAATATTTTTTTCTAAAGAATGAAATACAAAGTGCTAAACCATTTTGAAATCTTGTCTAAATGGACCAAATTTTTTACATAACTTGTTTACTAGACTTTTTTTACATTAAAGATGATATAAAGTTAGCTGATCAAAATTTTTTATAACACAAGTCCGGAAATTATATTTTCTTTCTCCAAAAGTATAGTACTTATTGTTTTATTTTGAATTCTGGTCAATAGCAGGATTATTCAGGATTAGAATAATAAAATGTGTGAATTTGTAGCAACAGCATCTCGATATTTAGGGCAAGGTAGCGATTTTCACTATTTTCAAAAAAATGTCTATAACTCGAAAACTATGAGAATTTTATTAAAAAACAATTTTATGTTCAGGATCTTTGTTTATCTTTTAAATATGGGACACCCTGTATATGTGAAAGTAAAAAAATCTATCTAATGATTTGGATGAAATTCACGGGTTAGGAAGGTTTTGTGTTAGACATTCGATCTGTCACGGTCTCATCTTCGGCTAAGTTGTTTTTGATGGTTTTTTTGTTAATTGAAACAATTATTCACAGGTGGTTGTTTCGATAAAAATGTTTATTTACATTTTTATTCAATTTCCTTTTAGTAAATAATTGGTTTTTTAATTTTATATCCCACAATAAGATCATTATAATTATTATTATATATTAAAAGTTGGGGAATTTAATTGGTTAAAGGGATGGGGTGGAATTGGGAGGACGAGGAATCAATATGGAATTGGAATTTATCGGAAAAGAGGTTTTTTCTTTAATTAGTTTTTTCCTCTTATTAAAAACAAGGACTAAAAGATGATCAATGTCAGTCGATGGTGAAGAAGTAATCTCCGAATCGAAGCTCAAAAACAATGTATGGATAAATTCATGTAAAATAATTGGTTTAATTTATTTAATTGATTAAAAATCGAGTTTTAAATCCGACAAATATTAATTTGACAATTTAATTGAACTCAAAAATTGTTATTTAATTAAAAAAAATAATTATACCGTATTTATTTATATTCCTATATATACATAATTTGTGGGCCACTGAAGGCTAGAAATGCAAAAACTGGGGGCGGGAGTGGGGGTTGATGTGGGGGTGCAAGAGGTGGGTTGCAGTGGTGAGGGTCCGGGGGAGGTACGGGGTTTCGGGGGTGGGGTGTAGGTGGGAGTAGGGTGGGAGGGTACAGGAGGCGCGGTGAAGTGGTGGGGGTCCGTGGATTAATATATAGCTATTAACTGAAGCCAAACGTTACCGAGCATCGCTCGGTGGCCAGGTACTATATCTATATATAAATAAACTAAACATAAAAATAATCTTCTTCCCCAAACTCGCCGCTTTTCATTCTGTATATTATCTGTACTAATAAACAGTTTGAATTAAAGGAATTTCTATAGGTGACTTATCGTACAATCTCGATCGTTTGACCAGATATTCATTCTAGATAAGCTTCTAAATTTAGCCCCTGTGTGTTATTTTTTTTTTTTTGTTTTGTTTTTTATTTAGGGGTCAGTAAATGTTCTGCACACGCAACCTTCTACTTTCGTTTTGTTGATTGTCCTTTAAATAATAAACTACCTACCTACCCTACCTTAGCCGGACTGAGCGAGCGAGACTCGGTAATTTTTTACTTTAGTTAAAAAAAAAGAAGCGAAATATTAATATTTTATTTTTAATTTTTAAATTCAGGTTGAAAACATTTTATTTGAGGTCAGAATTAAAGAAAATTTATTTTTTTCCCAACGTTTTTTGACACGATCCGGCCATCATTAAGACAAAGTTTTGATTTTTAGTGTTATTAAAAATAATATTAATATCAAGCGATCTCCAAACTTAATAAGTGCGTGAGCTAATTTCGAAGTTAAAATCATCCGGTGAGCTACTCTCTACAAAAAATTTACTTATTGCTTATAAAACCTTATTTATACCATTTTATTTATACTATGTACAATCAAAAAAAGTCAATTAAATCTTTCACAATATTTTAAATTATACAGGGTGTTTAGAAAAAAGGTTCCAAGACTTCAGAGCGTGATTCCCCTCATCAAAATTAGATGAAAAGCTCCAATAAACATAGGTCCGAAACCGATTCTTTTCTTTCTTTCTTTCTGCCCGCCATTTTTTTATGTCAATCTTGAGAACGAATGTAGATATCTTTATGAAATTTGCTACCCTTGTACTTAACTACATTATTACTATTTAAAAAACCATCTAAATTTTATCTTGAACATTTTCAAAATGGCGGCGATTTAAAATTTTTAATTTTAAATAACTTTTTAATCTTGAATTTTATTAAAATTAGTATAAAAAGATAAAATGTTACCCTTTTTATTGTGAACAAAATGACACGATAATATTCAAGATCCGATATAAAATAACGAAGTTATGACAAAATTAGTAGGAAAATAGGAGGAAATCATGTCGGTCTCAAAATTCAGTCTACGAAAGCCAGTAATGGTTCTTCGTTAATTTTTATCAGATCTTAGAAAATAAGGTATCATTTTGTTCATAATAAAAGGGTAACATTTTATCTTATGAAACTAATTTTAATAAAATTCAAGATTAATAAAGTAAAAAGTTATTTACAATTAAAAATTTAAAATCGCCGCCATTTTGAAAATGTTCAAGATAAAATTTAGGTACTTTTTCAAATTGTAGATAATGTAGTTACGTACATGTGTACCAAATTTCATAAAGATATCTAGATCCGAAAGATAGACGTTTTTCTTAAAAGAAAAAAATGGCGGCCAGATAGAAAACGGAGCGTTTTTGGACCTATGTTTATTGAAACTTTTCATCTAATTTTGATGCGGGGAATCACGCCTTGAAGTCTTGGAACCCTTTTTCTAAACACTCTGTATAGTTATATTAAATTTTCTATGAAAATATTTTGGAATTAACATTCCTCTTTTTTATTTTCAACTATTTTTTAAATATTTACGAAAAATTGTTGCGAGCTACCAAAAATGACGCCGCGGACTATCGGTAGCTCGCGAGAGATGTGTTGGCGACCGCTGATATAGGTACACCTTCGTTGACCCTGAAGAAGGAGGGACGATCATCCGAATCGTCTGATTTTTTAAGAAAATAAAAATGATATTCTAATAAAGTATTATTTTATTCGGAATTTGTGGTTTTCCTTATTGTTAGGCTGCTCTGTTCCATCAATTCAGCATTGAGTTGTACCACTTCACAGCTTCAATAGAAAATACCTTTAATTAATTAAATTGTCTAATTTTAATAGATAGTAATATTTGTAATGAGCTATTGGTTGGTTTTAAAATTAAAAAACTAATTACTTAATTAATAAAAGAAAATGGAAAAAATTTAATCATACATTTTTATTGACACACCCACCTGTGAATAATTACTATAATTAAGAAAAAATCTAACAAATTAAGTTACCAGAAGATGAGACCCTGACAGATCGAATTATCAACCCAAAAATCCTAATCCCTGATTTTCATCGAATTAGTTGGAGCTTTTTTCGAGAAATCGAATCTATCTAAATACAGGGTGGTCCTGAATTCATGGTACAAACTTTAATGGTAGGTACAGGACATTGTAACAATGAGTTATTGTATAGGAATGTATAGTGTAATAAGTATATGTAATATGTATATGTATGTATAGTGTAATAGTAATATAGTGTATAATGTATGTATAATGTATAGCCGTTATTTCCGCTGTTTACGCCTCACCGCGTCACTTGCGACTATACATTCCTATACAATAACTCATTGTTACAATGTCCTGTACCTACCATTAACGTTTGTACCATGAATTCAGGACCACCCTGTATATTGTATAATTATACACTGTGGTGCAAAAAGTGGAACACTTAGAAAAATTTAGTTTTGTCAAATAATTTTCAGAAAAAAACATATTTAAACTTTTAATACATTCTGTGATTGTAAAAATATTTTTAAACATTTTTAGAGTGAAAACAATGTATTACTTTAATTTAAACCCTTTAAAATTAAATTTATTTAAACTAGCATAAGTTTTCAGGTTTGAAATTTGATCCCTTTATTGAATTGTATTAAATGATTATCGTCTAATATCGAATTAAATTGAATATTTTAATGTTTATCAGTTCGATTTGAATATCTCATTTTTTAATTTAATTTAATTTGAAATATTGTCCATGCATAATGGCTCTAACGACCGAGGAAGTAGCTCAAGCTGGAGCTATAATACCTAAATGATGGAAGATCGTATCGCTATGTCGCTCAACGACTTAAAGTATCGGTTGGAAGTATCCACATAGCTGGAAAATGATATAGAGAAACAAACTGTTATGCCAGGAGATCGGGATCTGGTCGAATTAAAGCTTCAAATGAGAGATATGACCGATTCATACTATTCGAGGTATTGAAGGATCTGCATTGTACAGCAGCTCAAATTCAACAGGGCCTTCTACGTCCGGGAATTAGGGTTGATGTCAAGGAGACCAGCGACAGGCCCTCTTTACACACCGAATCACCCAATCAATCTAAGTGTTACACCTTTTTTGCACAACAGTGTATACATATGTATAAACAAAAATTGTATTAATAGTATAAGAAAATAAAATTCATTTTTTTGACCGTTATTTTTTAGTTACAATAAAGATTTGGTTTACTAATTAGATATACCATCGTTTTTATAAATAGGGTTGATTTAATTTTAAATTTTAATTTGATTAAAACTGTTGTTAAATGAAGAACAAGCGCAGCTGGCAAAGCTAAGGTTGTTATTATATTAATCGATGCACACGAAACGCTTACTGGAGGGAAGAAAACCTGCCTGTGGTTCATCCAGGTGTCAATTGAACACACTTCGTTACTCTTGAAAGAACAATTATGGTATTATTACTAAATCTAATATTAAATATACTACCATATAAAAATTACGATTGAGGTTAATGAGCTGTAATCTTCTTCTTTTTCGATGAAAGTGCTTAGGTAACTCTAATATGAGGCGTTCAAAAGCAGAGTGGACTATCCCACTTTTGTTTTTTTATGAGAAATACAGCAAAATAGAGATAAATGTTCGATAGAAAAGTGGTACCTGTGAGGTAATCTAGAAGGATGCTTAAAAACCAAGTTTGGACCACTCTATCTATTTTTTTTTTTTTTATTAAAATATAACCTTACTACAGAGAACATTAGGTCATTAGGTCAAACAAAATACATAAAATTACATAAATATATATACATTACATTATGAAGAAAGTATTACAATGTTTTTTTAATGTTCAATAAATCAAAGGATATGTAACAAACTAGATGGTAGAACATTAGTCATACATAATATAAAAATTTTATGAGATGGCTTTTTTAACAAATTATAATACATGTATTTATAGTATTACTAATAAATAATGGACAAAATCAGAGTCTGAAATCTTAGATTAATCAATAAGAAAGAAATATGAAAAAAATCACAAGTTTTTACATTCTCGTCTTATTGAGATTTTTTTTTTTTTTTAATGATATTGATGTGAGAAGGAGATACACCAGAAGGTGGATCCCCTAAAGGCCAGTATGGGCTGGCCCCTCCATCGTGAAAAGAACAGAGCAGAAGGAAAAGAAGCCGGGATCACGAGCCAATCTCAGAAACTTAGATACAATTCAATATCCAATTTACTAAGGTTTTAGGGGCTTCGAGCAGTGGTAAATTCTCCGCGCGATAAATTCGGTTAAATTTATCTCCACTTAATTTTTATTACCAGACCCTATACTTACAGAAAAAATGTCTGGGTATAGCCGGGAATCGAACCCGAGACCTCCGGGTTGCCAGTCAGTTACTCTGACCATTAGACCACGGAGGCGGACAAATAGAGATAGTGATAGAGATAATGAATTTATAAAACAACTTTAAATTATTCGGGTTTTTCAAAGAAATAGTTTAGAATAAGAAGCATATTGGTTGGATGCACCAATAATTTACCAGTTGATTCAAAAAATTTTTCGACTTTATTTTTTATTCTTGCGCAACCAAGAAAGAAATGATTAAGATCACCAACCTCACCCGAATCGCACACACATTGTGGGTTCTCTCTCAAACCTATCCTGTTTAAATACTGGGGGGTGATCGTGTGACCCAACCTTAAACGAATTATTTCCACAATCAGACCTCTAAACAAAGGGCAGGACAGGCAGGTATACCAGGATCTACGTGGTATTTTCGGCATTATACTAAAAAGATGCCTGCCTTTGGATTGTGCAGACGACTCCCAATAGCTCTGCCAATCCACGTAAGCTCTTTTCTTGATACGATTTCTCGTATCAGACTGATTATCATTAAGGTGATGAAATATCCCATTAGAGACTGCGTCCTTGGCGAGACGATCTACAATGAGTTATCCGAGATTCCACAGTGTCCCGGTATCCAAAGGAAATTCACTAAAATTTTTGAGCGAGATAGGATTTCGAGGTTGGAAATGATCTCCGGACTCTGTCTATTTAGTTTTATCAAAAACCTACTTGATTATTGAGGTTTATCAGCGAAAATGAGATTTGTGGGTTGGTCCACTCTGCTTTTGAACGGCTCATATGTGTTCATTTATAATCACAAAATGATTTAAAATTCATTGGAAACCTATAATTAGGTACCTGGAATTTCGTCCAGATGTCTATCATATAATTGACTTTGGTGTCTCATCTAAGAACAGTGGCGTTGAACGGGCGCAACGCTATTCGTATGCTAAATTAATAGAAAAAGCTCTTTGTCATTTGACTACAAAATTTTAATTTTTATTTAAAACTCATCGAAGTCATACAAAACAAAACCCTTAGATAATCGCCTACCCTCCTCTAGGAAATATTGCTAGAGTAGGGTTATTAATTATTAATAACTATATCATCCGTACAGCTCTTGAGGTGAGGTTGTACCATTAATAAGCCACTTAAACAATATTGCCGAAAAATTCAAAGTCTAAAGAATAATACAAACCTTCTACTCAAAGAAGTGACCATTAAAAAAAGGAAAGAAGAAGAATGTGTAAAATGTACAAATTGTGTATTCTTGTTTCTTTTTTTCTCTATTTAATTTATTTCCATTCTCATTCTGTAAATTTATATCCATTTTATCATTCATTCACCAATTTGTGGGTTTTTTCAAAATTTTCCCACTAAAATAAAAAACAAAAAAATGATTAAAATAAAATAAAAAAGAACATTGTTGTAAATATGGACATGGGAAGGGAGTATTTATTGCTCAATACTCAAATAATTCTAAAATAAAAATAATGTTGTAAATTTTTAATATGGAAATAAAACATTTTGTTCAATTTTTTTTTTTTAATTCTTGTTAGGGTCGGGTTTCGCCCCCTTGGTTCGTAGGGGTTAAATAACACACGTATTTATTATTAAAATGTATTTATTTACAAATAAGGGGGTTATATATATTCATGTCTAGGGGTCGTCGTAGAAACATCTTAAAACATCATCTTTACATCGTAACATCAATTTAGTACATCAACTGTCAACTCACTATAAGCTAACATCGTGCAACTCTCAGCTAACATCGTTAATTAATACAACATTATGGGTTACTTAAATCAACAACCATCTTTAAGCAAATCCCGTTTTCAACTGGCCACCGCCGTTGTCAACTGGCTCCCAGTTGCAACTCTCATTTACACATGCATATGAGTGGTGGGGGGATGCACTGTCAGTCGACAGCCCATAGACACAAGTTGTCATTGTATTATTTGTGCCAGAAATCCTTGAGCTGGGCTTTAACGGGACACAATAGCTCGCTAAGGGGAAAGAAAACAGCCTTCACAAGGGCAGAAAGCCCAGATACACATTTGGCAAACACGTGGCAGAAATTAAAAAAGTTCATTTAAATAATTTCCTACATTCTTGAGTCTTATTAAATTCAAAAATTAAACAACTAAACGTTAATTAAACAATAAATAAGCTTATTAATTAAGTGTCCTGTTTCCCATATTAATTAATATCCATAAATCAAATCGAGGTCGATTATATTCAATAATACTAATTATAATTTGAATGGATTATAAATAATATAATTATTATTATTATTGAATATTATCGACCTCAATTTGATTTATGGATATTAATTAATATGGGAAACAGGACACTTAATTAATAAGCTTATTTATTGTTTAATCAACGTTTAGCTGTTTAATTTTTGAACTTCATCATTCTTAACGATCCCTTCAAATGAAATTTTAATTCACTTTACTTCTCTCTTTTTTTTAACTTGTGAGACAAAAATTAAATTGTATAACTATTTTGTGTTTTGTAATTAAAACTTAACTGTAAACTCACATACCATAAATAAATAAACTCATTATAATGACTACAGAGTGAATGCCCTAACGAATTTCATTATTTATTATGATTTACTCCTAATAATGTTATGGTAATAATTGCGAACGAAAAATTATTGTTCAAAATATTGTTAAAATTTTCTAGAAAACGCTATTAGAAACTTGAATACAGTATAGTTAAGTGGATTATTTGACAATGATCTTCTTTTAGCTCCTTAGATTTTATATATAGGGGGCGTTATCAGTACAAGTTTCTTTAATTTTGTATAATAATTAAAAATAATAATAAATAACGTTTCTTTTAAGAAGTCTCTATAACTCGAAGAACATTTAATAAAAGTAATTTTTAAGTTAATGTCCATAATTATTAAATACTTGAAAGTAGTGAGAAATTTGACTTGATAAAATATTATTTGACTCAAATTTATTGAGATTATACTTGAGACCTTTTGCATAGACGTGTTTCTATAATTTTGTGTGTCTAAAAATGTTAGACCAATTTCTGGGCATATTTAACATGATGCTTCCAAAAATAATAGTTTTTCTGTATCAGCTCTGGTTCTTGGAATACTTTTGGTCAAAAATCCGAAAAAGGAAGCTTTTGCCTATTTTCGAGGCGTATTGATTTAAAACATTTAAAATTGCTGACGGGGATGGAGAAACTATTCTACATAGTAATTATCTTATTTTTTTGTTCTTTTTACGTCAGATTCGGCGTCTTTTTTTGTGAATACAAAAAGATTGCCAAAAAACGTAAATTAGGGTGGAACTCGCTTTAAATTAAGACGAATTTGAGATGTATTTCTATAACAATTTTCATCTTTGTCAAAAATACAAACCGAGTCACTACCATATATCCAGGGAAAGGCCATGGGAAACCACTCAACCCTGTGAGAAAATTTTCCCCAGGAAAATTACAATGAAGAGTATACTCTCTCTAGAGTAATCGCCGTTGCTCAGAATCTAGTATGATTCTTGAAGAAGAAGATGATTTATTACATAACCATGTTCATTAGAAAGACCTAAAGAAGTCTCAATAATTGTTAGCCGAAACATAGCATTATACAAATTTTACCTAAGTATGTGTTTTATTAAAAAAAAGTCCAATTTTCAAAACTACTTAAATTTAAATAAATTGAAGACTGGAAGTATCAAAGGTGCTCTAAGTACCATTTTTTCTGAAACTCACTTTTATACATTAAAACAATTTATGTGCCACTGACAATGTATGAAGTGCCAGGTCCAGAATTCACGAGAAGCACTCTGCATTAACACTTAGCACCTTTAATACTTCCAGTCTTCAATTTTCTTTAGTTTTAATTTTTATTTTTTTAACTACCTAAGTGAACCCCAAAAGTTAAATAATTTATTTCAATAATCCTACATGACCCAGGCAATATTAGACTTGACGTTAGGCATTCCAAATAAGAGTTATATTAGTTTACGAAGGTTTGTGGCTGGTGCTAAATTTTTGAGGGCCAAAAAACTACGAAAATCTTGGACTTTTTTCAAATTTTTACTTATAACCCAAAAACCATGTGTCCTAGAAAAATTTCACTCTTATTAAAATGAAAAAGCATAAAATTTCGCGTCGAATAAAATCAGACTGGCAAAATGAGTGGTTTTCATTTTATGTATGAAAAACTGCAATTTTTTGCAGTATTTCAAAAATTTCAACCTCATTGTGGTACTGATTGCCATTGTCCAGTTAAATGAAACTTTTCCAATCTAATTTTTTATCCAATTGGTACCGTAAAAAATTGAAGAGTGGTTTCTTGTGACCACCCAATGAGCATAATTCACTTTTACGCTAAATTGATAAAAAATTGCCTATATTTGACGATCGATTTTGACTAAACAACTGAACGAATTTTAACTTTTAAGTAGGTTATTCGACGCAAAATTTTATGCTATTTGATTTTGGTAGGAGTGAAATTTTCTCTAGGTCTCATAATTTTTGAGATATAAGCGAAAATCTGAAAAAGTTCAGAATTTTTATGGTTTTTAGGCCATTAACACCACCCAGAAACATCTTGTGCATATTTGTTGACCAACACGGCCTTTTTTCGGTCTAATTTATCTGGGCTAACAGTATTATTTATAACTTTTAAGAAGTTCGGTGTTGGTTCTAGGTGAAACATTTTAATATAATAATAAAACTTGAGTAAGATACGAGGTAGGTTTCCCTATCCCCATTCATTTCGAAAGAAACGGCCTTAAATTGGATCTCTTGGAATCCACCGAAATAAAAATAGCCCTCTCTAATAATTCAAATATTTTAAATAATCAATTAGAAGTGTATAAAAATACAATTATTGATTATATGTTATAATAAATTAAATAAACATTCCTTCCATTGTTCGCACATTGAATATACTAGAGTAATTGTACTCTCTCATGCACCTTTCAAGTTGTACCTTCTCAGGTACTTGTCCATTCGTTATTATAATAGCACGTATAGCTTCCTTTCAGCCAGCTCAAATCTCAATAGAAAATATTAATTCTTAGAACAACTTCTCCTCTTCCCCTACTTTCCCCTCACCACATACAGTTAAAAATTTTTTAAAAATTGTTACTTGTAAAACTATTTTTTCAATATATAATCAGTTTTCTTAGACTCCTGATGATGGGCTAACCCCCGAAATATATCGAATTCAAAACTCAATTTTGTTTTATTTCTTTTTTTGTGAAACCTACCTCGTATCTTACTCAAGTTTTATTATTATAGTATTATTTATAAGAATTAACAGTCCAAAAATTAATTATTTAACTTTGGTGCTTCACTTATGTTATACTTAAATTTTTTAGTTATTAATAATAAGAACAAGAATTGAGTAGATAGTGTCATTAATACTAATGTATGTGTGTGTGTTTGTTTATAACTAAAGGGGTCGGCGGATTCCAACTACTCGCAGCCGTCCTCGGATCTCTCGCTGGACGAGGAGAAGGAGACGCTGCGCCGCGAGCGCGAACGCCAGGCGCTCAGCCAACTGGAAAAGGCCCGGGTGAGACCAGGAGGAGTAACAACAACCATACAACCACCCACCCACCATCTAGAATCCACCAGACAACCAAAAATTAATATTCTTTCTTCAATTAACAAATCTCTTCAATAATTATTTAATTAATAAACTGATTAGAGAGGTTGTTTTGGTTTATTTGTACTACAATTCAATATAGTTGAAATTTACTGATAATAGCAGTGTTCAGATTTCTAAAGAAAATCAAAACGAAACTAGATTTTTAGTTATAATCCATCTTTTATATCCAATTCAAAAATAGGCATTACATTCAGTGCTCTCAGATTTTTGTCTTTTTAGTATCAAAGCTCATATGAAATTTTATTTAAAATACACCGTTCTTAGGTTCCTAAAAAATGCCGTGTTACTCTAAACAAATATCGTCGCCTTAGAGTGTAAACCTGCTAAATCCATTTTTTATCGCATATGACATATTAATACCATTGGAAAGAAAAAGAGATTCAGCATCGTCCAATTAAAATTACGACAGTAAGTTGAAGAAAAAATGGGAAAAATGGTTTCTATCCTAAACAACAATAGTAAATTTTGTGAAGTTTTTTGTCTGCTCTGTAAAATATCATTTCAGTGAGTTAGCAGGTTTACACTCTAAGCCGAGGATAAATGAATTGATTATAAAGCTTTTGTGACCAATTTTTTTTATTAAAAAACACACTTTTTAACATTTAAATATACTATAGTTAGTGGAAGTCCGAGCTTTTTATTTTAGTTATTCGTTTTTAGGATTAGTAGAATTAAATAAAGTGGTAGTTTTGCTGCAGATATTTATGAAGTTTTAAGAGGTTATTTAGTTTCTGTGGGAGTTAATATAGAAAATCTAGCTGGATTCGCTTCAAATAATTGTGTGACTATGATGGGACAATTAAGGTAGTTCTTTCACAAATGCAAAAATTCAAGAAGTCTTTGAAACTTGGAATATAAGTCATTAAAAGCATAATATACATACTGTTAAAATTTGAAGACGATTTACCACACCAAACATGAAATAATTGCAATTAAAAATGACATTTTTACATAGGGTAGATAGGGAAAGGGTGGGGATAGGATCATTATTTTATTTTTTTTCATTGCAGGACTTTCCACCATCTTGATGAAAAACTAATATTTGTTAGAATAATATATTCGGAGTAACTTAAAAAAATTGAAATTATTTACCTCTTAGTTTTGATAAAAATCAAAAACATATTTGGGCGATTATTTTTAGTGGAGGGGATATAAGCACAATGGCTTGGAAACGATCCGGCTAGTATGTGTGTATCCATATAGAGATTTCGTAGTATGAATGGACAGTCACGTTAAAAAAACATAACCTAAAATTTTAGTTCCGATCATATTTATAGAGTGGTTACGAGGCTAAAACTTTTTGTGTGCATTGTCGCGAGAGCCTTAAATGGAGTTCAAAGTATTTTGTTAAAAGAACATTCACATATAATTATTGTAGGTTGCATATTACATTCTTTCAATCTATGTTCTTCATATGTGTGTTAAAAACTTCCAAAGGATGTTGAAGTTTTGGCGAGAGACATTTATTCTCACTTTGTTCATAGTTCTTAAAAGAGTACGTAAATATTTCAAAAGAGTTTCAAAAGATTTTTGGAATTGAAACCCACAATGGCTCTCAGTTCAGCAATTGGTAAACATAATTATTGAACAATATGATGTTCTGATTATGTATTTTACAAATTCTGTGTTTGAAGATCCACTGCCCAAGACAGTCCAAATTTTAACTAATTTCTTAACCCATTACAATACATTTTACTAAATTGAATAGTACATTCGAATAAAAGCTCGTGGCAGCACTGCCAAAACCCTCTAAACTCTTTGATTGTCTTTATAACCCCCTAAACGTGATTTTCGAAATCATACCTATACAAGAATTGATCATTTAGAGCCCCCGCAGACTGCAGACTTTTTATCGGCCGATAGTTTGGTCGGCTTCTTAATCAGTATGGAGAGGAATGCATATGCGCACACTACAGCGATTCAGTATCGGCCGATAAAAAAGTTTGATGGACTACCCGATTACATTCAAACTAATCTGTCGGCCAACTATCGGCCGACTGTTTAATCAGTATTGGCGCATATACGCCTGCGCATACATGACGATTGTTTAGTCGGCCGATAGTTCAGTTCGCTCTGTTTGTATGTTTCTCTGTCTCTATTTGTATCCTCCTTCGCTATTGCTGGTCCAATTAGCTTGACAAGTTCATTGAAGCTGGTAATGCTCATTCGATAATAGGCGAAAAATTTTTCGGGTAATCAAGTAATTTGGAATGCATAGTGTAAAATTTTCCACTAACTAATCTATCACTGAGAATGGGATGCACCCAATACTCTCGGAATCTCTTCTTGATTTTCCTCCTCCGGAGTATGATGAGAGCAATAATTTTTCTGGACAATATTTTCATTGTGCGACCGCTTCAACAGTCAGTTACAAACTAGTTCGAGAATAGTCGGCCGGCTGTTGGATAGTCTGCGCCCTGTTCACCAACCAAACTGTTTAGTTGGCTCGGTGTGCGCACTTTCAGCCCAACCCGAATAAACTATCGGCAGATAAAAGGTCTGAAGTCTGCGGGGGCCCTTAATAGTATTAAGATGAGATTTATTATTAAACTAATAAAATACATAAAAAAATATAAAACAGGAGGTTTCGATCACTCTATCTGTGATTTGTTCATAAATATATATTTAATTGTGAAAAATGTGGTTTTTGATCAAAAAGTTGGACTAATTACAATAATGTTAATTTTTTGAAAACTCGGTGTGATTATTAATAGATACTGAGGGTATCAAAAATCTATACTAGACTAATTTTAAAACTTAGATTGAGATTTAATTCTAAACTATGGTAATTAATTTAAATATAAAAGACAAATGCCTATATTTATTAGCTTCAAGAAATTAGTAGGTATAGAAATTCAAGAGAAATGGTCTACTACTTCACATATTCCATGTGTATTTCAGAATACCCCAAATTATTGTATTTCAAAATTCTCAATTCAATTTTAGAAAACCTGAATTGTATTTCAGATACTGTCAATTGTTTAGTTATAGTTGTTTATTTACTCTATGTTTATTTTCTGAAATACAATTGTGATTTTATATTATTCAATTGAGAATTCTTAAATACAATTGAAGGGTAGAGGGATAAAAGGGCATTGTTAGCTAAAACAATTCTGTGAAAAAAAACAATTTTTACTGTTGAAATTGCGCCTTCTTCCTCAGTATAGTAAAACTTTTCGCCTCATTTTAAGCTTGATATAACGCCTTTATTCCAAAAATAAAACTTCATATTAATAGTTTACTTCTCATGATTCTAGAAGGCATGAGAATAACATTTTTGACAAAAAATTGACATTGCGCGTTTATCTCATGTATACCTTTCAATTGTTCGATTTTCTGAAATTAATTTGATATTTTCAGAAATAAAATTGGAAAAGGTGTAGATGTATAAGATCTCGGATCTAATAGTAGACCATCTCTATTGAATTTATAAACTTAATTTAGTTTACTCTAAGTTAGGGATCAGATGTATAGTTGTATCTAGTTATAATAAAGCTGTAGCAAGTTATTCAGAAAATTATTATTGAATATATTTAATAAATAATTTCAAGGACAATGATAAATAAATAAAATTGAAATGTTTCTTTAATTTGGTCTGTTTGAATGATGCCAGGTGTCCACGTCTGCTGCAGTTTCCCTCGAGACTGCATCATCCTCGAGGGTTAATACTAACACTATCTTTATTAACTATTATTTTTTATTTTTTTCTCTATTATTAATATTAAAATATCGAAATATTCTAAAATGTTTTTTGTTGTCATTTTGGTATGTTTTCTAGAGCAAGCCGGTAGCGTTCGCGGTGCGCACCAATGTCAGCTACGACGGATCCATCGACGATGATTCCCCGGTGCATGGATCAGCGGTCAGCTTCGACATTCGCGACTTCCTACACATCAAGGTATCTATTATACCAACACAATAATCTATCTATTTCATATTTACCTAGGTATTTAGTTATTAGGTTTGTTTATTTGACTACCATTTCACTATCACTAACAGTTATATAAAGTTGAAAGTTTTTGCCGAGAGTAGCAGAATTTTTATATATTGAAGGAGACAATAAAAGAGTGTGTCTTCTGCTGGAATTATAAATTTTATTTATTTATAACGAGACTATAGTTTCGAGGGCTTTACCCTCTTCATCAGTCTATTACAATGGATGGAACGAGCCGTCAGGCTAATTGACGATTCTACCCTCACTCGACTCCCTCGACTCGCTAGCTCATCGAAGAGATGTCTCTGCCCTTTCCCTTTTCTATAGATACTATCACGGCAGGTGCTCTGACGAGATAAAATCAATAATTTCCCCAAAGCATGCTTTGCACGCAGCACACGTTTTGCCGACTCCCAACACTCTTTCGCTGTCAAATTGGAAAAGTGCCGGACCACTTCATTCGCGAATACATATATCCCCATGACTTCAAGGAACTGGAACTCTCTCCCAGCCTCTATCTTTCCCAGCACCTATGATCTTCAAACCTTCAAAACCAGGGTGCATAGACACCTGCGTCTACATCCTCTCTCTTAATCAACTTTCCCTTCTCTTCGGTAATGCAAGGGTCTTTCGAGATCCATAGGGGCTACATCTTTACTGGTGCACCCCTTCTTGCATTCGATTGCATTAAAAAAAAAAAAAAAAATTCACAGGAATTAATTTATGAATGAAAGGCTAAAATCTTTCATGTGGTTAGGTTAAGAAATTATACAGGGTGGGCACGTTAAGAATTGAAATTTATACTTGTTTTACTATTTTGGCTGTAGGTGGCGTTCGTGAAGTTTATATAGCATAGTGCATTTGCAGACCATTTAATCTCCGAGAAACTTTGTTTTCCAGATGAATCAAATATTAATTTAATTAGATAAGAATTAGATCCCTTAAAAATTAGTATTTTCGAATCGTTAGAAATTTTAAAATCATACAATAATTCACCAAAAAAATTCTTAAATCGGAAAATAGAAATTCCCGAAAGCTTTATTTTAAAAATAGCCGCTAAAATATAAACTTCACGAACGCCACCTACAGCCAAAATAATAAAACAAGTATAAATTTCAATTCTTAACGTGCCAAGACACACTCTTTTATTGTCTCCTTCAAGTTATATAAAGCGTTATTGATCAAATAAAATTACACTTTTATTATTAATAATAATATCATATTTCTTAAAATAATTATTTAATATTAATTGAAAATTAACTGTAAATCGATATTATGTAATATCATCTGCCTCTAATTTGACCCACCTTAATATTAGCGATGATTCCCGCTAGCGATACGATAGCGAAAAGAAACAAGCTAAATTTTGAACTTGTTTTAAAGTTTTAAAAACGAGGATGTTTTTTACGTATTTCTTACATCAAGTGTATTGGACATTTTTTTAGTAATCGTCTTGAATCTAAATGACATTTTCAAAAAAAAAAATCATTACTTGTTAGTTTTGACCTTTTATTTCGGAGTTTATTTAAGTTGTAGGCATGCATTTTTTTAAAGTAATCTCTTATTCATCAGCTATTAGAAAAGTGTCTTTTTAGCACTCAGAGTGCAGTACTTTTTTTTACAATTAGCAATTATTCGTAGAAAGTCGGGAAATTTCAAAAAAAAAAATTAATAATAAAACTCTGATAATTCCAAAACTAATGATTTTTTTACCCCGGCTTCATAGGGTCAAATTTATTGGAAATTAGCTATACACCAATACCTCACTTTGCGTCGGGGTTACGTTCCAAAAAAACACAACCCAAATTGAAACGACGGCAAAGTGAATTAAGATTTTCTATACAAAACCATGTAAAGATCGAAGATAGGTTCCAGGGTTACGAAAATACTACTTTTTAAAAAGAAAATTGAACAAAGTAAACATTTAAAAAACAAAAATATAGTGATAGTTTTTTTTTTTATTTTTGGTAATTCTACCAGCAGCGCCCTTTCCACTCATTTGACTAAAAAAATTACAAGTGTATGTAATAAAAATAATATAACTCTGCCAATAAATAAATTGGAAAAATATTTACCTTTTTTGTAACCAGAAACAACCCGTAAAAATTTATAAAAATTTATTATTCTCTTTTAAAAAAAAGCACAACACACTAATTGAAACGTTACAAAAAGCACAACACACTACATAATTGAAACTGAACTCTAAAATAAGCAAAACAAAGTGAAAATAAAACTGTATTAAAATTCCGTTGATTTTCAGTTAGAAAGGGAATCCCCGAGTTTTGATGGCATGGCGCAATTAGAAACAAAAGTGGTGCCATCTTTTAGAAAAAAGAAAATTTAAAAAAAAATTAAAGACTCGAACCCAAAACAACGCAACCTTGAAAATCTAACGACGCACAGTGAAAATTAGTACTAATTAAGCAGCGACGCAACTTCGAAAAAAACGCAAAACGAAACGACGCAAAGCGAGGTATTGGTGTAGTATAACCCCTTTCAAGATATCTATAAACTTTTATCGTTAATAATATCATATTTCTCAAAAATATTATTTAAAATTAATTGAAAATTCACTGTTAATCGATATTATCTAATATCATCTGGCTCTAATTTTACCCCTTACTATTAGCGAAGATTCCCGACTCTAGCAATACGATAGCGAAAAGAAACACGATACACTTTGAACTTGTTTTAAAATTTAAAATAAGATTATATTTTTTCCGTATTTCTTACATCAAGTGTATTGGACTTTTTTTAGTAATCGTTTTGAATTTATAATGACATTTTCAAAAAAAATTTCATTACTTGTTAGTTTTTACCTTCTATTTCGGAGTCTATGTAAATTGGGGTCATGGATTTTTTTTAACGATCGGACTTGAGTACTTTTCTTACAATTAGCTGTTATTGGTAGATAGTCGGGAAATTTCAAAAAAAAATTAAAACTCTTGATAAGTCCAAAAAACCAAAATTAATGAGTTTTAACCTCGGGTTCATAGTCAAATTTATTTTTAAATTAGCTATAGTATAACCCCTTTCAAGATATCTATCGAATTTCCAATAACCCTGATGTATATATAGGATGGGCAATCTAACATTTGGAATTTGAATCGGCTATAAAAAAAACTAATGAATATTTTTTAAAAATTATGTGTTTATTTGAAAGATTGGAGATTTTCATTTAAGAATGAGACACAACATCGATTTCCAAAAACAGGGCGCAAAATATCTATTGTTACGTTGGCTGTATGGCAAATGGCCCCGTTGAAACCAAATGTCTTCCATGTTATCCTCTTCAATTTTTGGAAACAAAAATGTTGTGTTTCATTCTTAAATGAAAATGTCCAATCTTTCTAATAAACTCATAATTTTGAAAAAAAAATTTCATTAGATATTTTATAGCCGATTCAAATTACAAAAGTTAGATGGCCCACTCTATAAAATTAATATTTAAAACTCACTCGAAAAAAGTCAAAATTAATCACTAAAAAAATCTTCAAAATTCTTGACCTACTTTTAAAAATTCATATTTTGAACTGAAATTTTCAGGCGGTTATATTTTTTTACTTAAAGAAATATTTTTTCTTTCCGTATTTTTGAGATTTCCGAAGGATTATTTTAATAGTGAGATTTTTAGATTTAGCACTAGAAAAAATTCACATTTTAACAACCTTTCAGAATCCGATGATCCTCTCTTTAATTTTTTAACCTTTATACTTTGTTCTAAGTTTTTCCTAAATAAATTAAAACTTGATCAGCTAATAGCTTTAGCCTAGATTGGAAATTGAATTTGATTCCTTTTGGTACATGACATTTCCATCCATCATCTTTTTATCCAATTGTGTGTGTGTGTGTGGGTGTGGGCGTATATTTTTATTTTTATAAAATAACAAAGCAATCCAATATGTCTCACAAACCTTCTAATGAGTCCATTTCTAAAATTGAGCACTATCTTCATTAAATTAACATCTAGCTCGATGACTAACCTTTACTCCTTAATTATTTATTTTTAATCACCCACTTGTTTTGTTTTGATTCAACAACAAGATTCATTTTTATTCAACCACCTATTAATAATTAGTTTAATTAAAAAACTTATCAAAACATTTTTTCACAAAATTGAGACCTGGTTATAATATAATATATATTTTTAAATTCTTGATTAACTTTTATTCTATTAAATAAATTCAGTTCTTTTTAAAAACAATTATAAAACGTTTATTAATCATTCAAACATTTCTTAGTTGATATGATAAGCTAAAAATGACCTGGAGAACCAACACACAATACCTCTCCAAAGTTTTTCAGAAAAAATGATCTGATTAGCCCATTGTCTGGGTGCATATACAAAAGAAAAGGAAACATTTTACACACCTTTGTGAATTTAATTATTTTTAGGGCCGGTTGTATGTCGCAAAGTAAATGCTTTTTACTATTAACAAACGGTAGATGGTAAATGGAGAAACTGGGATGGCCAATCAGATGACAGGGACTTTCAGTGCAGCATTTACTTTGCGACATACAACAGGCCCTAAGAGAGAAAAAACTTAATTTTAGGACAAAATCTAGGATTTTAGTAGAAATATTTTTACATTGCGATATCAGAGGGGATTCATCCCCTCAGGAGTTGAATCTGAGGCTGTCAACAAAATTAAAATTATTGTAATTATGAAATTAAATATCAAAATAAAGTTTTCTGAAGTTGAGACCCTGACAGATCGATTTTGTATACGTTCTAGCTCAAAAACTACTAAGAATATCAAAACAAATTTTCACATATAATTTTTTTCTTCTATTAAAATTGTTGAAATTGAACCCAAAATTAAGAAAGCGGGGTTTTTAAAAAATTAATTTAATTATAAAATCTTTAAACTAAAAGAACTAAGAAAAATGGAATTTATCTACTAAAAGAGAGTCCTATAATAAAAAGCCGACTTCAAAAAATTAAATACAACAAATAAAATACACTAAAAGGTATAAAATAATTATTATCTTATTTAGTTACAACTAAACGACGAAATATTAACATGAAATTACTTTTTGAAGTCGGTGCCAAACATATACCTTTTATGAATCGCACTCGACGGATCTTACTTAGTACGTTTGGAGGGTACGATAGCTTATAGGTATAGTTTGTTTGGCACTGACTTCAAAAAGTAATTTCATGTTAATATTTCGTCGTTTAGTTGTAACTAAATAAGATAATAATTATTTTATACCTTTTAGTGTATTTTATTTGTTGCATTTAATTTTTTAAAGTCGGTTTTATTTTTTCTTAAAAATTATTTTTATTTTTCTCTTTTTACTCATGTTATTAATAGTGATCATATAATCAGAACTTGACCAAATCAATATAGCATCATCCCTAAAATACCCCCTTTCCAATAAATAAAGAATCATCGAAATCGGTCCATAAACAAAGATGTTAGGCCTGAACAAACCTAACAAAAGATCTAATACCAATAAAAAAAAATGGGACCAATCGGAAGCTAGACTGAACCCAATGCAAATTTTTTTTCAAAATCGGTTCACAATTGGCGGAGATATGAGGTAACATAGACACAAAAAAAAAAAAAAAAAAAATCTGTCGAATAGAGAACATCCTCCTTTTTTGAAGTCGGTTAAAAAAGAGTCATTATTTTTTTTTTTTTTTTTTTTTTTTTTTTTTTTTTATTTAATGTCACCGTGGAACAAAGCCCATTTAGACAGCACATAAGTAAAGTCATTATTTTTTAAGTGGAGCGAAATTAGAGTGTGATTCAAAAAAATAGAATTATCAATAACTTCAGTTCAGTTTGAACGAAATATCGCATATATACCCTCTACGACCTTATAAAAATTACTGGCTATGTGAAATTGATAGTGACTAAAAAGAGGGGGAAGGGTAATAATAATTTAAAATAATACAATTTTCAAACAGAAATCGAAGAAGGATAATATTTTTAATAAAATAGTCTCCTAATTAAAAGGAGATATTACTAATTGCTAATGGGCCAAAATTAAGAGAGAGATGGGGGGGGGTTGTAAATAATTGTAAATTATGTTGTATCATTCGCATCCATAATAAATTAGTAACAGGAATTGCATGGATTTAGACAAAACTATAAACACATAGTTTTTATTAAATAGGCCCAGACGTTTCGTCAGTTTATTTTGAGTTCCTCAGGGGCCCATTTTATCACTCTTTGTCAAAAAATAATTTCACCATATGACAAAACATCATTAATCTTTTTTCATAACATATTCCTGGCTCAAATTAATCAACAATCAATTAATATATTTTTTCACAGATTCAATTATAATTTACACTTAATTTCTTTGAATAAAAACAATAAAGAAAATTGTTTGATAAATTTGAGCCAGGAATATATATATAAAATTAAGGTTTTGTCTGTAAATTGCTCCAAATCACGCCAAATTTTGGTTGCACCCCTACCACGTTCCTTGATTCATTTTATAAACTTTATAACTTTGGGGTTAGCATGATACCTTCTCCTGGTCCTCTTAATTGTAGCTAAATTATTAGTTAATGCAAAAGCAGGTCCTCTTCATTCCCAAGCATAATTTTTTATTAATAAATGAATTTAACTTTTAAGGACCAATCATAGATTTTAGAGAAAATATTTTTACATTGCATATCAGAGAGGTTCGTCCCCTTAGGAATCGAACCCAAGCGCTAACTAAGCTTGCCGGGCCGTTAGCCAAACCCTTAAGACAAATCTCTCTCTGACATGCAACATATATAATAAGTATTATAGCTAAAGATTCTTCACTCCCTTCAACTCAAAAGGAATAGTGAAATTCCTGCTAAACTGAAAAAAGATTTCAGTGAGCAACCCATTGATTTTACAGTGAAAGCAGAGATTTAAGTATCTTTTTGAGTGTCTTTTTTTGAGTTGATTTTGAAATAATTTCCATCTTTTTAAAAAAAAGACACTCAAAAGATACTTAAATCTTTGCTTTCACTGTATAATTTTTTATGTTCTAACCTTTTCGTAAATCTCATCCTTCAGTAAAGATCATTAACGTGTCTCTAGTAGACCTGCCCACTCCAGCCAATATCTCAGCTTGGTGAAATTTCGGTTCTCTATTGGGAATGTGTTTGGGGGTTCAAATTGTTACAGGACCTTTGCAAAGTTATGAACGAAAACAAAATTCCTGTATGTCTGTCTGTCTGTCTGTTTCAGTGGTTTCCGCGAAAAGTTGCTCACGATTCACGTCAAAACGGCTAAAGAGATTATTATGAAGTTTCATATTTGAATCAGATTTCTTCTAACTTACGTTTTATAGCTATATAACGTTTTGATATTTTGACCCCAAAAAGGGGATTGGGGGAGGGCATGAATGGAAATCATCAAATAACTCCCAAACTATTAACTCTACGGCAAAATTTATTATGAGCTAAGTTTTAGGGGATGTGATTTCGGACCACTGTTGTTTAAGAAATTCCCACCCAAAAACACCCAAAAAAGGGGGAGGGGGTGAAAAAATGTAAATTCTTGCCCTTGGAGCAACCTCAACCAAATTCTGTATATATAACACAAGTCGACAAAAATTTGTACCCGTAAACCTAACAATGGATTCCAGTAGAGTTTCATAAGCTGATTTTCATGCAATTTCTCGATTTTTTACAACAGGTCAGAGTTTTGAGATACTATCGGTCAAAAGACGAAAAAGGCCATTTTGACCTATTTTCGAGTCCCATTAAGATATTAAACAGCAATATTTGAAATCAAAATATTTTGTTGACGTAATAGAAAACAGTTTCCTCTTTGATTTTCAAATTACCACTTGTTTGTAGCTCAATTAGAACTCGAGTTATAACTAAAAAAACTAAGACCATATATTTTTATCTGTGTTTATTGTCCTTTATAATCACGTAGTTTTAGATATAACTCGAGTTCTAATTGAGCTAAAAACAAGTGGTAATTTGCAAATCAAAGTGGAAGCTGTTTTCTATTACATCGACAAAATATTTTGATTTCAAATATTGCTGTTTAATATCTAAAGGGACTCGAAAATAGATCTAAGCCTTTTTCGTCGTTTATTATTATTATAACCACTACAAAAGCTAACTTTATATGGAACATCGGTATTTTCCTTTATTTTGATGCACACTGAATAGAAAAATCATGAAATAAATCTTAGGACAAGGAAAAAAAATTTCTCGACCTGGTAATCTGTGGGTCACTAAAAGACTAGAAATGCAAAAAACTGGGTTCTAAGGGTGAGTGTGGGAGTGAGGTGAGGGTCAGGGATGGAATGGGGGTGGGGGTGTAGGGCGCGTATCGGTGGGGGGTTGCGGAGGGGTCCAGGGGCTTAGTGGGGTGGTAGGGGGAGGGTCCGGGAGGGTGCAGTGTTGGGGTGGTGGTGTACGGGCGGGGTTTGGGCACGGGTGCATGGTGTGGGGGGTTCTGGGTGGGTTTGGGGGTGTGTGGCGGGTGGGGTTTGGGGGGGTCCAGGGCGTAGCTACGATGTTTTGTCGTATGGTGAAATTATTTTTTGACAAAGAGTGATAAAATGGGCCACTGATGAAGTAAAAATAAATTGACGAAACTTTTTGCCCATTTAATAAAAAACTCTCTCTCTCCAATTCTCTGTTACCATATTCCTGTTACAAATTATAAATTATTTTATTAAATACTAAATATAAGATATGGACGCACAGGTGTATGGTAAAGTCTTGTGGATGGCCATATCAGCTTATTTTGACCTCGTTCCAGATCTTTAATTAATTATTTACAAGTAATTATAGCAGTAGGTGGATGTTCAATTTAAATTCTGAAATTATATTGTAGCAATTGTAGTTCTTCTCGTGTTGTTTGTTGATTTGCTTGTAAATGCTGATGTGGATGTGATGAATGTTTGGTTTGTATTGCAGGAGAAATACGACAACCTGTGGTGGATCGGTCGTCTGGTCAAGGAGGGCTGCGATGTCGGGTTCATTCCGTCGCCTGTCAAGCTGGAGACGCTGCGCGTGCAACAGACGCAGGCGGCGAGGAGCACCAAGCTGTACGCGAGTAAGACCAGCAGCACGGGCAACCTAGGCGGCTTGCTCGACATGGGTTCAGGACCTGGCAAGGCGGCCATGATGGGGGGCGCCGCCGCCGCCACCGCCGCCGCGGGCGCCAGCCGCGGATCCACGCCGCCCACGCCTGGTGCGTAATCGCCTCCCCTCTCCCCGGCATACCACCACCACCACCCCAACCACCCCACCACCACCACCACCACCACCATCGCACTCTACCATTGCCCATCTCATCTGCCAAGGCTGGTCGGCAACCCCTCCCCCCTACAACATTATCAAACGCTCCTCCAAGAGCAGGCAATTTCCTCTTGGGGTCATAAGCACATGTCCAGAGGGTAGGTAGTAGGTAGCGATAGGTGTGCGAGGAGGCAACACGTGCCAGGCATAAATAAACACCACGTTGCCTTCAACGTCTAATCCATTTATAAAAATTAAAACAACAAAAATCATAAAATACGCCATTTAGAAGATATTGGCTAGTGTCAGTCAACTTAAGTTTTTTTCTACTGTCAATATTTTATTGTTAGATTTTAGGTTAAAAATAAAATAAAATGAGAGAGTCTTCTGTTTTTTAAATAAAATAATTTTTAATTATTTCTAGAGACTATAGTTTCGAAGGCATTGCCTTCATCATCAAATCTATCACAAATATTTCAAATTAGTTACAAATAATTTGTAACTAATTTGAAATATTTGTGATAGACTGATGATGAAGGCAATGCCTTCGAAACTATAGTCTCTGAAATAATCAAAAATTATTTTTATTTAAAAAACAGAAGACTCTCTCATTTTATTTTATTTTTAACCTAAAATAAAAACAATTCTGTTACCATCGACAGTGAAATCTTTTATTCAACTAATTTATTGTTAGAGTTCGTGGCTGTGATAAAACTGTATTAGATGAAGGAGGAGGTATCAGCTAAAGTTGGATGCGCTGGGTTCAATAAAACTCCTGAATATAACGTTTCGGCCTGAATTTATTTGGCCATTTTCAGTTAATTGGGAGTTATACACACTTACATTCATTCTGAATCTTTGGGACATGAAGCTACAATTTTTATTTTTGACAAGGCTTGGTTCGATCACATATGTACACCGCATTTTGTGAATAACTCCCTTTTATTTATATTTAACAAGGGTTCAATAAAGAGCCATGTAGTTTTTGGCATTTCTTTAATTTAAAAATTCCCACTTACGTTTCAGCTATTGGCTATAACAATCTTCGTAGCTAATTCAATAACCATGTGACATTAGTCTCGTTGATGTAGCTACATCAATACAATGAATTTCAGTCTACTCAGCAAGAATTTATCAATATTTATGAAAATTTTTACAAAAGACATACCTAAAGCTGAATGACTATTGATTGAACCCTTGTTAAAAATATATAAAAAAAAAAGTCAATATTTTGAGGGTTTTAGAAAAACAACTATTGAAAAAAGATGAAAATGTTTTATGTTAGTGTGAGAGGGAATGATTTTAAAATTGAAATAATTTTAACATTCGCGGTTCAATTATTTTAGAACAAATTAAAATTAAAATCTTAATTTATCTAAAAGATTTTAAAATGGTTAGAAAATATAATATGAAAATTGTCTGTGAGACTGAAGATGATATAGAACGATGTCGAAACGTCTCATCTTAAAATGAGAATAAAGAAAATTAATATATATATATCAAGTAGAATTGATTTCTACGACCTATAACATCGAATAATTTATCAATCAAAATGTTGACAGTAGAATAATAAATAAATGTTTAATTGTTGTAATTAAAGACAACAAATGACCCAATTTTGGGTCGCGACTCATAAGTTAAGAACAGCTTCTCTAGAAGTCATAGTGATAAACAATATGGAGAATGCGTTAAATAAATTCTTATTCAATTTTACTATACCATAGGGTTTCGAAAATCGGATATTTCTTTCTAATGAAGCTTTAGGGAAAAATATTGACTTTTAGTAGTCAGAACAATTCACAAAGAGAAACAAAGAGGTTGTCTTCTGCTTGATGCAAATAAGATAGATATATCTGTATATATATATATATATGAAAAATTAACCCTGGAATCAATATATTCACAAAAGAATGAAAAAGAAAAAGAAAAATCCTAAGATAGTTCTCCCATATTATGGACAAATTTCGGAAAAATTAAAACAAAAAATGAAAAAATTAGGGTTCAACAACAGTATTCAAAACTCCAATTACTCTAGGAAAAGATTTAGGTTCAAATAAAAAAGACAAATTACCAAATATAGAAAAAGAAGGGGTTTATAGTTTGAAATGCAAAGATTGCGAAGCGATCTACGTAGGGAAAACAGAGAGGAATCTGAAAATTCGATTAAATGAACATATTAGGGATTGTAAAAATAAAAAGAATAAAAACTCTTTTGTGGAACATTTAAATTGAAACAATCACTCTTTCCCAGAAGGCACAGGAATTAGATTAATAAAAGGAGAAAGAAACTCAAAATTAATTAGCGCAATTGAATCGTTAGAAATTTTGAAATCATTCAATAAAAATTCAAAACTTTGTTTGAACAGCCAAATTGAATTATCAAATAGCAATTTGATTAAGATGTTTGATAACAAAAGATAAAAGAAAAAAGAAAAACAAATCCCCCCTTCCATTGTCAGCCTATCTCTTTGTAAAACAAGGAGAAAGGGAAACATATGGTTATATTTGAATGTGAACCAAAAGAATGTCTTTAATTCTAAGCTGCCAACCAGTAAAAGAACATCAAATTTTCAATATCCATACGATATTGACTCCATGAAAAACAACATTTATAATTAAAAAAGACTGATGATGAAGACCAAGTCTTCGAAACTATAGTCTCAAACAAATAAATATATATATATATATATACAGATATATCATCTCGATATATACCTACGTGTGTATGTTTATTTGCATCAAGCAGAGGACAACCACTTTGTTTCTCTTTGTGAATCAACAACTCTGCTACTCTCGGCAAAACAAAAACTTTTCAATTAAACCACTCTATATATTTTTAAACTAGAGTAAATTCAAACAGAATTTCATCTTAATTGGATAATGGTAACCCGTGTTTCGCAATGAGGTTGAAGTCAGAACAATCTTGAACAAAGAAAGAGCGGAGACTGATTTGTAGTAAGCCGGGGAATCGAGTATAAAGCCCATTCACCTATTAGTTTTATTCCTCTATTCTGAATTACGTCCAAGGTTAAAAACCCTTCGAGCTATATATTTACGATACAAGAGCAAATTCGTTTGAAAAGTTGACATGGGCGTAAATTAGCCTTCTGGACATGAGAAGAAAAACCAAGATTTTACAACAAGTAAATAAATCTCTTTTCTCTCCCAATTAAAAAAATACAATTTTCAAAGTGCTCAAAAAATTTATTTACATGAAAATTATACTTGTATTAAAATGAGTATTTAATATAGAGATGAAAAATATAATTTCGTTAAAATATCAAAAAAATTGCACACTTTGTCAAGGAAGAAAATTTTACAAAGTGTCCCTATTTCGAGAATCTATATAGGCACTATATATTTACTATATAGTTTGAAACATTGTCCTACTAGGGGTCCTCCGTTTTAATAATTCTTTGATTTCGACAGAAAAATAAAATTTATTTTCCATTAGTAAAATTCTTCCCATATTTTTTAATGATTATTTATAAAATATTTAAAACTAAAATATTCTTGATTGCAACACTTGATAACAACACAATTGACTATTCTCCTCTTCAATCTTGTATAATTCAAAAATTGAAAATATAATAAAAAAGACGAAAAATTTCAATTTGATTGTCTAAAACATGTTTCTGTCTAGTTGAACCCATCATCAGTTATTTATTTTTATTTTATTTTATTTATTTAAATTTAAATGTATTTATTAAAACAAAGCAACTCTGTCCTCCATACAATTTATAAATAATAAATGTTAAATTATAATAAATTTTTATAATTTTTCTAATTAATATAACAAATAATAATTGCTATATTAATGAGAATTGTTTTTGACCGCGCTTATTTGAAAAAGATATTTATCGCGAGACTACTGCGGATTACGCTATTTGAGTCTGCGGAGTCTGAGTCTGGATCAAGAGAGAAAGATGTGATCCACTTAGCTACAATCCAACGTCATTTCGCGTATAATCCGCTCTAGACATTCGGATGGATCACTAAGTGAATTTGAAATCTCAGATGTTATATATTTAATCTTTATTTGATTTAATTTATATAATCTTAATTTCAAATTCACTTGGTAATCCATCCGAATGTCTGACTGGCTATACGCGAAGTGACGTTGGATTGTAGCTAAGTGGATCACATCTTTTTCTCTCTTGGTCCAGACTTTAGACTCCGCAGACTCAATAGCGTAATCCGCAGTAGTCTCGCGATAAATATCTTTTTCAAATAAGCGCGGGTCAAAAACAATTCTCAATAATATAGCAATTATTATTTGTTATATTAATTAGAAAAATTATAAAAATTTATTTAAGATCATTATTTCGCGATTGAATTAAATGTAGAAAACATTCGGTTAAATTATAAATTGTATGAAGGAGAGAGTTGCTTTGTTTTAATAACTGAAGATGGGTTCAACTAGACCCGAAACGTGTTTTAGACCAGCTATTCTTAACTCGCTGGTCCGGCGAACCACCAGTGGTCCGCGGAGAAATTTTACTAGTCCGCATATATATATATATATATACTATATATATATATAATTACATATCTTTACATTTAAATATTATTGTAAGTAAATGATAATAAAAATGTTACAATTAACTTATGTAGAAGTTCTTTAATACCTAGTTTTTTTCAAATTTTACTGGTCCGCGGGCCAAAAAAGATTGAGAAACGCTGTTTTAGACAATCAAATTTTTTATAAAATTGAAATTTTTTCTTTTTCTTTTTTTTTTTAACATTTTCAATTTTTGAATTATACAAGATTGAAGAGGAGAATAGTAAATTGTGTGTGTATTTATAAAATATATATAAATTAGTTAAAATATCTTAGAAAAATCTCCTTACCTGTGGAAAGTCTGATGGGCCATTCATTATTTTTGTCGCTTCTGAATAATTAAAATTACTTTTCCTCAAATATTAAATATTGTTAGTCGAAATTATATATATTGGTTTAAATTCGAAAATAAATGTACTAGATTAAAAAACAAAATAATAATTAAAAAATATAAACTTTCTTAATAATAGATTAATTAACCAATCAATTCAGGAGGAGAAAAGTATTGTTTGATTCTATGTTTATTTATCTTCCCCTCCTTTCTCGACGCCATCTTGAATTTAAATGCCTCTTCTAAAAGGGGTCGGATAGGCTAGGTGGTAGCGTGTCATCCTGCTAACCAATTGGACCCGGGTTCGAATCCGGCTCGAGGCATCCGGCTAAAATATGACCTCCGGGGTAGGGAGACTATAAAGGCCGAAAAGACAAAAAAAAACCTCTTTTAAAAATAAATAATATATTTATTTAAGGTAGTTGTTTCGCGACAGTACTAGCAAAAAGTTAATGCTAGAGTATATAGAACAGACAATAAGGATTCATAATTCATAAGCCCAAAACTTTTTGCTGTTTATGTACCACTACTATCCAATCCCGTGCTCGTTTGATAAATCTGGCAACATTATCCGAGGTTGAATTTTTTTTATCATAGAAATGACAGATAAAATACATTATATAGGTCGATTTATAAAACAAAAAGTTCTTAATAAACGATTAAAAGCTGTTGCGACAATTGTTGAAGCGAAAGAACGTCAAAAAAGTACTAAAGTTAATCCACTTTTTAGGTTAAATATATGCGTTGTTGCCAGCTTGTTTTTAGTGTAAATTTTTCATTATTTATTCAACTGAGTTGTAACTATGAATAAAAATTTTGTTAAAAATGTATTAGTTATTGTTTAATGTTGGTTTAGTTTTTTATAAATATGGTAAGAAGACTTTCTTAATTATAATTAAATATGGATGTAAACTTTCCGGTATCTCGTATAGTGCAATGCGAGGGGTGAACCTGCGATTGGAATTAGGTGTACACCGTCTTTAGAATTATTTGAAATTACTTTGGAATTCATTAGAAAATCTATTCTCATCTATTGTCTTCTACTTGTAAATGAAAGTGTAAATGGAAGTAGGTGTACACAATTTTAGGTCGTGGTTCACCCCTCGGTACAATGTATAAGAGTCTGAAAAACTCTATCTTTGGAATTTAATATCTCCGGAACTATAATGTTCATAAATTTCTTTTTGCCACAAATCGATGCAGAAGTATTTAAATAATAATCTCACAAATAGAAACAAAGAGATTGTCCTCTGCTTGATGCAAATAAACATACACACATATATATCGAAATTATATATCTGCATATATATATTATTTATTTGTTTAAGACTATAGTTTCGAAGACTTGGTCTTCATCATTCACTCTTTTTTTAAATTATAAATATTGTTTTTCATGGAGTCAATACCGCATTGATATTTTACTTATGGAAAGTGGTGTAGGTTTTAGGTGAAACATGATGTTAATTAATAGAGTAAAGGGTGTGTAGTTTCACAGTGAAACTACACACCCTTTACTCTACGCATTGATATTGAAAATTTTCGATCTTTACTTAGCTGGCAGCCATTTAAAAACTATAGTCTCAAACAAATAAAAAATATATATATACAGGTATATAATTTCGATATATATGTGTGTATGTTTATTTGCATCAAGCAGAGGACAACCTCTTTGATTCTCTTTGTGAATCAACAACTCTGCTACTCTCGGCAAAACAAAAACTTTTCAATTAAATAATAATCTGTCTAAATTTCAAAAAAATCCTAAGGAAAACCCATATGGTGAAACAACTAATTTAATTGTATCAAATTACTACATTATTATTTACCTAAATTCATAAACGATCAATATAATATCTTATATCACATTTTATTTATCCTAAATCCTATATTATATGTGAGTCTTTATAGGTTAAGCGAAAAATAATTATACTATTAATATATCTAATCATCTAAATGTTCAACCACAATAGTCAAAATTATCACAAATAATTATAATAACGATATTTAAAGCGGAGATTATAATCTCTCTAAGCCTTTTTTATACATATGGAAGCCTAAATATATACACAAGTTTAGAGGTATTTTATTTTAATCTGTCGAAGATCAGCGGGTGATAAAAGAGACCCCGAAACCCGCATTTACACGCAATGGATAAAGTTTCAAGCGTTTATATACGATTAATATTCATCCATAAATGAGCTGTTGGATTTAGAAATTACTCAATGATTAGGGGTGTTAAGTTGCCTGCCTTGAGCCTTCACGCCTGCTATATCATTAGAACAAACTTGCCGGGCTACTATCTTAAAAATTATTATACCTGTTCAACCCTTGTCGTTTGTGGTGGTTATTTTTAACAACCATATCGCAACATCAAAGAGAAGGGTGAAAAGGAAAATAATTATTATTTTTAAATTATTTCACTTAAACAGTATAATAAAGTTTAAAAAGCTTTACTTATAAAATAATAATACGTAGTTTAAATATAATAACAATTATCTATACATCTGCATGTAGAAAACCAAATTAAAGGGATAAAGTTAAAAAAAATAACCGATAAATTTTTAAATCTAACCTTTGGAGTTAACGAGTTAGTCAAGTTTGACAAGTTTATATATCAACCCTATATTATACAGGGTGTCACTTATCACAATAATAAACCGTGAACAGGGGATAGGGCAATTTTAGACGGTCCTGAACACAAAAACTTTTTCAATAAAAATCTCTTAGTTTTCGAGTTATAGGCATTTTTTTGAAAATGGTGTCAATCGTTAACCTGCCCTAAATATTGAGATCCTGTGGCTACAAATTTAAATATTTGATTATACTAATTTTTGTTACGCATTCCTCAATAATTCTGCTATTGACCAGAATGCAAAATAAAACAATAAGGGAAAGTGGTGTAGGTTTTAGGTGAAACATGATATTAATTAATAAAGTAAAGGGTGTGTGGTTTCACAGTGAATGAAATAAAACTCAAAGAGGTTTATACAAACTCAATATATTTCGGATTATTAGTCCATCATCAGGAGTTTACAAGTTAAAACTAATAATAATTGAACGAGTGATCACAATTTTTAACATCTAAATCATATGTACCAATATAACAAAATATAACATTCAAATCTTACATACCAACATAACACAAGAAAAACATCAATAAAATTAAAATTTAAAAAATTGTTTTACAAAGATTTTTCTTTTTTTAAATATAAAAATATATAAATATAAATATAAGAAATCTAAGTAAATATGAATATTAATATAAATAAAAATTACAAGTATAAATATAAAGTCTTTTTAGAATTAAATTAGAAAATAAAATTACAAATTTAAGTCATAGACACAAAATTAATTATAAATATCAATTTACAAATAAGCATAAATCACATATAGAGATAAAGATTAAAATAAAACATAATAGAGATAAATTACAATATACAACAATTTTGTGGTTATCTCATATATCAGTATGTCATTTATTTTAGAAGGCCGAGGGCGCGTGGTTTGATGATGTACTAATAATCCGAAATATATTGAGTTTGTATAAACCTCTTTGAGTTTTATTTCATTCACTGTGAAACTGCACACACTTTACTTTATTAATTAAAACAATAAGTACTATACTTTTGGAGAAAAAAAATATTTTTTCCGGACTTATGTTTTAAAACATTTTCATCGCCTAACTTTGATTCATCTTTAATGTAAAAAAAGTCTAGTAAGCAAGGATAGCAAGTTATTCGAAAAATTGGCCATCTAGTCGAGATTTCAAGATGGTACACCATTTTGTACTTCCTACTTAAAAAAAAATATTGATATTTTTTGGCGAAATTTGCTAGTTTAAAATCATATTTTGATAGTGTGTGTTTTTTTATTTAATATATTAATCAATTATGTCGCATCTTAATTGAGCTAATCTTTGCCTATTAATGGCATTATTATTAGCTATTATATAATTATTTTTTTTTCTAAAAAGTAATAATAAAGTGCTGTACCATTTTGAAATCTCGACTAAATGGGCCAATTTTGTAAATAACTTGCCATGATTATTTACTAGAATTTTTTTACATTACCTAAACATGAATCAAAGTTAGTTGATGAAAATGATAAATATTAAATATTTTTTTTCTCCAAAAGTATAGTACTTATTGTTTTATTTTGAATTCTGGTCAATGGCAGGATTATTCAGGAATTCGCATCAAAAATTATAATTAAAAAATATGTAAATTTGTAGCCACAGCATCTTGATATTTAGGGCAGGGTAGAGATTTTCACTATTTTCAAAAAATGCACATAACTCAAAAATTAAGAGATTTTTATTGAAAAAAATTTTTCCCCATGAAAATTTTCTGCCTACGCCACTATTGGTTATGGTTTCCCATTGTTAAAAGTGTTAGGTTGTTTATTTACACAATTTAAATAATTAATAATTTTTATTAAATACCAAATCAAAATGAACTATATTTGATTTAGAAAAAGTTTTATTAATCAAAATAAGTATAAAAATAATTATTATAGAGTTATATTATGAATATCAGCACTTAACCATAAAAATATATTTATTTATATTTGCCCATTGTTGAAAGTGAGGTTATTTATTTACACATAATCAAAACAAACAATACATATTTAAAAAATATTTAATTAATAGAAATATAGGTATTATAGAAAAACCAACTATGTATAGAAAATGTTGCTCAAATTGATAAATAATGATACTTTATTATAAATAACTCAATATATGAGCAAGTCTTTGATTAAATATTTGAAATCTCTTCCGAGAATTGCTAATCTAATGGAATTGGTGACGTAAAATTGGCCCATTTTCTCCCCCTTTGAGCTTCTCATGTGCAATGGCTTGCGCTCTGAGAGGGTTATTTTTGTCCCTTTGCGTGTTGCGTGGAGCTTGGCTACCCCTCAAAGGGCAACTTAAGGGTAGTTTTTCCTAATTTAGCCGACCACCCTCTGGCTGACCATCATCATGTCTCGCTTCCGTTTTTTTTATAATGTGTGTCGTCTCTCTCTATTATATAACTCTATATATACCCTAATATATATATGTTTGCTTTTATAGTTTGACGTTTTCAATGTTTGTTTAGTTTTGAACTATTCTATATTTGTTCGATGTTTGTTTCGGTGTTTGTTTGCGCATCTTTATTTATTTATTTATTTATTTTGTTCATTAATCGATCACTAATAAACAAAAACAAACAAAAAATTATCACTTTATGTTTTAAATTTCGTTAATAAATCGGTTTTTAAATAAAAATATAAAATCTTTATTATTTTATTTTATTCAATGTTTTACACAATATGTTGATTTATTATTTATCTAAATGTAAAAAAAAGTCTTTAAGAAAGCAAAATTTGAATGGAAATCATCATTATTTAAAAGCTTTTATTTTATAGAAGCAGCAAACAACCCCTCGCTTGCTTATATATCTATCTCTTCTTCATTTTCAAAAAAAAATCCATACAAATTCTCATTATTCATTCTCATGAATCATGAAAAAAAAATAGAAAATCAATTCATTCATGATTTTTTATTATATTATTAATGCTTAATTATTTATTATTTTAAATTAAAATATTAATTTAAAAAAATTAATTGTTGATAGCTGATATTAGTTAGGAAATAATACAAGTAGGTAGTGTAAAATATAAGATCAGGTTTTATTAGACAGCATCTATTTATGGAGAAAATAACTATGGTTCTGTTACGGTGAGAGAGCTGTCAGTAGCTCGTAAACTAAATAAGATACACATTTTTGAAATTTATCAGTTATATCGTCAATCTTATGTCAAAAACACGAATAAGAAAAATCTTTATATTTAATTATTCTATTATAATGGATTACGTTATTTTTTTAAATTCATTTTAAATGATGTTATTTCTTAATTAAATTAATCTTAAGAAATTCAAAGAGAAATTCAAAGATGTTTTTATAAAGCGAAATTTAGAGAATACTTAGCGAGACTACCGTTTTATAAGAACCATTGAGGTCCAGCTGATTCTCCATCCTGAACCAAGAGAGCGAAAAAAGATATGGTCCATCTAGATGTTACCCGGTATCAATCCGCGTATAGTCCGCATGATACCCCACCCCGGAAAATTCCGTTGAGTGGATTTGCTCGCGAGTTTACTCCGCGGAATTCTAAATTAATTTGTATCATCTCTCTATGTAAGAATAGACTTGTAAAAGGCGTCTGAATCGAGAGAGTAATATATAAGAACTTGAGATGCCATGTCCCTCTGGGTGGTCCGGGGTGGGGTATCATGCGGGCTATACGCGGATTGATACCGGGTAACATCTAGATGGACCATATCTTTTTTCGCTCTCTTGGTTCAGGATGGAGAATCAGCTGGACCTCAATGGTTCTTATAAAACGGTAGTCTCGCTAAGTATTCTCTAAATTTCGCTTTATAAAAACATCTTTGAATTTCTCTTTGAATTTCTTAAGATTAATTTAATTAATTTGATAATTTTCTATATTTGTATAAATATACTAGAAAAACAAATTTACTTATAATTTGTTAAAAATTCCGTTGAGTGGATTTGCTCGCGAGTTTACTCCGCGGAATTCTAAATTAAGATGTTATTTCTGTTAAAATAAAAATGAAATAGATACCTCAAGTGTTTAAGGAGATATAAAGTACAGAACCTTTAGTATAAAAGTTCGACTCACACTTGACCGGCTTAGTATTTAAAATATGTAGGATAAAAAATGTTTTTAGTCATTTTCCGGGGGCGTCATAAAATAACCAGACTTGGCATGATATCTTTTACCTGGGTCGAATAAATAATATGAGTTTCCTGACTGAGTATATGGTACTAATATAATATGTAAAGGATGTTTTTTTTAGAGGTTCCCAACTTTAAATTAAAATAAAACAAAGAAAAATATTTTTAATATCAATGAAACTGGCTTTATTGGAAAGATAATTTTATTCTATTAATGTTTGAATATGATTACGTCCATGTGGTCGCCATGGCTGTCGTGTAGATGGTGCAATCTGGATTTCCAATTTTCACCCACTTTTCGTAACAATTGGGCCGTATTTCGCCAATATTTTTTTTTTTTTTTTTTTTTTATAATGATACTGATACAAGAAGAAGTTGCACCAAGAAGGTACAACCTCTGTAGTCCGTGGTGGACCCTTGTAACGTGAAGATAAGGGGAGATTTAGTGATTGGGTAGCAGTCGAAGGTATCTGTGGATGCTGGTCGTGAAAGATTGAAGGTTATAAGTTGCTGGAAAGACGGTCGGGGGAAGAGAGTTCCAGTCTCTAGATGTCATAGGGATAAATGAATTGGCGAATGCGTTTGTTCGATTAGTATCCAGTTTAAGCGCGTAGGGGTGTTGAGTTTTAGAAAATCGTGTATTTCGCGCAAATGAAGCCCTTGGTGGGATTATCGATTTAATTTCGTCAGAACAAAAGCCATGGTAATATCTATAATAAAGGGAAAGGGCGGAGACAGATCTACGATGGGCTAGGGAGTCGAGAGTGTCAGTTAATGTAGGATCGCCTATCAGTCTGATAGCTCGTCTCTGAATTGCGTCTAGGTATTAAGAGAATACTTGGGGGCCCCTCTCCACAAATGCGAGCAATATTCAAGACAGGGGCGAATTTGAGCCTTGTATAATATAAGGAGTTGAGTGGGGGTGAAAAATCGTTTGGTTCGGAAAAGAAAGCCAAGCTTACATGCTGCAGCTTTTGCTACTGCGATAATATGGTCATTCCAAGAGAGGTCAGAACCTAAGGTGACACCTAACAATGATATTTTATTACGAAATTCCAATGAGCTCGAATCAAATGAAATGTCCGGAAGGTTCCTATCTGCGCGCCTAGAAATTAGGCAGCATTGTGTTTTGCCAGCATTAAAGTTTACAATAATTGGCCGAATGTTGTGTTCCAAGTAGTTCAATCGTCTCTGGTTTATCAGCTTTGGGGATATGTCAAGTCACTTGTCTACGCTGATAATCCAGAGACGATTGAACACAACATTCGGCCAATTATTGGCGAAATACGGCCTCAAATGCTGCGGAAAGTGGGTGAAAATTGGAAATCCAGATTGCGCCATCTAGGCACCAGCCGCAGCGGCCACATGGCCGAAATCATATTCAAACATTAATGGCATAAAATTGTCTTTCCAATAAAGCCAGTTTCATTGATATTAAAAATCTTTTTCTTTGTTTTATTTTAATTTAAAGTTGGGAACCTCTATAAAAAAACACCCTTTATATTATACATATTAGAATGGTCATTATTTAAATAAATTATTTTGGAATTTTTTGTTATGTGCCCTCTAGATACATCTAAATATATAAAAAAATCCTATATTTGAGCTCTTAATTTTATAAAAATAAATTTTATAATTTTTCTCATTAATATATCAAAGAATAATTGATACGTCAACGAGAATTATTTTGACCGCGCTGATTTGAAAAATATATTTTTATCTCGCGAGACTACTGCGGATTACGCTATTGGAGTCTGCGGAGTATTAAGTCTGGACCAAGAGAGAAAGGATGTGATCCACTTAGCTACAATCCAACGTCATTTCGCGTATAGCCCGCTAGACATTCGGATGGATGGTGATCAATCCGAATGTCTAGCGGGCTAAACGCGAAATGACGTTGGATTGTAGCTAAGTGGATCACATCCTTTTCTCTCTTGGTCCAGACTTAATAGTCCGCAGACTCCAATAGCGTAATCCGCAGTAGTCTCGCGAGATAAAAATATCTTTTTCAAATCAGCGCGGTCAAAATAATTCTCGTTGACGTATCAATTATTATTTGATATATTAATGAGAAAAATTATAAAATTTATTTAATATCATTATTTCAAGTTAGAAATATATAAGTTCAAATATTATTTTCACTCAATATTTGACAAAAAATCCCTACATTAGATTCGCGATTGAATCAAATGTAGAAAACATTCGATTTCTCTTAATTTTAGCACTTGTCCCAAAATCGCGAAAGTTTTACATGGAGAATACATGCAATTCTTTTTAAGCAGTTATATTTTAAATCTGGTAAAAATTTATAAATCTATTTGAAATTTTTCACAGTTGTATCTGATACTGTTAGGAACAAGCCCTGAAAATTTCAAATTTTGACATACATTATTCTCTTAGTTAATAGAGTAAAGGGTGTGTAGTTTCACAGTGAATGAAATAAAACTCAAAGAGGTTTATACAAACTCAATATATTTCGGATTATTAGTCCATCATCAGGAGTTTACAAGACAATACTGAGTACAAGTATTGTCTTGTAAACTCCTGATGATGGACTAATAATCCGAAATATATTGAGTTTGTATAAACCTCTTTGAGTTTTATTTCATTCACTGTGAAACTACACACCCTTTACTCTATTAACTAACATCATGTTTCACCTAAAACCTACACCACTTTCCATAAGTAAAATTATTCTCTTATATATCAAGACAATAGGCGAAATTTATACTCGATATTATAAGGAAATAATCAATATAAAAATTTACTATTTTCTGGGCTTGTTCCTAACACTATCAGCTATAATTGTGAAAAATTTCAAATCGATTCATCAATTTTTACCAGAATTATAAAAAAAGGTACTGCTTAATAAGATTTGCATGTATTTTCCATTTAAAATTTTCGCGATTTTGGGGAACAAAAAAAATCCAAAATCATTTGAATAAGAACCTCTCTAATAATACTATTTAGTAAATATATAATTTTAAATTTTTTAAAGTGGGGTTTTATAATTAACAAATTAAAATATTTAATTTATGAATTATTTAAAAAAATAATAATTAAATATAAAAAAAAAACTGTTTTGTCCAGAAATAGATGCTTTTCAGGAATTTCTGATTTTATGCTACAATCATTTTAGGACTCTAGTTCTCTTGTATGCTTTGCTCTGCATTTTAATTTACATTATTATTATTTTTTTTTTTTGTGGAAAAGTTTAAACTCGAAATATTCGGAAATTTTGGATCTATATTTTGTTGTTTTTTTTTTTTAGGTTTGGACTATCTTTGGTGAAAATAAAGAATTAATAAATATTTTCTATTATAAAAAAAAAAAGAAATAGTAATACAATCCTTAGTTCTGGAAAAGCTTATGATGCACTTTTGCTTTAAGTTTCAGATTTTCCAAAATGTTCTTAGAAAAATATCTACAAAATTTTCAGAGAGCATACCAAGTCTTTTTTTAAACTTTTATTTAACTTAAAACTATCTAAAAAATCTACTAATATCAGCCCCTTGGGGCTATTCAATAACACAAAGAACAATTTTGATTTTTCAATAGTACATACATATTTTAAAATCTAAACTCTTTTTTTCGTATATTTACAAAAAATTTGGTCACGTAATTAGAACCTTAACCAAACAGTCAAAATTAATAACTAAAATTGGTATTTAGATAAACTCAAACATTTATTTTTTAGACAAATTGATTTTTTAAACTGAAAGTTTCAATTATTTTGTTAAGCAATTTTGAACCGCGAAAGTTAAATAATATGATAAATATATATGAATCTTATATATTTATACTATATATAAACAATTTCCTATGTTAATTCTACATTAAGAAAATTATTTTATTATTTTTTGAAAAGGAAAAATAAATAGAGCATCCGACGGGTTTCGAACCCGTGTCTCTCTCCTTTACGCGAAGAGTGGCTTAACCAACTAGCCCACAGATTCTCCCGCCGAATAAGCTCTTAAGTTGGATCGGTTCAAAATTGCTTAACAAAATAATTGAAACTTTCAGTTTAAAAAAATCAATTTGTCTAAAAATTAAGTAACTATACTATAAATAGAAAAAACCGCGAAAAGGAAAAATGACATTCCAACTTAAGAGCTTATTCGGCGGGAGAATCTGTGGGCTGGTTGGTTAAGCCACTCTTCGCGTAAAGGAGAGAGACACGGGTTCGAAACCCGTCGGATGCTCTATTTATTTTTCCTTTTCAAAAAATAATAAAATAATTTTCTTAATGTAGAATTAACATAGGAAATTGTTTATATATAGTATAAATATATAAGATTCATATATATTTATCATATCATTTATTTTTTGTTAGAGAAAATTCAAATTCATTTTTTTTAGACCACAATCCAGATAAAAATTATTGATGATTTCATTTCGATCAACAGAAAAGTCGTGATTTATTCTACATATAAAAAACTTTAAATTATTCTTTATTTTCACTCTGAATTGTCTACTAAACTAAAATAAAAATCTTTTAAATTATAAATCTGACAATAAAATTTTAAAATATTATCAACCGAAGTAGTTTATCCTATGGCTATTTGTAGCAATTAGAATTACATTTTTAAAAACATCAAGATACAGATATATACATAAATATGCTTTTGTGATGATATATTTAGCTACATATTCAAATTTTCCAAAAAGTTTAAATTTAAAAACCAATATATACCTACAAATCTTTTATTGTTAATAAACTAGAAACGTTTATTAAAAATCTAAACATTTCGGGAGAAATTCTTTTCTTTATCAATTGAAATTTGAAAAATTCTGAAAAAACAATTATTTTATTACATGCGCGGATCCAGGGGGAGGCGATGGGAGCGACCGCCCCCCTCCCCCAAAGCAATTTAGATCAACATTTTTTATATGTTTATTTAATTTTTTTTTTTTATAACATTAAATTTTAAAATTGAAGAAAACAAAGTTCTATGGTGGGGGGGGGGCGTCTCTGCCCCCCCCCCGCTTGGACAATTCGATCGCGACACACTTCCCAGATCAAAAGTAGATCTTATATACCGGCGACCGCCCCCCAAAACAGAGGTCTGGATCCGCGCCTGTTTTATTATTCCTTTTTTTAACCGACTTCAAAAAAGGAGGAGGTTCTCTATTCGACTGAATTTTTTTTTAAAGTAAATATTTTTTCAGAATTTTTCAAATTTCAATTGATAGAATGAATTTCTCCCGAAATGTTTAGATTTTTAATAAATAATGTTTCTTTTTATGGCTTTTCGGCCTTTCTCGCCATAAGCCAATTTACGATACTATTTTGTTTTATTTAAATTTGTCTCTACCCCGGGGTCAGATTTTAGCCGAATGCAAATAATGTTTCTAGATTGTTTTATAAAAGATTTGTATTTATTATTTATATATACAAAACAATCAATAAAAACTTGGGATAAACTACTCCAGTTGAAAGCAAATTACGTATACAAAATGAAATTTTTATTTTACGTAGTATAGTATAGGGCAAAAGTGCTATAGAATTTTTTTTAATATTATTAATTATTTATTTATTTATATTTCAAATACAAATTTTAATACTTTGAAAGTATTTAGTATTATTTAAAATATATAAAAATATTTAGTAAATACATAGTAGAAACATTTTTATTTATGATTTAGATATATTTATTATTACAAATTTATCAAAAATTTAATTATTTATTTATTTAAGTAAGTGAATATCGAAAGTTGAATAATTTATTTCAATAATTTATGACTGTTGATTCTACAGATCTAGAAATAGAATAATAAATTTATTTTTGCACAAGGAAAAATGATCTCAACAAAAACACTTGTGTAAAAAAAGGCCAAGTTCGATTAATAAAATCCGTTTGCCAAAAAAAGTAGTGAGATCTAATGTGCTGCCAAGTTCAACATCATCAATTTATTAAATGAGTCGAGAATATATTAGTAACTTCAATTAAAATGAATGTTTTTCATTTCACATGTCCCTCTATATTTTTTATTGATTTCACATTTTTAGTTGAAATTATTTTCATAAAACTTGTCTTTTACGCATTAAATTATTATTATTATTGTTTGATAGGGCCTCTACCACTCCCCTCTTATTAAGATCCCATGATATGGTAACTAGTAATTCGTGACATACATAATAATGCGTAAAAGCCAAGTTTTATGAAAATAATTTCAACTAAAAATGTGAAATCAATAAAAGATATAGAGGGACATGTGAAATTAAAAACATGCGTTTTAATTGAAGTTACTAATATATTCGGTGTTTTTGTTGAGATTTCACTTCTTTTTGTAAGTTGGATTTATCCTATAAATTTAACCCCTTCATTTCGGGCCCTGAAGAAGGAAAAGTTTCGATTTTTCAATTTCGTCCTTTATTAATGTGTGAAGCTTTACCAGTATGCCAAATTTCAGCATTCTAGGTTCATTGAATTTTTAGTTTATGTTAATTAAGCTTATAACTTTCACCCCTTCATTTCGGGCCTTGAAGAAAGAAAAGTTTCGGTGTTTCAATTTCCTCCTTTATTAATGTGTCAAGCTATACCAGTATGCCAAATTTCAGCATTCTAGGTTCATTGAATTTTTAGTATTATGTTAATTAAATCTATAACTTTCACCCCTTCATTTTAGGTCCTGAAGAAGGGAAAGTTTCGATTTTTGGATTTTTCCCATTAATTGTACCCCAAACTCTTCCTGCCTGCCAAATTTCAGCATTCTATGGTTAGCGAAAGTACTCTAGAATTTTGATGAGTGAGTGAGTCAGTCACTCAGTCAGTGAGTGACGAAAAAGCCTATCTTTGGCTTCTTGTAACTTGGATGGTAGAAACAGTAGAAATATGAAATTTTTCTCATTTAGTTAAGCTTATGGACCAGTATTCTGGAAAAAATTTCAGCCATGTAGAGGTTTCCATTACGAAGTTACAGAGGCGTCAAAATGGCCTGAGTTGTTTCCTGTAAAGGGTAGTCTGGCAGTGCACACATCTCCGCTCGAATCGAACTTGGCTGGGGCACTGCCGTGCCCCCAGATATTGAGCATCCGAAAGATTTCGAACCTGTGTCTTTCCACTTTGGCCGAAGAATGCCTTTACTTTTTTTGTAAATGTGTTTGATCCCAAGACATATGGGATTTCTAGTTACAGAATGGAATGCAGAGTAATCTTACATTGCTTTGGAAAGAACATTCGGTGATAAATCAAATCGCCAATATATTTATATAATGGGCATTATAGGAAATTTAGTTTTGCGATATTAAGTGAAATATCAATGGTTTTTGGTGTTTATCTGAGAAAATGCTCAGGAAAATCCCAATTATGAAAATTTTCTTTATGAGAGTACCTTAGGGGGGATTTTGGAATGAGGAAGGAAGGGGAGAGAAGGTCATTAGGATGTTACGTTATATTTTTATTACTATACCTAATGTGTTATTAGGTTGTTCGATAATTAAGCGTATTTACAAACCCAATATACAATTAGGTATAGTAGAATTTAGAGTATGTGTCCAAGATTTTAACAATTCTGTTAGGGTCGATGCTTAAAGTATTTTTAACAACGAAATTTTCTCTGGAGAGAGACGGACTGGTAGAAATTTTAATTGAAAGTAATGGAAGGCAGCCCAGAGGTAGTGAGAAAGAAAAAATTAACATATATAAAATAAGGTGTAATTTATTGGAATCCTTCCTCCTTTCCTTTCAAACCGACGTTTCCGAGGATTTTTCCCTCCTTCTTCAGGGTTTCAAAGGGTCAATGAATGAAACAAATAAAATGTTTCCTTCTTCTCTCCACAGTAGTGATTCAAAAACTTTCTTCATTTTTAACAAAAGGCATAGAAAGACAAAAAAATTTTTTCCTTCTAATTAAGAAAAGAAGGAAAACAAATGTTGTCTTTCTATGCCTTTTGTTAAAAATGAAGAAAGTTTTTGAACACTACTGTGGAGAGAAGAAGGAAACATTTTATTTGTTTCATTCATTGACCGCTTTGAAACCCTGAAAAGAGAGGGAAAAATCCTCCGAAACGTCGGTTTGAAAGGAAAGGAGGAAGATTCCAATAAATTACACCTTATTTTATATATGTTAATTTTTCTTTCCTCACTACCTCTGGGCTGCCTTCCATTACTTTCAATTAGTATTTTTTAACATTTACTGTCTTTTTCTTGTCCATATCGGCAAAATCTGTATGGATCATGGCCATCCAGATGAGGATCGTAAACGATTCTTTTGTCATTTCTTATTTGGAGGAAGTAGTAAATAATTGGAATTTTGTTTTCGTTTTGGATGTAGCCATCCATGTGTGTCGAGAAAGAGAAATACTTCTGGGGGGACAAAGCCCGTGAATATCGTACTCCGTATGTACTCGTCATTTGGATATGCGGCCCCCGAAATTAGACTATTTTCAGCGATATTATTAATTTGCGAATAGTGATTTCGAATTAATTTTATGATAAAACAGTCGATTCTGTTGATGTTGGCCGAATTAGATAATTTTGTATTGCTAATATATTTCTGGTGGCCTGTAACTCTCAAAACAGTTGGGATCTTATTATTCTCAGTCATTTCCTCTTAAAGTATCGTATTAATTTTATTGTGCCGAAGCTCTGGTTAATCCAAATACTACATCCATATCTCAGTTAGCAAAATAGCTCTAAAATTTTACCTTATTCATCAACTGTTATATTTTTTTGCTAATTTATAAGTTATTAATAAAATATTTTAGGATCACTTATAAAACAATAAAAAAAAACATAACCTAAATTTTCAGAGCCACTTTGCTAGTTGGGACCTTATTATTATTGGCCCAATCAGTAAACGCTACACCACGGATGATCCCTGTCGCGATATCTCTATGATACGGAATTTCATTCTTCCTTTTTGGCGACCTATCTATTAAAGCATTAGTTTTAATTAGTTAGAATCTTGCCGGGTGATAAACGCATTCTTCGGCCAAAGAGGAAAGACACAGGTTCGAATCTTGTCGGATGCTCAATTCCTTTTTCAAAAATAATATATAATTTCTAGATCTGTAGAATCAACTATATTGAAATAAATTATTTAACTTTAACTTAGTTAAATAATAAATGTATATTATTTATTTATTTTATATTTCAAATACATTCCTACTCTGAAATACTATACTCTCAAAGTATTTAATATTATTTTAAATATATATGAATAAATAGTAGATAAATTTTTATTCATGATTTAGATTTATTTATTTAAATTCATCAATTTATTTTATTTATTTATTTATTTTTAATTTAAACGCCGATTTCATCATCGCCTCCTCATTTGCTCCCCCTCTCTCTCTCTCATTATCAATGTCGTCACCCTCTCTAACCCCCTCACCCCTGATCAACCAACCAACCTACCAACCACCCCCTGTGACGTGTCGGCTTTGACGGATTCCACCCCACGTGGCTTCACAGTACTTCAAGGTACGTCTACACTCTACAGCGCTACTCGCTCTTTCTCTATCTATCTATCTCTCGATTTTTTTTTTTTATTATTTTTTTTAATCATAACGTTTTTATTTTTTATTTTTGTCTTCTCTCTTTCTCTCACTTTCCTTTTTCTATATTCTTTCGATTTTTTTTTTATTTCTTTCTCTTCCCGTCCCTTAAAACTACCCCTACTAACCCCTTTATACCCTCCCTCCTTCGCCCTTTTTTATTCTCTGAATATTGCAGCAAATCTATCTTCGTTGTTGGCAACAAATGCAATGCTGCTTTTCTTTTGTATCCTATTTTGCTGCAGTACTCAGAGGGGTGGCGATTTAATTTTTATTTTTTATTTATTTATTTTTTTATCTCTGCGTGGTTTCAGAATTGCGAATAAGTACTTTTTTATTTGTATATATATCAAATATTTATTAAAACAAAAGCTAGCGAGCTTTAAATAAGTCCAAATCAGTTTGAAACTATTCTTTTTACAAAAATTAATAAACACAAATTAGATATTGGCGGATATGAATTGAAATGGCAATCTACCCAGGTAACACACAATATCCTCAGAATATTCTAAGAAGATTTAAATGTCCTTAGAATATCCTTAGAATATTCTTAGGATATTGTGGTTACCTGGGTACCTGCTTGGCTCCCCTTCGCCTCCAAAACCAGGATCAACGATTTGGTAAGGGTCCAGTCAAAAACATTAAGGAAAATGACCATTCCTCCACCTGGAATCAACAACCATATAATAAGAATCGGACTAAACATGACTTCTCTAAAAGAAAACCTAGAAAATAGTGTTAAAAAATTCGAAAATAATGCGCAATCAAATCTGAACCCTCTAATTAACGAAATATACCGGATGTGACACTTCATTTCTCATTTAGTTCTCTTCATTTCATCATTATTCATTTTGTTTTGTTTTTTGTCTTTTTTTTTCTTTTTTTATGTTAAAAATAAAAAGTATAGGGTTTTTATCAAATTTTTTCTTACCAAAATAAGGAGTAACATAAATATGTTAAAAATTAAAAAAAAAATGGACATTCGATGGTGAGGTTTTTGGGCTTCGAGGTCAAAGTTTTTTTGTATTTCTGAAACATTTGTAATTTCTTTGTATTGGATAATAAAGGTCTTATTTAATAATTAATAAAAATGGCAATCTAATGGGAGATATCTTAATGCCCTTTATACCAAATTAGTCAGAGAGAGTTTTCATTATCTTTTAACTGCGTTTACGGTACATTAATTCACTATTGAGTTCTACCACTTCATCTTCAATAAAAAATACCTTTAATTTATTAATTAAATTTTTTTTATAAATTTTATTAAACCAATTATTTTACATTAATTAATGTATACCTTGTATTTTAGCTTTGATTCCGGAGATTGCTTCTCCACCATCGAGTGTCCTTATTCATCTTTAGTCCTTGTTTTTAATAAGAGGAAAAATCTAATTAGATAAAAAAACCTCTTTTCCGATAATTATTTCAATTCCATTATTCCCCAATCAAGTCGATTGGATCATTCAATTCTCCATTCCTATTAATTAAATTTTCTAATTTTAATATATAATAATATTTGTAATGAACTTATTAGCGGTTTTTAAAATTAAAAAACCAATTATTTAATAAAAAGAAATTAAAAAAAAAATTGTTATTGGTAGAGTTTTTTTGAGGGTGGAATTAATGTCAAAATAAAATGCCCCTGTGTTTGAATTTTGAAAACTGAGCAAATACGGCAATTTTTGAGTGAGGTCCACTGAAGAAGGAATATTGTAGGAAATTTCCGAAATATTTGGATAAATTAAAAAAAAACACCATTTAAAATTAAAAAACTGCTGAAAAATAAGCCTTTCATTATTATTATTTACGAGCTTTTCGTGCCTTCGGCACGCCCTCGCAGCTCGGCCCTCCGGGCTGGTGACCTGGCGGGCAGCGTCTCGGTTCAAAAATTTTATTCCTCTTAAAAAATCACACTCCAAATGTATACCTGTAAACTCCCGAAAATACATAGTCTCTTAAAAGTTTGGCCTCATTTTCCTTCTGACACAGCTACTGAAATGAGGCTCTAGATCTGAATCTGGAAGTATTTTGTTTTCTATAATCTACAGCATTGTGATATTTTTTGTGTGGAAATAGATTTATTCTAAATAAGTGGGATCGTGTGAGGAGGAGAATTATATTATATCATTTTTTTAAAATTTGGGATCGATAATCGATATAAGGCTCCAAATATTTAAAAGAGATCAGGTGTTGTTTGTATGACAGGCTGCTCCAGTATTGCAATGAGTAACTCATATGGGCATGCGTGTCTTAAGTCGTTTAATTTTGTAAAAATCAAAAAATAAGAATAAAAAAATTTAGATTTTTAAAAAATTATAAAAAAGTGGCAAATTATTAAAAAATAAACAAATAATATATAAAATATAAATCAAATAAGATATGATTAATTTCTTCTTTTGTGCGCAAAGAAAAGCGAATTGAATATTTAATTTTTGAGTGGTGAAGGGGGGGGAATAATTATCAATAAATTTAATGTTTCTTAATTTAAAATCAATTGGAGTCTTTCATTCCAAAATTCGAGTTTCAATTGCAATTATATTTCAAATTTGCCTCGACTTATCTCGACTCAAAACACAAATATACCGACGGCATTAGCGCCCCTGTCGGCAGCATTAGGTCAGTGTTGCTGCAAATTATTCTGGACTATTCTTATTATTATTATTTATTTATTCAATCCTTACCCTATTTGGGTTTTGGATTCATACAATTCTTATAATAAATAAATAAATAAGCCTTTCATTTAACATTAATAAATTTTATTTGACATGAACTATTAGTGGGTTTTAAGATTAAAAAAAATCACGTCTTTGAGCAAGCCGATTATTATTAAGTATACATTTGATCATGATGATGAGACCATCTGCTTGCTAAGCTTCCGGAATCACTCCATTCTATCCCCTCGAGATAAATGTCAAAATGACATTTCATTGAAATTAGATATGACATTTTGATATAGTCCCTACTTTAATTTAAATAATAATTCTTCTTCAATATTCCATTTTCTCACATCTTAAAATCAGATATCTACTTTGTTTTTCAATTGAGTTGAATTAAATTTATTGGGATGGACCAGGAAAGATGAACCTGCGGCATTCAAAATCATAAATTGTGGATTTTTGGACCTGATGAGAAAAATGCGAAATTTTATAAGGAATATGAAATATACGATAAATTAACTCTATGAAAAAATATATACAATCATATAAATAAAGTAGGATACATTATACTTTTTAATCAGAAACATATTTAGTAAAATCAAGAGTTAATAAAATATATTCAAACGACTCCCAATCGATCATAAACCCAATGGTCGAAAAGTGGTTATTTGGTTGGTCTTTTTAAACGCTGGAGAGATTGGTACAATCCTCCGAATCATCGGGTTTTTGAAAATGAAACTGGAGTTCTAATAAATTATTTTATTCGGTATTTCTGGTTTCTATTATCTTTGAGCAGTTTTTGAATCAATTCACCATTGAGTTCTAACACTCCATCTTATAGAAAATACCTTTAATTAATCAAATTTCATAATTTTGATATATAATAATATTTATCATTAACTATAAGATGGTTATAAAATAAAAAAAAAAAATAAAAACAATAATAAATTATTATTAAATGGAAATTTAAAGAAATGTCATTATAATTTTTTATTGACACACCCATTTTCAGAATTCAAAAAAAAAGAATTCAAAGACAAAATTGATACAGGTATGGAAATCCAAGGTTAAAAGATCGCTATGTTAAGATTTGCCGATGACATTGCCCTTCTAGGAAGCAATAAAAACGAATTAGAGGACGCCCTGAATGGAATTAACCAAATTCTAATAGAAGAAATCAAAATGAAAATAAACAAGAATAAAACCAAGGTCCTAGTATGTGCAAAAAAGAACAAACGAGACAGAAATGCATCAAAATTAACCAAGAAAACCTAGAAGGTGTTAAGGAATTCCGCTACCTAGGAAGTAAAATAACATGGGATGGGAGGAGCGAAAACGAAATTAAATCAAGAATTGCCCAAGCAAAAATGGGGTTTAATTCAAAACAAAAACTACTATGCTCCTCCTCAATCAGCTTAGAAAACAGGAAGTCGCTATTGAAGACATATGTATGGAGCATAGCCATGTACGGGTGCGAAACCTGGACAATTAGAAAAGCGGAGAGAAAGAGATTAGAGGCTTTCGAAATGTGGTGCTACAGAAGAATGATGAATATCAAATGGATGGATAAAATTACAAATGAAGAAGTTCTTGGAAGAATCGGAGAAAGAAGAATCTTGTGGAAGAGTCTGAAGAAGAGAAGAGGTCAGATGATGGGGCACACACTGAGACATGGGGGACTGCTTAGGGATATCTTGGAGGGGGAGGTGGGAAAGAAAAGGGGAAGGGGAAGACCCAGATTAGAATATTTCAAACAAATAATTGGGGATATGGGATGCCAGACATTTAGAGAGGTCAAACAGCTGGCGGGGGACAGAGTCGAGTGGAGACGGATTGTTGCATCAAACCAGTCTTAGGACTGTATACTCGATGATGATGATGATGACCCATTTTTGAGTAATTACTTTACTTAAGAAAAAACCCATCAAATTAAAATTACCCTAAAATGGGACCAGAATAGATTGATTTTTCGATCCTACCCTAAACCATGATTTTCATTGGAATCGTTAGAGCAGTTTTTGAGAAATCGAAGGCCGGCTTCGCTGCTGGTTAATAAATATTTCTTTAAGATTAGATAATATTTTATCATTAATATCATATTTCTTACAAATATTATTTAAAATTAACTGTAAATCGATATTATGTAATATTATCTGGCTCGAATTTGACCCCAATATTAGCAAAAATTCCCGATTAATGACTCTGGCGATACGATAACCAAAAGAAACACGATACATTTTTGAACGTATCTTAAAGTCTATAAAACGAGGATGTTTTTGTCCATGTTTTTTATATCAAGTGTATTGGACTTTTTTTTAATCTTCAATCTTTTCAAAAAAATTTCATTCCTTGTTAGTTTTGACCCTCTATTTAGGAGTTTATGTAAGTTGGGGGGCATTCATTTTTTTAAAGTAATCTCTTATTCACCAGCTATTAGAAAAGTGTCTTTTTAGCACTCAGAGTGTAGTACTTTTTTACGATTAGCAGTTGTTGGTAGAAAGTCGGGAAATTTCAAAAAAAAAAAAATTAAAACTCTCATAATTCCAAAAATATAGATCTTTGGACCCGAGTAGGGTCAAATTTATTGGAAATTATCTATAGTATAACCCCTTTCAATATTCTATCGATTACGAATAATCCAGTACATATTATATAATACAGTTCCCTGACAGGATGACAAACAAGACCAAACCGCCGGACCTAAAGGGCTGAAATTTTGACTGTGGTTTTTAGAGAGTCTGGTGTGGTGCGAGGTAAAATATATTTTAATAAAAGAAAAGTAAAATATTTTTTTTGGAACTATTTATCCCTGAAAAGGAGATACAGTCGTTTTGGTGTAAATTTTTGAAATTTTTAAAGGGTTCTATCTCCCCGGATTTTTAAGGCTTAACATTCAATTTTGGTACTGAAATACCGCGGGAGAGTTTTTTTCATTTTTACGAAAGTGTCTTTTTAGCAGTCAGAGTGGAGTACTTTTTTTACAATTAGCAGTTATTCGTAAAAAGTCGGGAAATTTAAAAAAAAAAAAATCAAACCTCTAATAATTCCAAAACTATAGATTTTTGGACCAGAGTTCATAAAGTCAAATATATTGTAAATTAAACAAAACTTCACCAATAATTGACATCTTAATCAATGATATTTAATTTGAATTGGAGTGCGATGAGAGTGTATGGTGGGTTTATTTTTAATTTTTATTTATTTTTTAAATAGAAAATAAGAGATGAAATTTTCGCTATGCACCCTCATTGCATTCCATAGTTTATTGCCCTCCTTTATAACACAATTTTCGGCAACTTACAAGTAATAAATATCTTTTCTTTATTCCAGCCCTTTGTCCCCTACATCTGTTCTTTCGGCTCTAAGGGCATCCCATCCCTCTGATAATTATTTCATATTTACACTAGGTCATAAATTACTGTCCATCATATTAAAATTAAAATAAATTCTGTTCAAAATATCAAATATCGATGAGTTGAGAGCTAGAAATATATAGAGTAAACTAAAAAAATCTTTGTATTTTAATTTTTCTCCTTGTGAAACACCACCAACTCCAACCTAATTTAATATTGTAAATTAGCTATAGTATAATCTCTTTCAATATATCTCTCGAATTTCCACTAACCCTGTATATATATATATACAAGAATTAAATATAATTTTAACTTTTACTTTTCGCAATTCTGAATCCGTATTTCTTACTCGCTCATTCTTGCTGAAATGGCTTTCAGGTAAGTAAAAAACAAATATTAATTTTCCCTCTATGTGTGAATGCCTTCTCCAATTTGCCCCTTATATAATAATTAACCACCATTAAAAAATAATTAATAATAATAATAATAATAATTCACTGTAACATTAATTGAAGTTGTACTACAAAAAGGCGGCTTCAACGACTCACTATACCTACTAATCCCCCTCTGTTGTCCCCTTTGTGACCTGAATGTGTCTTTTTGTTGTTGAATGGTCGTTTGTTTTTTGTACTTACTTTTTTATACATATATATTAATCTTCTGATTTGTTTATTTCTCTAATTATGGCTTAATCGTTGTTTTTTTATGTAATCACAAAACTAATCAGTATTCAGCACTTGTATTGATTGATTCAGTCGGAAATGTAGTAGTAGTAGTAATATAATAATAATTAACAAAAGAAGAAAAATAATAATGAATTTTGGATAAAATATTTTTTTTATGTTTATAAGTTAATTCAGTAAATAAATAAATAAATACTATACTTGATTTTTACAATATACACACTTATTTATCTATTATTCAATCTGTATATTCTAAATAAATATACATATGTATTTTATTTAAATTTAATACTTTTATGGTTGAGTTGTTTATCAAAAAAGATGTTTCTGGTGAAACTATTCAGATTATACACTTTAATGAGATTTGAACTTATGCACGACGTTTTATTTTTAGAGTCGTTTTTAACTACACATTGATATCTTAAGATCCTAAAAATAGGACCATATTTAGGATCTGTAGGCCCCTAGGCTGGTCCTACTTACCGGGGAAAATATTTTCCTTTAAATTATCTTACAAAAACCTAATTTTTACCAATTATCCTATTAAAAACTTAAAAATAAACGTTTACTGTTTATTATTAAATTATAGACAATTTACATACTACATAGCTATACCTACAGTACGAGTATTTAGAATTTTGTAGTGCGCGCTCATAAGCTCATAGGCCCCGCATGGAATTTCAGGCCCGGGGTCCAAAATCTGAAGCTGGCCCCTTATTATAGAGTAAGTTTTTTTATGAAGTAGAATAATAAAAAAAATGCCCGGGACCAACGGGTGCACCTGGATCTCCATTTGCGGGGGCTATGCATAGGCTACAGCCTAGGTAGCCTATGCTTAAATCCGGCCCTGACTAAAAGGCTAACTTTCATTGTCATTTTTAGACGCTGATAAGATCAAGACACAGTGTTATCAATGTGTTAAATCTAAAAACTTAAAATATTCACATTCAAATAATTCGAGGTTTCCTAAAAATTAAAAGGATAGATAGACGATTTAATAGCTCAGAACTCAGAATTAATCAAGTATTATTTTAATTATTATGAATAATTTATTTTAAAGGGTCAGGATAAAAATTAAAATCTGAAGAAATGATATCCTCCCCATTTTAAATTCATTACTCCTGAAATAGGGGTCGAAACGTCGTCGTTCGTGCATTCTTATGATGTGTAATCTAAGTGGTTTCAGTCGAAATATCTTTTATATATATATATACTTTATTTTTACGGCATCGGCTCGAATTTCATTGAGCTAGTTTAATTTGTCTATTACAATTTTTTTTAACTACAATTTATTAACAATTTAAAATTCTTATAATAATGTTTATTATGTAATTTATTAAAATATAAATTGCAAAAAAAATGAAGAGTAAAATTGTAAACCGAAGCCTACCAGGTACGGCACATTCAGTGATAGCAACAATATTGTAATATTGTTGTTATCGCTGAAAGGAGAGACAAATGGGAACCGAGTTATACTCACCTATCAATAACTATTCAATACTCTGAAGTAGGAGAGAAATTGAATAAAATTAAATAATTTATATACTGTCTTTCATTATAACCTACTTATTAGTATAATATATAAAAAACAAAAAACAAGTGTTGGTAGAAAGTTCATTCTGGTTCACAAATGTTTATGTAGTTATTTTTCTTTCAATACAAAAAATTATTAAATTTTGAGTTTTCAAACTTAAGATGTACCGAGTTAAAAAATTTATAAATTTCTCGCTTTTAGAAATTACATTTCAAAATATTATTATTGTTTTTCAGTTTTTACTGTATTGTTCTATAATATCTAAAAAATGGGAAGATCATTCTAGTTCGTTCTAGTTTAAAAATAGTAGTATTTTCAAACCAAAAATTTTTACGCTATCTACCTTCTAAATTTATGATTAAAAAAGTCAAAAAAAAAAAATTGAAGCAATATATTATATCGAATCGTTCTAAGATAATGAACTAAAATTTAGTGTATTATTTTTAATTAATAAACCGAACATTTGGGGCTAGTTTCAAATATATACCTTAAAAAATTTTCTGAAAAAAAAAATGAAAAACTTGCTAAATTTCTGGTTTTTGAATTTTTTTCTAACTTTATTCTCTCATTTAATTTAAAAATTGATCTCATTATGAAGATCATACATTTATTGAGAGTTTTCCTCTATTTTATTGGAAATTTTAAAGTGAAAAAATGCTCCCATATAGGTATAAAGAAATATTCCTCTTATTCATGTAAAAGGGGTAGGGTAGGCATTAGGTCACCAGAGCAGCCATTTTGGTTGCATATTTCACAGGCTTTTCGGCCATAAGTTTGAGGTTAGACATTTGTCTCACCTAAAAGAAGAGCTTAAAATTGGTTATGCAAATCTCTTATCTAATCTCATAATTCTTGTTTTATTTTTTTTTCTAATTTTACATGTAGCTTTGTATTAGCTAAATAAACTAAATTTTTTTCAAATAAAAATTTAATAATTTATTTCAAACAAATTTTACAAAAAAAAAAATACAATTTTTCCCTATAATATAAGTAATAATACAATTAAAATATAAAAGTATAAATCAGTTAAATTATTCAAGAATTCTTTTTTTATCTTTTTTTAATGCCAAACTTTTGGAATTTTCTAACCATTTTCAGAAAATGTAAATTATAATATTACCTAAGTATTTTTTAAACCAAAATGTCTTTTAAAATTTTTTTCTATTTTATAGTAATTTTGAAGCTGACAATATATTTTTTTTTACTTTAAATAGTTGGCAACATCATTTATTTAAAAATTATATATTGATTCACATTAATAATTATTTATTTACCATAATGTAAAATCCTCAAAAATTACCACATATCTACATTTGAGAATTAAAATTAATTTAATATTTTTATTAACATTATTATTATTATTATTTTGTGAATGTTCTATATGTCAGAAATTATAAGTGAGTTGAATTATTTCAATTCTTTATTCGTTAGAGGTCTTAAAAACTTTACATACTTATATCATCAAGAAGTTTATTAAATACGATATACATAATTTATATAAAAAATACATATCAGAAGCTCATTTCCAAAAGGTACTAAATCCATTTTTTGTAAAAAATGAGGTATAGTGCCAGTTTCATATAACTATTATCGCTGTTTATGATTTCTGGTATCAATTTCATGACAAAACCTACTTAATCCTTTACTAAAATACACTTGAAAAATAAGTTTTATTTAAAAAGGTACCAACTCTATATGCAGAGTTGAATAACAAAAAATAAAAAATAAATAAATAGAAATAAATAAAAATTTTTATTTTCTCGCAAATGAAAAAACATGATTTAGTAGGTACTTTTTGGAAATGAGCTTCTCATATCTCTTTTTTGAAATCATTAAAATCATACCGTACTTGTAAAATGTACCTATTTTTAAAGTGAAATAACACTATTCTCTATGGATAGCGTGGAGGTATTAGAGACGAAATACTGATAGTGAAATACTGGTATTATACTGTGTCAAATTTTAAGATTTTAATTTGATAAATTTTAGGGTTGATTTAGTCAAACAAATTAAACAAATAGAATAATTTCAGTTAATTAACACTATTTATTTCATAGATTTACAAGATAGTTCCTGTCACCACTGGTAGACCATCTTCAGCAGTAAATTTCGTTCAAGATTTGGAATTTGTCACTCTCTGTACATAGACGTACACATTTAAGTTCAAATCATATTTTAAAACCAGAGTAAAGTGTTTATAAATTATTTATTTTTTGAAATTTATAGAAATATTCATTTGAATTAAAAATGAGTTATATATACAGAGTGACAAATTCCAAGTCTTGAATGAAATTTACTACTGAAGATGGTCTACCAGTGGTGACCGAAACTGTCTAGTAAATATTTGAAATAAATAGTAAATTGAAAGTTTTTGCCGAGAGTAGCAGAATTTTTATATATTGAAGGAGACAATAAAAGAGTGTGTCTTCTGCTGGAATTATAAATTTTATTTATTTATAACGAGACTATAGTTTCGAGGGCTTTGCCCTCTTCATCAGTCTATTACAGTGTATTCACAGGAATTAATTTATGAATGAAAGGTTAACATTTTTCATGTGGTAAGGTTAGAAATTACATAGAGTGGGCAAGTTAAGAATTGACATTTAAACTGTCAATTCTTAACTTGCCCACTCTATGTAATTTCTAACCTTACCACATGAAAAATGTTAACCTTTCATTCATAAATTAATTCCTGTGAATACATTGTAATAGACTGATGAAGAGGGCAAAGCCTCGAAACTATAGTCTCGTTATAAATAAATAAAATTTATAATTCCAGCAGAAGACACACTCTTTTATTGTCTCCTTCGAAATAAATAGTGTTAATTAACTGAAATTACTCTATTTGTTTAAATTCTGTGACTAAATAAACCCTAAAATTTATAAAATTAAATTCTTAAGTCACTTATGTTTTAGAAGAATCTTATAAAAAATTTTTAAGATATTAATACCAAAAGAGACAACCGTTATCTATCTATATTTATACTTATAATAATCGGATTGCGCGATAACGCCGTCGAAGTTTTTTTAATTTTAAAATCTATTTATTGTTTATGAAAAATAAAATTTATTAAAATGAAGAAATTTATATTATTATTTTAAAAACCACTACGGAGTCTAGGGGCCACGCCCCTGGTAATATTTTTGCTATAAAAAGTCCAAAACATTTCGGTGAAATCAAACATCATTAATTATAGATTGGAGTAACTTTTTGGAGACGGACTGATAAATTAATTAAGTGGATATTGATGAGGCATTCCAAAAAAAGAAGATAATGTATACTATCTTTTTATTTTTATTCAAAAACCGAAGTTTTCGGAGGCTATTGCCTCCTTCTTCAGGGTTTTGAAAAGTCAATGAAGAAATCCAATGCGACATTCCCCTCTGCTCTCCTCTTTCAGTGACAGTAACAATAATATATTGGATTTCATTCTCAGCAGAATTATAATGCAAAACCCTGAAGAAGGAGGGAATAGCCTCCGAAACGTCGGTTTTTGAATAAAAATAAAAAGATAGTATAAATTATCTTCTTTTTTTGGACTGCCTCATCAATATCCACTTAATAATTAATTATAATTATATAAAATATAATAAATAATATGTATTTTCCAATTGCCATACTGTCTATTCTATCTCTCTGTTTAATTGTGGTGTGGATGATATTTAAGTTTTTATATAACCAACTTGTTAATGCTTTTGCTGTTAAAAATTATTTAATTGAATTAAATAAATAAATAAATAAATAATTATTTATTGAACACGAACAAATAAATAATTATAATTAATTATGTATGATTTCACTAAAAATTTAAATTTCAATCCAATTAATCACAAAAATAAAATCTTCAACATCTTCATTACTAAGAAATATTTTGCTAATTTTAAAATATGTAGAATTTAAGCCTCTAATTGAAACTTGATCTAATGAAAAACGGTAACATGATAACTCCATAGTCTCTCGCAGCTATTAAGAAAAATGAAATTAAGCATTCAAGAGCTATGAAGCTTATACTCTCTTTTGTCAAAGAGGAAAACACTTAAGAAAAAGTATAATAATTTCTGAACCCATAGAACTTTCACAAAAGACAGGTCATGTTTTTAATTAAAAAACAAAAAAAAAAAAATTTTTGAAGGTAGGTTAAAAGATGGGAAATCGGTTTTATGTAGAATTAAGTCAAAATGTATGAAATTTGAAATAATTTCCGACTGAATCAATACATTGTTTGTTTTTGAAATTTGTCCCAAATGTTTATCTCCATGTATATATACGATATTGTTTTTGATTTGTTTGAAGCAGGCGAAGACAGCGACAGTATGGGAACAAACCGAATGGGCAAACAGACCCTGACCACACCACCTGCGAAAGAAAAACGCAAGCCTTTTTTCAAAAAACAGGAAACAATGACGCCCTACGATGTGGTGCCGTCCATGCGACCTGTCGTCCTGGTGGGGCCCAGCCTCAAGGGCTACGAAGTCACCGACATGATGCAGAAGGCGCTTTTTGATTTTCTCAAACATCGCTTCGAGGGCAGGTAACCAATCCAAAAACCCGACACACGATCAACAGCACACGGAAACATCGTCTTCTGCTGGCAGATAAGACTTCAATAAATTCACTAACACTAAGGCCCTCTTCACAATGGGCAGTTCCCAGGTGACGCAACGGAAACTCGAGTATCCTGAGAGTAACTTAGAATCTACAGGTTGGGGCGCGGTTACTTCCTTATTTTGAAATATCATATCACAAAAAGTATTGACAGAATCGATTTAATTCTTTTTTCTGGATATATAGGTACATTAAAGTTTTATTCCATTAGGTTTTAAAAACGACATCTCGAAGGTGGCTACCGCCTTCGTCAATACACTAAGATAGCAGAATTTTGAAATTTCTGTCCACTTTTTCCAGCATATCTGTGTATATAGCAGCACGAATATTGTTCTTCAGCTGACCAAGGGTCCTTAGATGATTCGTGTAAACCAAAGATTTAAGGTAGCCCCAGAGGAAATAGTCACAAGGGGCTAAATCTGGCGATCGCGCTGGCCACTGAAGATCGCCCCTAAGAGAGATGAGCTGTGTGAAGTGTGAAGTGAAGTGTTCCCTCAAGAGATTCCTGGAAGTTCGTGCCGTGTGATCCGTGGTGCCATCCTGTTGGAACCATACATGCCCCACATTATTTTCTTCGAGTTTGGGTAGAAAGAACTCCTCAATCGAAAAAGTGGACAGAAATGTCAAAATTCGGGTATCTCTGTATTGATGAGGACGTTGGCCATCTTCGATATGTCGTTTTTAAAACCTAATTAAATAAAACTTTAAATGTACTTCTGTATACAGAATGAAAATTAAATCGATACTGCCGATACTTTTTGTGTTATGATTTTTCAAAAATAAGGAAGTGACCACGCCCCACTCTGTACTTCCAATGTTGAGGAGTGGGGAGACACAAACGGAGCGATTCCCAAGAGACGAATATCCTACCAGTCTCACGCAACTTGCCAGGAAGGTCACACGTCAGTTGAGTCTCTTGTGCATCTCCTGACCTTGAAGGAAACATGGCCTCAATTAATAGAGCCTAAACAGTTGAAGGAGAGTTAACCACGGCTAGAGGGAGACTGAATCGATTTATAGTATTCTCAGTGTGTGGTACTAAGTCTCCTGTGGGTATTCTAAGCACAGGAAACTCAAATTGACGATACTCGAGTTTCCGTTGCGTCGCTTGGGAGTTGCCTAGTGTGAAGAAGGCCTTATTGATTTGAAATGAAGATTTGATGATTTGGTCTGAAACCACGTAAATTACACATTTCAATTAGATAAACTCATCAGAATGGACGTAGATTCGACGATTTCAAGCGCAGATTGAAATCTTAAGATAGAATGAAGAGCCTATTTTTTGTTTTCAATTTTTTGGAAGCTAATAAGACCAAGAAAGAGTGAAATTACATTATCTACTATCTATTTATCTATACTTATTATAATCGGCTTGCACGAAGAAGTGATTTTTTTTAATTTTAAAACCCACTAATAATTTATGACAAATAAAATTAGTTAATATAATAAATAGAAAGAATTGAGCATCTGTTTTTTATATCTAGATGAATTTTTTTCAAAAATCAATTCGATGATATAAATCAATATATTATATTAAGAAAGAATCTTGATTTAAGGTCAAAATTAAAAGATTTTAGTAGAAAATAATTTTATATTGCTTATCAGAGGATTCATCCCACAGGAGTTGAACCCGAGCACCAACATGCTTTCCGGGCAGTTAGTCTAACCCTCGAGACTTCTACTAACTTCCCGGAAAGCATGTTGGTGCTCGGGTTCAACGCCTGTGGGGATGAATTCTCAGGTAAGCAATATAAAATTATTTTCTACTAAAATCTTTGAATTATATATTTAGATTATTTTTTAATATATGTATATTAAAATTAGAGAATTTAAATTATTATTTTAAAAGACACTACGGCGTAGCCCCTTGACCAGCAAAATGCCCAAAAAAGGCGGGCTTCGCAACTGGTTCATTAATAATTAATATAATACTTGATTAAATAATTCTGCACTAACTATGTTGATTTTTACTCCTTTAAATCTTTTGATAACTCTTAAAATGCAATTATTTAAATTTGAATATTTTAAATTTTTATATTTTACACTTTAGTCACAATGCCTTGGTTTTAAAACAGGGACCAAAAAATTTAAACCCGAAATTAACCATTTCAGTTTATCTTTACAATGAAAAAGACTAAAAACAACGACTTCAGAAATCATGGCCAAAACTTCGTGCATTCTGATGAGTTAATTTCATTGAAATGTGTAATATAAATGATTTTAGCCTAAACATTTTCCCTGATTTATTGATTCATTTTTGACGTGACAACGTCTTATAAATTGGTTTGCCGGGTGACACTTCAAGAAACTGCGTTACGCTCCGCTCACGTTATGCGCTCACAATGAGAGCGAGTGAGAGGCACGCGTCCCTTCCACTCGGGCATGGTTAGCCCGCCTAAGAGCGAGAGAGACAGACATAAAAAGTGAAAGGCACGCGTCCCTTCCACTCGAGCACAGTTAGCCCGCCTAAGAGCGAGAGAGACAGAGCGAGAGAGAGAGTGAGAGAGATAGGATACGAATGAATATTCACATTAAAATTATTTTACCACTCAAAGTCGTTGTCACGTAAAACTTTCGCCCGTATACCGACTTTACAGGCAACCATTTTTTTTTTAACAATTAATATACCAAAATCTATATTATTATTTATTTAACAATTAAAATAAACAAATAATTATTACTAAATTTTAATTGAAAGTAATGGAAGGCAAGCCCAGAGGTAGTGAGGAAAGAAAAAATTAACATATATAAAATAAGGTGTAATTTATTGGAATCCTTCCTCCTTTCCTTTCAAACCGACGTTTCGGAGGATTTTTCCCTCCTTCTTCAGGGTTTCAAAGGGTCAATGAATGAAACAAATAAAATGTTTCCTTCTTCTCTCCACAGTAGTGTTCAAAAACTTTCTTCATTTTTAACAAAAGGCATAGAAAAACAAATTTTTTTCCTTCTTTTCTTAATTAATTCTAATTCTAATGTGGAGAGAAGAAGGAAACATTTTATTTGTTTCATTCATTGACCCTTTGAAACCCTGAAGAAGGAGGGAAAAATCCTCCGAAACGTCGGTTTGAAATGAAAGGAGGAAGGATTCCAATAAATTACACCTTATTTTATATATGTTAATTTTTCTTTCCTCACTACCTCTGGGCTGCCTTCCATTACTTTCAATTAAAATTTCTACCAGTCCGTCTCTCTCCAGAGAAAATTTCGTTGCAAAAAAATTATTACTAAATAATTACAATTATTAATTTCCAATCTCTTATTGTTTTAGTTCCGTGATACCTAAGTTGATTCAAATGTGTGTGTCTGTTTGTTCATTTAGAATAATCATCACCAGGGTGATGGCGGACATTTCGCTGGCGAAACGCTCTCTGCTGAACAACCCTTCGAAGCGTGCCATCATGGAGCGCAGTAATTCGCGTAGTACTTGCCTCGCCGAAGTTCAGGCAGAAATCGAGAGAATTTTCGAATTGGCCAGGACGTTACAGCTGGTGGTTCTCGATTGTGATACCATCAACCACCCTTCGCAGCTTGCCAAGACATCCCTAGCTCCTACTGTAGTCTACCTTAAAATTTCCTCCCCCAAGGTGAACCATGGCTAACTACTAACTATTTTATTTAATATAACATTATAATGAAACAATTTAATATTTATTGTTTTTATAACACAGGGTGAGCCTTAAAGATCTCTCACATTTTGAAGAGGTATAAAAAATTAAGAAATTTAACTAGAAAAAATAATTATTATATTTTTTGAAAATAACATAAAATAATTTTTTTTTAATGTGTTTTAAAACTATTATCAGACGAATAAAAGGGAAGTGTGGGGGGGGGGGGGGGGGGTCAAAAATGAAAATTCTAGCCCTTTTGACCAAACTCAACCAAATTTTGTATTCATATTATGTGGACCCTCAGAAATTCAAAAACTAACCAAATGTTGAAAACATAGTTTGGTCGAAAAAGCAAGAATATTCATTTTTGACCCTCCCCACATTTTGGGTGTTTAGTTTTTGTATTTCTAGCCTTCTGAGGGCCCATAGAATATGTATACAAAATTTGGTTGAGTTTGGTCAAAGGGATAGAATTTTCATTTTTGACCCCCCCCTTTTATTCTTCTGATTTAATTTTTAAAACACATTTGAAAAAAAAATATTTTATGTTCTTTTCAAAAATATATTCAGTTTTTACTTTACCATACAGAGTATGAGTCAGAGTATTGTAATTTCTAGTTAAATTTTTTCATTTTTTTTTTTTTTATATGTGTTTTAAACATTAAATCAGACGAAAAAAAGGAGGGGTTATGCTCGAAAGGGCTAGAATTTACATTTTTAAATAATTAAAATAATCTTTATTCTTTCTGCCCCACCCTGTATAAATAAATAGAAATCTTTATGAAAAAAACACTTCAAACTTTTAATAGAACTCAAATGTTTCGGAGTATTTCTCCCTTTATCAATGGAATTTTAACTTGTTAAATATATGTATAAAAAAGTTGTTTTATCTAATGAATATAAAGCATATTTTAATTCTATGTGTCAGTACTAGGACATTCTATTTATTTTGTAATAATTATTTGTTTAAATTGAAAGTTTTTGCCGAGAGTAGCAGAATTTTTATATATTGAAGGAGACAATAAAAGTGTGTCTTCTGCTGGAATTATAAATTTTATTTATTTATAACGAGACTATAGTTTCGAGGGCTTTGCCCTCTTCATCAGTCTATTACAATGTATTCACAGGATTCATAAATTAATTCCTGTGAATACATTGTAATAGACTGATGAAGAGGGCAAAGCCCTCGAAACTATAGTCTCGTTATAAATAAATAAAATTTATAATTCCAGCAGAAGACACACTCTTTTATTGTCTCCTTCAAATTATTTGTTTATTTTAATTGTTAAATAAATTTGATATTTTAATTGTTTAATTTTAATTTTATATTCATTAGCTATCAAGCAACTTTTGTTTATTATATTTCCCAAATTAAAGTCCCATTGATATAGAAGGAAATTTTTCCGAAATGTTTGCGGGTTTTAATAAACGTTTGAAGATTTTTTTTTAAAAGATTTCTACATGGTCTTTTACTTTGAGTGCCTTCTGGACGGCTCCAGTATTAAAATAACTTTTTTTTTTTGCTTATTTATTTTAAAAAACGTCTAAAACAGGAGGAAAAATAATTTTAAAACATTACGTTGTTTCTGTCTGTGCGTCAGGATTCCACTACCCACGTTAAAATAAGAAGGAAGAACTTCATTCTGAGAATAAAATATTTGTATTTCCGATGTTGAGAAATGATTAGGTTTTGGGCCCTCTAGACTCACTTAACTTTTGGTTCAAAAATCCATTTTTTTTTTATTTTCTATTGTGATTTTAAGGTATTGTTATGATAAAGGCACAAATAAATAAAAGGTGATTTTTTTACTTTACGAGACCATAGATCATATATGATGTGGTCATATATTGTAATCGTGCATAGAAAAAAATGTTTTTATGCTTTTTTTTCAAAATTTCTCAAAAACTCCTGAAACTATTTTGGCAAAAAAAAAAATGAGAGAAACCATGGCGTTTTGTTCTGCAAGAAAGTCTTTTAGAATAAACATTGAAAAAATTATATTTCACGAGATATTAATTATTTTGTCAAAATGTCTGTAAGTACGTTACTAAATTTTGTGTTCGCTCTAGCTCAAAAACTACAATGAATATCAAAACGAAATTTCATATATAGTTTTTTTTATATTGAGATTAGGAGCTTATTAAATTTTGTTGAAGCCGAACCAAAAATTAAGAGGAGTCAAACTAAAAAACCAAGATACCTCATATTTACTTTACAAAGGTTCATTATTTGTTTAAGGGTCAAAAATAGAATTATCAACATAAGTCCTAGACCTTTTGATCAATTTGTACGAAATTTCGAATATGCACCCTATACGACCTTAAGGAAATGACTAAAATATTAAATAAGGCATTTTTATGCTAAGTTACGTGATTGGCCATATCAGTTTATCTATGTATTTTGTAGGTTATATTTGAAAATGATTGATTGGTATAATTTTAAAATTAACGAATCGTTATTTTATGTATTTAATAATATTTACAATGTTTTGTTTTATTTATTTATTTGTAGGTTCTGCAAAGGCTTATAAAATCCCGTGGTAAATCCCAGGCTCGCCATCTTAACGTGCAGATGGTAGCCGCCGAAAAATTAGCCCAATGTCCACCAGAAATGTTCGATGTGATTCTAGATGAAAATCAATTGGAGGATGCGTGTGAGCATATAGCCGAATATCTTGAGGTATATATATTCAAGCATTTTATTATTTTTTATTTATTTATTTATTTATTCATTCATAATTCTTACAATTTAACTTTACACAATGCTCTGAGGCAGTTTGCCTCATATGAGCAGTAAAAAATAATAATTAACATAAAACAAAGAGGAGAAAAATAAAAACAAGTGTGTGCGAAAAAGAAAGAAAGAAAGAAAGCTCCAGCGAAAGGAAGTTGAGAGGAAGGTGTCTCTCAGCTTCCTTCAGGAGTTTCTTTCTTCTTTCTGCAGCAGGAGGGAAAAGATACACCATAAAAGAGAGACTCCAAAAAAGAGACGCTCACTCCCGAGACCCGCCCCCGCGAATACATGCCAAGAGACCACGATTGAAGATAAGTGATATGCTTATTCATATAAAGAAATCAATGTGGTTATCCTCTGCTTGATGTAAATAAACATAATATGTATAAATGGTATATAGGGTGCGGCGTGATGGAGTCCCACATTTCTGAGGTGAATTCTAAAAAAAACTGTACAAAATATGAAAAAAAAAATTATTTATTGAAAGTACACATAATTGTTGCATCAAACCCGGATTGTTGCATCAAACCAGTCTTAGGACTGTATACTCGAAGATGATGATGACATAATTAAGTTTTTTTGGTTAGGTTTTAAAAATTATATGGTCCAAATGTTGCTCTTGACGGGCGATGCACATATGGAGTCCTCTCTGAAAGTTTTCCAACACTCTCCGCAGCATATGTTGAAGAATTGCGTCGTTTTCTTCAAGGGTTCGAGGAAGATGTTGAAAAACCTCAGCGTTCATGAACACCCATAATTAACAGGGGCTCAAATCAGAGGAGCGAAAGGGTCATACAACGTCTACCCGAAAAAAATTATCGGCTGTTTGTTTTTATGGGGGTTCCTCAAAACTGAAGTTTTAAAACATCGTCCTTGAATCCTTGAAGAACTTAAGGAGGCCATTCGGGAAAAATGCAATAAATTACTCAACATATACTGGCGAGAGTGATGAAAAATTTTTTCAGAAACAGCTCTATTTGTGTATCGTCGGTCAAGGCCAACATTTGGATGATATACTTTTTAAAACCTAACCAAAAAAACTTTATTGTATGTACTTTCAATAAATAAAAAGTTATTTTTCATATCTTGTACCTTTACAAAGTTTTGAACTTAATTGAAATTAAAAATAATGATTTGAGCATCCTTTTTTTTGAAAATAGTTCGAATGTTAAAAAAAAAAAAAAAAAAAAATCACCTCAAAATTAACCAATGTTTATATTAAAAGAGAAAAATTTAATTTTTAGAACAAATTATAAGATTTTAGTAGAAATATTATTAAATTGCGATATCAGAGGGGATTCATCCCCTCAGGAGTCGAACCTGAGAACTAACATGCTTTCCGGGCAGTTAGCTCACACCCTCGAGAAAAAAACCTCTCTCTGAATCGCAATATAAGATATAAGCACAAAAATTTTTTACTCCATTCTTCTATAACGGAAATTAAAAAATTTAGCCTAAAATGAAAAAAAGTTTTTCACACAAGTCCTTTTATTTAAATATAAAACTAAAATACTACTAAGTTATAATATAAGTGCACTGATGTGACCCTTTTAAACTCTGAAGAAGGTGGAACAATTCTCCGAATAGTGGGTTTTTAAACAGAAATTCTTTTATTCGGAATTTGTGGTTCCAATTATCCTTTGCATCAATTCAATACCACTCCAATAGAAAATACCTCAATTAATTATTATTATTTTATTTTTTATTTTATTAAACCAATTATTTTACATTAATGTATACATTGTATTTGTGCTTCGACTCCGGAGATTACTTCTCCACCATCGACTGTCCTTGATCATCTTTTTAGTCCTTGTTTTTAATAAGAGGAAAAAACTAATTAAATAAAAAAACCTCTTTTCCGATAATTATTCCAATTCAATATTTAGATCACAATTAATTATTTTTTTTTTTTTTTTATAAATTTTATTAAACCAATTATTTTACATTAATTAATGTATACATTGTATTTTTTGCTTCGATTCCGGAGATTACTTCTCCACCATCGAGTGTCCTTATTCATCTTTAGTCCTTGTTTTTAATAAGAGGAAAAAACTAATTAAATAAAAAAATCTCTTTTCCGATAATTATTCCAATTCAATATTTAGATCACAATTAATTAAATTTTTTTTTTTATAAATTTTATTAAACCAATTATTTTACATTAATTAATGTATAGATTGTATTTTTTGCTTCGATTCCGGAGATAACTTCTCCACCATCGAGTGTCCTTATTCATCTTTAGTCCTTGTTTTTAATAAGAGGAAAAATCTAATTAGATAAAAAAACCTCTTTTCTGATAATTATTTCCATTATTCCCCAATCAAGTCGATTGGTCACTCATCATCCGATCTCAACCTTTCACAATTAATTAAATTTAAATAAATTTTATTAAACCAATTATTTTACATTAATTAATGTATACATTGCATTTTTTGCTTCGATTCCGGAGATTACTTCGCCACCATCGAGTGTCCTTATTCATCTTTAGTCCTTGTTTTTAATAAGAGGAAAAATCTAATTAGATAAAAAAACCTCTTTTCCGATAATTATTTCAATTCCATTATTCCCTAATCAAGTCGATTGGCTCCCATCCGTCTCATCCCCCATTCGTCCTCCACAATTAATTAAATTTCCTAATTTATATATATATAATAATTTTGTAATGAATTATTAATGGGATTTTAAATTAAAAATCCAATTAATTAATAAATGACAATTGAAATGTAAAATATTGACACACCCATCGGTGAATAATTACATTAATTAATAAAAAAAATGAAATTAAAGTTATTCGGATACGAGACCCGGACAGATCGATTCTATTGCTATAAGCACTCTTAGTTACTCCTGATCTTATATCTTGAGAGTTGTTAGAAATGGATTAGTCCAGAAATTCCCGAATCATCTTTATTTATGCCTTTTTTGTATTATTTCTATTTTAATAGTTTCTCAGCGAGAATCATTGTTATTGGACTAAAATTCGTCTAGACTTGTCTTTGACATGCTTGAACTGGAAGATATATCTACCAGACAGGGACTACAAACCTTCTATCGGCGCCCTTTTTGCAAAAACCATTCATTTTAATTGACCCTTGAAACTATGCAACAATTTTATTAGAATTCGAGAACCAATATACTTTTCAAAATAAAAAATGTTTTTTTTTATAGAAATATTTGAAATAACGGATAATAATTTGAAAATTTAAAGATCCTCCTGAAATTTTGAAGTCGATATTTATGAAAATACTTTAAATGTTTGTAATTTTAGGGGCACAAAAATACAATAGGTAATTTTTAAGTCTATAAAAAATGTCTATGACTTATTTAAAATGTGAATTTTGAATTTAAAGTCTGAAAGGTTTAATGAAAAACTAGACCAGTGTTTCTCAACCTTTTTTTGATTGATGGCACACTAAAAATTTCTGGAATCATTTGCGGAACACCTGAATTTAAAATAATGTAAAAGTTGTATGATAGAAAAAAAAAAAAAATATTTATTTACAAAATTATTTCCCTGATTATGTTTTTTTTTTGTGCAAATTAAATCAAAACGAGCTTCTAAAATCGCCTCTTAATGAAATACCATAGATCAGTGGTTCTTAACCTTTTTAAGCTGCGACCCAAATTTGAGAAATATGTTCATATCGCGACCCCTCCCCCCCCCCCACCCCCCATAAAAATACCCTTTTTAGAAGATATTTGAGAAATTTTCTTCAATTTTCAATGATGACTTTTTTAACTCACATATAATATTATTTTGTAACAATTAAGATAACCAAAGGTACTTTTCGATCTAAGAAAAATTTAATTTAATGATGAAAAAGAGCCTGTTTTTCATATTTTCATTTTTTATAGTTTTGAATAACCAAAATATATTTTTCAACTTGTAATAATAAGTAAAATATTAACGATACTGCGCGACCCAAAAAATATGCTTTGTGACCCAATTTTGGGTCGCGACCCATAGGTTAAGAACCACTGCCATAGATGACTAAGCCGATGAATCCAAATTCGATATGTAGTCATCTTTATACTTCCTATCTTCTGTTTGTGAAGCGCCAGATTTTAATATATTAAATATTTGTCCATTAAAGAAATTTAAAGACTTACTTATTTCACAAATCTTTTGATTGAAAATTTAAATCAACGTCAATTACAATTGAGAAAAAAATTATATCAAATAAACTAAATTTAAAAAGTTTTTTTTTTAGTAACCTTTGAAGTAATTACAAATACTATTTCAAAGTTAGAAAAGCCATTCAAATTTTTAATTATTTGTCAAAAACCCTCGCGGCACACTTGATAATCTCTCGCGGCACACAGGTTGAGAAACACTGAACTAGACATTCACTTTCCTGAGATGTCGTGACTGACTTTACACTCTTTTGAATTAATATTTGAAAAATTTTCTCATTAATAATTAAATACCATAATTTTTAAAATTAACAATGAAAACATTCGCCTATACCAGGGGTCGGCGACCTTTTGAGACGGATGAGCCAAAAGTTACAATTTACAAAATTTCCCAGTTTTTAAAGAGCCACTAAACATCTTCTTTTCCCTGTAGGGTTGTTTTCATGTACCTTCCTCATCAGCCGGTCTTCATTCATTTGCAATACGTGTGCACTCCATTCTGTTCTTCTCCTTTGGACCCATACGCTGACTTTTTGTATATTGCACTTTTCCCTAATATCTTCATTTTTACCCTGTCCATCCTTGTTTTACCCGCAATTCTGCGTAACGATTTAATCTCACAAACTTCCAATATTTCTCTTGATTTTGCGGTGTCTGTTCTTGTTTCGGCCGCATATGTCAAAATTGGTCGCACAACGGTCTTATAGATGCGTACTTTTGCTTCCGTTCCTAGAAACTTGTTTGACCAAATCGTTTCATTCAGGCATCCTGATATTTTGGACGCCTTAATAGATTGGAGTCTGACTTCCTCGCTAACGCTTTTGGAGCTGGTTATCTGAACGCCGAGATAGTTGAAGGATGACACTTGTTCCACTATGGTGTTATATAGTTGTAGCTTACAGCTAACTGGTTCTCTAGCTATTGTGAGAGTTTTCGTCTTTTTCGAAGATATCTTAAGCTTGAATTTTTGTTTTGAAATCACGAAACAGTTCTTCAGCTCCACATATCAAACAATCTTTGACGTACTCACCATCTGTGAGTGGTTTCCATCTTTTTGCAATTTGTAGTGAAATTGCAAAGCTTGTCAGATTTACATTAATTGAAGATTGTGCCCAATTACTTAGCATAGAACTCGACTTTTGTTTTTGAAGCTCTTTAACAGATTTTTTCGTGCGTCACCGATTGGATATTTAGCAGCCAATCGGGTATGATTTGTAGTGAAGTGTCTCACCAAATTTGACTTCTTTATTGTCTCTACTCCACTTATTCTAACTGTTTTTTTGCAGTATGATATTTTTTTATAAGTTCTGAATATAAATTAATATAATTATTAATATTTTCGCGTGGAGAGCCGCATCTTGACATCGAAAGAGCCACATGCGGCTAGCGAGCCGTAGGTTGCCGACCCCTGGCCTATACGTATATCCCCATGACTTCAAGGAACTGGAACTCTCTCCCAGCCCCCATCTTTACCAGCACTTATAACCTTCAAACCTTCGAAACCCGAGTGCGTAAACACCTACGTCTCCACCCTCTCACTTAGGGCCGGTTGTATGTCGCAAAGTAAATGCTTTTTACCACTAACACAGGGTAGATAGTAAATGGAGGGACTGGGATGGCCAATCAGATGCCAGCGACTGACAGAGCCTGGCATCTGATTGGCCATCCCAGTCCCTCCATTTACTATCTACCCTGTGTTAGTGGTAAAAAGCATTTACTTTGCGACATACAACCGGCCCATAATCAACTTCCCTTCTCTTCGGTAATGCAAGGGTCTTTCGAGATACCTAGGGCCTGCTTCTTGCATTCGATTGCATTAAAAAAAAAAAAAAAAACTATAAAAATTAAAAAAAAAGTTTTAATATATTTATTTTTATGAAGTATTTTAGAATAAACATTCCTTATTAAATAATATTTTAATTTTTACTTTCAAGTTTTTTTTTTTAAATATTTTCCATCAAAAATTGTCGTGAAATACCAAAAATGATGTCGTGAGCTACCGGTATCGACCGCTGATGATATATGATTATTCAAACCATAAAGCTCTTCTTATTTGAATTAAAATTATTAATATCAAATATAGATGTTTTTGAAGAGAATTTTGGTAGGTAATTTGGTTGTTTTGTGTTGTACTATAGGCGTATTGGCGAGCGACGCACCCACCTGCCCCCGTACCAGGGCCTAGCAGTGGTAACTCTGCAAACCAGGCGGTGGCTCGTCAGTCTTCAGCAGGTGCTGGGGGAGAACAACCCTCGCCCAGTGGGGCGGAACACGCGGGGGTAGTCAGGCAGCAGGGCGCCGGCGCCACGCCTGCAGGTAAAAACAACCCTCTTAAACGCCGGTTAACTATACCACCATCTACCATATAAAATTATAAATAATCTTAAATAACAATTAATATTAAATCTCGTAAATATCAATAAAAAATACAAAATATTTCTTTATTCAAAATTTAAAATTTTATTGCAATTTTGTATGTTAAAATTTATTTTTGTATGTTATAAGTTTACATTGTAATGTGTGATAATATATCAAATATAATAAATAATATTTATCTATTTATTTATTTCGATTTTTTTTTTTTTATTTATTTATTCAAATTTGAAATATTAAGGTCGTCCAAAAAAACAAAAAAAAAACTAACGAAGGTTTATAAGGAAAAATGTTTAAAACCACATTATTTCACTATTAAAAATATATTTATCAACAAAGTAATAAACAAATACATATAAGAATCTTAAATATAACGTTTCGATCACTATATCTGTGACACAGTGGCGGGCGGTGACATTTCAACCAAAAAGGAAGCTCTGTCCAAAAAAAGACCCTTCAATTTTTAATAAGTTATTTTATTTTTCGCTCCTTTTTGAAAATTTCATTGATAAACGCAGAATTATTTTTCAAATTTAACATTAAGTTTTATAATAATTTTTTAGAGAGTGAATCATATTTTAATAAAAGAAAAGTAAAAATATTTTTTTTTTGGAAAATTATTATTTACTATGAGTTATTCACTAGGTCACTTGATTCACGTGTAAAAAATAAAAGAGAAATAATTTTGACACCACGAAATATTTATATTGAGAAAACTCTTTCTCTTTTATTTCTTACACGTGAAACAAGAGTCTTCTAGTGAATAACTCATATTAAATAATAATTTTCCAAATTTTTTTTTTTTTAATTTGAATGATATACCTAATATAAAAATACTCTTGGAGTTTGGAAATTTTATTAATGCCCATTAATGGACCGCACGCCACTGCTGTGACAAAAGTTAAATTAAAAAATTTTAAAAATTGAATTTAAAATATAATATCAAATCAATCCCTTTAATTGAATTAAATTTATAAAAACAATTTTTTACAATTATTAAATTATAGGGTGTAAAAGAGATAGTGTGACCTCACAATACAGGGAGGCTCATTGGAAATGTGACAGAATCTCAGATAGCACACGTTGGTACCATGGACGTCCATAGCTCGTCCACGAGCGGGCGTATGTACGTCCTTTTTATGCCCATTTTTGTGCCTCTGTACGTATAATGGACATACACAGGACGTTCAGATTCCCCAAAAAGTATGTCACTCATATGTCCAGTTTGTCCATTTTACGTCCGCCTTTGGCATCCTTTTTAGGTCCGTTTAGTGCGGTTTTACGTTCTAAGGACGTACATAGTATATCCAATATGCCATGCATGTACGTTTGGTGTACGTTCTGTTTGTCCATTATACCCCCCCCCTACAACAGCCTATAGGCGTACGGTTTCTTACCTAATACGTGCTTTATTGCCCTTTTTCCATCAGCTACGAATAAAATATTTTAATAATAAAATGGGTATAAAAAATAAATTACTCGGGTTTTTCATTAAATTATATTTTTATTAATCATTGAAAATTGAGGTGTAATACAACATATAATATTTATTATTATTATTTTGATGATAAATTAAATGTAACTGATTTATTTAAAATTTTATTTAAAACATTGTTTATCATAAAATTTGCCGTAGGGTTAATAGTTTAGGAGTTATTTGATAATTTTCATTCGTGCGCCCCACCCCCCAAACCCCTTCTGGGGTCAAAATATCAAAACGTTATATAGCTAAAAACCTAAGTTAGAAGACATCTGATGTAAATATAAAATTTCATAATAATAATTCATAATTCATCCGTTTTTACGTGAATCGTGAGCAACTTTTCGGAAACCACTGAAACAGACAGACATACATACAGACATACAGACATACAGGAATTTTGTTGAGGGTGTTTTCGTTCATAACTTTGCTTGAAACGTGTGCAACCAAAATTTGGCGTGATTTGGACCAATGTACAGACAAAACCTTAATTTTATATATATAGAAACTTGTATGCACTCTTTTTGGGCTGTAATACGTTAATACATGGAACGTACTGCGCGTACGTACTGCGTACGTAAAGGTACGTCCGTGGGTTGTCCGTTTTATGTCCATGGACGTAAGTACCTAAAATGGACCTAAACCGTACGTACTATGTACCTGGTATGCTATCTGGGATGGGTCTAAAAATTTTGAAATTCGTGTGACGTTTGTTTTAGTTGACAATTCGCGTTTATCCCTTGTACCCTTCGATTGTAATTTTTTTTATTATGAAAAAAATTACCCCAATATATCTCGGCTTAAGATTTCCCCCATATCAATCAGGTTTTTTCTTACCCTATTGGACGACCTTAATATCTTCTAAATTCAATTTTTATAATGCTAAGTAATCACTTATATATAACTATAATTGTTAGTTTTATATGTATAATTCTAAGAAGAAGTGTAATAATCCTGAGCCCTATAGCCATCCCTGTTCTTCCTTTTTCCCGTTACAAACTAACCGTTAACATGTCTGATGGCACTAACTCTTGCATTCCAGGCCTCCACCAATACCGCGAGAGCTACCGAGACGAGCCCAGAGGTATTCATGAACAATCTCTTTTAAATAGTACCTAACCAAAAAAAAATATATATGGTATTCCCACCCATTACCAATTATTTGGAAAAAGTGTTATCGCGACGCCGCTTAATTCTATCTCTCTCTCTCTCTCTAACTCATTCTTCCTTCATTTATTCTGTCTATCTTTTTCTTATTTTCATATAATCCTCATAAGAGATCAAAGAAATGAAACTATTTCAGGTAACAGAGTAAGAAAAAATTATAATGGTCTGAATTATTGAGAAAAATAGACATTAATTAATAAAACGCCTTATACTATTATTAAGATGATGGATGATTTTATTATGTTTGGCTCGAAGGGTTAATTGGAAGGAGATTCGCCGGGCTTGGATGGGAGATAATCTTCAGAGATTAGAATCACTCTTGGCGGCGTTAAAGCCAGAAAAATGCTATTTTAAAATAAGAATTTGAACTAGGCAGTTGAAAATATGCTCTTCTAAAATACGAACTTGCCAGAGGCAATTGGAAACATGCTTTAAATAAAATAATGGCACAAGGCCCGCATTTATTGCTTCTTCGTTACAGAACGTGTATACAAATTACTTCTTAGACACAAGCCGTCTCTTTTTCCAAATCGTTCTCAGGTGATCAGTCATCTCGGAGAGTTGCACCATTCAATGAGTTTCAACAACTGACAACTCACACATGACAACTGAATGACAAATCACAATTGACTAATGACAACTGAGTTCGCTTCGAGGAGCTGGCTGCTTTTATAACCCTGGCTCTAATTAGCAATTAAGCTGATTGGTTAATTATTCCCGCCTTTAGGATGAGGTGTGCATAACATTTGGCGTGCTTGCTTCTTTATAAAAGGGCGTGTCCTTGCTGTTCACCTGTCATTTTATCGAAGAATTCTGACCGACAAACAGCAAGCAAACGCCTTTCTCAAGGCGAAAACAAATCTTTATTTTAAAAAGCATTTTACATTGAAAGGAGCGGAGAATAAAATCCTTCACCATTTACTTTCTGTTATAAGACAACGTTTCGTCCTTTAATTTTTAGATTTCATTAAGCTCAAAAATCACAAATCATTTACGTTATAGAAGATATACTTATATCTAAACATTAGTAAAGTAGTCGTTTAGTCTATATTTAAAATACTACTATAATAATATCTAATTTATATCTTTCATAACATCAAATGCTTTATGATTTTTGACCTTGATTAAATCTAAAATATGATGAGACGATTAATTAATAACGCCGAAAACATCTCGAAACTTCTTCACTTCAACTGGAAAAAAAATTACAAAAGCGTCAACATATTTACATGATCAAAACTATAATATACTCAAAATTATACATGAATGTCTTTTTGATGTTTAAAATAATATACATACCTACCTCTATTTAAGAAATTTTCAACTTTATTTAAACGCAATCCTTATAGTAACATTACCAAATCCAAGGCTGAGCTTAGTTTTACCGATTCCAATGAAGAAGTTAGAGTAATATTCAATTAAACACTTACAACTTTTCGTCACGAACAAAACATTCACTATTTCATAAATTACCAGCCATGACACCTTATTACATAAAGGCGGTCTACATTCTTGTTTAGGGACTAGTTCTCGCAGTTGAAGTTTTCAGCAGTTCAATGCTAGAAATCGTGGCCTACATAATCAGATACAGAGGGGGCCCATATAACCAACAAGGGCCCATTATTTCACCTCTCCCTCTATTGACTAAATCTACATATTGATGATTTTGTAACTTTTATTCTATTGTTCTTAAAATGCTTCTAAAGATATACAATATTTTGAGTGTTATTTGCTAATAGTCTCAGGGTGTCCATTCGTCCCGGTTTTAACTTTCTGGCCCCGGTATCCCTACAAATTCTTTTGGGTCAGTTAATTGTCCCGGTTTAAGTTTAACTCTTTAACTAAAGATCGAACCAATTTTCGTTTCTTCAATGGATGCTGTTAGAAGAAGTGCCGAAATGGTATCAGGTATCGACATTTTTGGAATGTAATTTTCCTCAGTATTCTACAACAATTCTGTGATTTTAAAGATATCATAAAGAGTAAAATTGATGCTAACAAAAATACATAGAAATTTAAGAATTGCCCCGGTTGGGTTCTGGGAAAATATGGACACTTGGACACCCTACTTATAACCTTAGTAAAATTGAAGGGTTTGCTTCAAAAAGGAGGTAGCTCCATCCTATTGATGTTGGGTGATATTAACACTATCTTGTGCAAAAAAAAGCTTTTGTTTGGTACAAGAAGGATGTTGCTCCAATTGTCATTTCCAGCGTTGCTCAACAGATAGAGCTGCCCGTCATTTTGAATTTTTTAAACGTTGTTTTTGGTTTCCCAAAAACTGAAAAAAGTGGAGCTACCTCCTTTTTGCAACAAACCCTTCAATTGTGTTATTCTTTTAAAATGAATTAACTTCACTTCTCACTCAAAATATATCATCAGAATATTTAACAATTGATTCAATTAGGGCAGGAGAGTTCAACCTATTTTAGCTTCCCATGGCCGCATTGGAAGAATACGAGTTGTTTTAGGCCACACTTAAAAAATACACTAACGCTAATGATAGATGGTGATGAAAAAACGTAGAATATTTAATTGAAGAAGCTTTTTAATAAAATAAACTTAAAAACACAATCAAAAGGTAGGCCAAAAAAGATAAAATAATTGATTTTAAGTCGGCACCATAATTAATATGTGAATTATAATTAATAAATTAGATTAAGTAGCTCTTAAAGCTTATACTTTGTGATTTAATTAAATTTTTATTAATATTAGATATCTTTAATTATAACTATTTATTGAGCAAAAAAACTATAGGTACTTACTTATTCATTTTCTCAATATATATTGAGCTAAGATAATATCTACTCTTATTAAACGAGCAAAAATTGTATATTTATTTATATATATATATATATATATATATTTGTATCTTGGTTCTATTTTGAAAACGACTCTACCGATTTTGATGAAATTCCCGGGTTAGGGGTTTTTGGGTTGGCAATTTGATCTGTCACGGTCTCATCTTCGACAAAATTGTTTTTGATGGGTTTTTTCGTAATCAAATTAATTATTCTCAGGTAGACAAATCACAATCTTGGAGTTTAAAAAAGGTTTCTCTTTTGTTTACTTTTGTACTCAGATAGACAATGGGTTGGGTTAATCCTTTATTCTCAAAGGCCTTGAAGAAGTATTGTGATTGTGGATTTTAACATATTTTGTTCTCCCTAAACGTTAGAACTATTAATAAACGTTTTATAATTGTTTTTATAAAGAACTTTATTTATTTAATAGAATAAAAAATAATCAAGAATTTATTTAAAAATATATTTCGCATAAGCAGGTCTCAATTTTCTGAAAAAACAACACGATAGGTTTTATTTATTAACAATTGGATGAATAAAAATGAATCATGTGGTTGAATCAAAACAGGTGCAGGAGGTGGGGTGCACTGGTGGGGGATCCGGGGGTAGGGCGAGGTTTCGGGGGTGGAGGGGGGGGTACAGTGGGTGAATATTATATATTTTTGTATTTTTTTTAATTTGAAAACGGCTCTCAAATAAAAATCGACCTTTTTATCAGAATTTTAAATTAAAAATAATATTAAAATAAAGCTTTTAACTGAAGGAAGAAGTTACCGAGAGTCGCTCGGTGCCTCCAGGTACTAATAATTTATTAGATAACAAACCATTTGTATACGAGCTCAACTCGCATTTGTCAGGCTTATTATTTGGAATAGTTTCTATAATCAAGATCTCTTTTGATGATTATTTCCTTCTATCTATAATTTTCCATTTTCCTTTTATTTTGACTTCTTCTTCTTCTTCTTTTTCTTTAAGTGGTTTTTTTTTGTTCGTTCTTGTCTTTTTCTATCTTATAATTTATAATTAATCATTTAAAATACATCAATCAGATGCTACACATATTTTGGGGGATTTTTTGGGCAGAGGGGATCGCACCAAGCACGGGGGTTGTTCGCCAGGCGGCGACCGTTTCTATCCAGTGAGAACCTCTAAAATCAAAAACTAAAAGTGTGCGCCTTTGCCCACCCTCAAAAAAAAAACGGGGTGGTAAGTATTAAAAAAAAAAAATAGCCTTAAAAAAGGGGTTTCACGATTTTATTTTTTGTTCTTCTTTTTCCTCTATTAGCGAGTTCGTGTGAGTGTGTGTTTGGCTATTAATTAACAAACAAATTATTTATGTTATTTTTTTATACATATAAATATATCACGATGTTTTGATGTTTTTTTTTTTTTTTTTTTTTTTTTAATCAGTGATGCTTTATTTCCCTAAATTATATTTAACATTTTTTCACAAAAAATTATCACAATTTATTTTTACACAAAATAAATAATTAATAAAATAATTAAACACTTTATTATTATTACCTGTTAATGATTTTTTGGAAAATTTATTATTAATTCTAATTTTTTATTTTCAGTGAGATGTAAAACTTCTCTTATGGAATAGAATTAGACCAGGCAAATTAGACCCCTGCTGGCCAATAAATATCCACAAGCTGGAAATAATTTAAATCGACATTAGGCATCCCAAATGAGATTACGACGGTTTCTGGCTGGTGCTAAATTTTTGAGGGCCTAAAAACCATGAAAATTTTGGACATTTTTTAGATTTTTGCTTATAACTCAAAAAGGTTACGCCCTATGTAAAATTTCACTCTCACCAATATAAAAGACTATGAAATTTTGCGTCGAATAACGTGATTAAAAGTTTCGATTGGTTTAGCCGTTTAGCCACAATCGATCGACAAATATAGTCAATTTTTATCAACTTGGCGAAAAAGTGAATTATGTTTCACAAGTAACCAGTCATCGAATTTTGGTTCTGACCTCCAAAATAGTTGCCATTGGCTAAAAAGTGAGATTGGCAAAGTTTAATCTTAATTGGACAAGGGTAACCCGTGCCCCAATGAGGTCGGATCATGTCCTGTGTTGGAAAATGCTGGATATCTTCAAATCTAAAAGTTTTAACAAAAAAGTGGCCCAACTAAAGCTTCAAGCCAACAAAGTTTTCTAGAAAATGAGACTAGAATTAAGTGTCTAGGCTAACTGGTTTTCATTTTATGAATGAAATACTGAAATTTTTCGCAGTTTTTCAAAAACTTCAACATCATTAAGATGAAACTTTGCCAATCTCATTTTTAGCCAATTGGAAACTATTATGAGGGTCATCACCGCAAAAATTTGAAGTGTGGTTTCTTTTGACCCCTTAATGAGCATAATTCTGTTTTTGGCCAAGTTTGTAAAAATTGCCTATCTTTAACGAACGATTGTGGCTAAACGCCTGAACCAATTGAAACTTTTACGTAACTCATTCAACATGAAATTTTATGTTATTTTATTTTGGTAAGAGTGAAATTTTCTGTAGGACACATGGTTTTTGAGTTATAAGTAAAAATTTGAAAAAAGTCAAAAAAATTCGGTGTTTTTAGGCCTTCAAAAATTTAGCACCAGCCAGAAACTGACGCAAATTCATATAACTCTTATTTGAGATGCCTGACGTCGATTAAAATTATTTCCAGCATGTGCATTTTTATTGGCCGGTAGAAATTAATTTGCCTGGGCTATTATATGGAAAAGAATGTTATTTTGGTGGATTATTTTATTTTTGAAAAATAAAATAAACTAAACCTATCTATCTATTCCAATAATAAGAGAAATAAGTTACATCTTTGAAAAACAAAAATTAGAATAAATAATTAAATTTATTTATTTAATTGTTAATCACACTTTATATTTTGGTTTACTCTCTCTATAATATGTCACACAACATAAAATCGCTCACCATATACCTAATATCTTTCTCATATAGTAGAAAATAAAATTGATCAATCAAGAAAAATACACGAATGAAATTTTTTTTAATTTTAATCACTTTAGGATAAACTTCAACACACAGGGTGGTCCATAGGTATGCTCTACAATTCAAAATACGAATAACTTTTTTAATAATGTAATTTTTTCTTTACTTTACTATTGATTTGTAATTCTACATGAATTAAGAAAAAGATAAACCTTTAAAAACGTTATAAAAACAATAACTAAACTCTATTAATGATATAAAGGGTTTTCCAATAAGAGGTGTTATTTTGGTATTCAAAGAAAAATGGCATTTTCTGAGATAAATGATCGGATGTTTATTTCAATGTAAAGAGGAAGGTATGCCATTAATAATGGAAAACAATATCAGTCAAATGGCCACCACGGCTACGCTTACAGGACCATATCCTTTTCATGAAATTTTCCATCACCAAATCGCAAAGTGGCTGCTGTATGCCCTCAATAGCTTCACGAATTCCATCTTTGAGGTCTTGAATCGACGCTGGGCTGTTGGCGTAGACCTTATCTTTCACGTGGCCCCAAAGGAAGAAGTCGCAAGGTGTTAAATCACAAGATCTCGGTGGCCAATTGTGATCACCTCTTCGAGAGATAACACGGTCCGGAAACAATCAGCAAAGACACGACGTTGTTGATGATCGGCCGGCTTGAGTTCTTGTGTTAACTGAACTTTATAAGCCTTAAGACCCAAGTCATTATGCAAAATACGGTGTAATGACGTTTGTGGAATGCCCAATTCCAAAGAACGACGAGGAATGGACAAACCTGGGTTTTCTTCAACACTTTGGGATACAGCAGCAATATTCTCGGTTGTTCTTGAGCGACGTGCACGGGTTTTATTCTTCACATCACTAACTTGTCCCAACAGCTCGAATTTTTCCACCAATTTCTGTATTGCGGACCGACAAGGTGCTTTACGACGACCCAAAATTGTTTTAGTTTTACGAACCGTCGCTGCCAAATTTTCACCATTTTTATAGTGAATTTTAATCATTTCACTGCGTTGTTGAAGCGCATATCGTTCCATTTTTATTAATGGCGTAGTTTCTACTTGTCAAATGTCAAAAAATTACAGCTTCAAAAGTGACATCTACCGAAATAGCGGGCTATTCAAAATAACACCTCTTATTGGAAAACCCTTTATTTACTAGAGTTTATCTCAGCAACCATTTTCAGAATCCTATAACTTTTCAAGTTATCCATTTTTTAACACGCCCATAGAAACAATAAATTGATTCTAATATCTTACACTAGTTCTGAAGATAAAATACGATTCCCCTGAAGGGAGGATTTTATCCTAAATCTCTTAATCTTGCTGAGTTGACACTTTGGACGAAAATGGGCTTTTTTTGTTGAAAACATTCGCCCTCACTCTGTTCATGCATTTATTAATTCGTTTCAAATTCAGAACTTTTTTAAGCTTCTAGGTCTTATTCTAATGTAGTTAAACAAAATACTGGCTGGATTTAGACATCATAATAGGTGCGTGCAAAAGTTCGTGCGGAGTTTCAATAGATGGAGTTATGAGCGTCGTAACGTGTTGTCATTAATGCCTACTCCTACATATTATATATCCTTGGAAAGGTGACGTCTTCAGCTTTCATTAAAAAAAAAATCATTTGTTTTCATACAAACTGCTTCGATAAATATGACTTTAAAAATGAATATCAATAAAGTGCATTTACGGCATGTTATGCTTTACGAGTTTCGGAAGGGAATAAACGTTGCCGCAGCCGTGAAAAACATTCAAGATGTTTATCAGGATCAAGCACCAGCTAAACGAACTGTGGAAAAATGGTTTGCTAAATTTCGGCGCAGAGAATTTAACTTTGACTCTTTGGAGGCCTTAAAATACGGCGGGTCTTCGTTCTTCGAATCCAAACCGCGCAGTTTTTATGATCGAGGCATTCGTCTGCTGCCAGAACGTTGGAAAAAGATTATAGAAAACGATGGAGATATCATTGATTGAATAAAGATTTTTGTTTGCCTAATCGCTGTGTGACTTTTACTCACAAACTCCGCACGAACTTTCGCACGCACCCAATATAATGAAAAACTCAGCTCTTAGTTACTGAATCTTTTATCATCAAAATCAAAATTGAGAAAATTAAAAAAAAAAAAAATTAAAATTTTGAACATTTTCTAAAAATAAAATTTTTTTAAATTAAAATCCTCGAAATTTTCCTCAAAATTCAGAATTTTAAATTTTCCAACACATTAAAAATTTAATAACATCAATACAAATACATTTTTTATTTATTTATAAAGACGCTATAATTTCGACGTCTTTGCCCTCTTCATTAGTCTATTACAATTGATTAACAGGATTTGATGTTGTTGATCAATTCTTGTTAATCAATTGTATTAGACTGATGAAAAGGGCAAATTCCTCGAAACTATTGTCATTTTATAAATAAATAAAAAATTTATTTTTCCAGTAGAAGACACACTCTTTTATTGTTTCCTTTGATTTATAAAAATTCTGCTACTCTCGGCAAAAAGAACCTTACAAATAAGTTTCGTAATTCTTGATTAACTAAAAGCTCTTTCTTATGTTAAATATAACAACATACCTATGTTATAACCTATGTCCATGAGTGTACTTCAATCTCTCTCTTTTCCACTTAGGCAGTTTTGCATACTTCCATAAAGAGTCGAGATACACTGAGAATTTTTATTTTTTAATTCGAAACTTAAAAGGGTTAAGATAAAAAAAATTATAAACTCATATTTTCATCCAGTTTCATCACTTTTGGGGCTTGAAATTTGATATTTTATAATAAAGTTTCTAAGACATAATATGTATGTTTTAATTTATCAAATAATGTTGATATTTGATACTTTAACTAAATCCAAACACCATGAATAAAAATTATTTACGAAGAGAAACAAAGAGGTTTTCCTCTGCTCGATGCAAATAAACATACACACATATATATCGAGATGATATATCTGTATATATATTATTTATTTGTTTGAGACTATAGTTTCGAAGACTTGGTCTTCATCATCAGTGTTTTTTAATTATAAATGTTATTCATGGAGTCAATATCGTATGGATATTGAAAATTTGGTGTCCCTTCTTCACTGGTGGTCAGCTTAGAACTAAAGAACATTCTTTTGGTTCACATTCAAATAACAAATAACAATATGTTTCTCTTTCTCCTTGTTTTACAAAGAGAAAGTCTGACAATGGAAGGGGTTTGTTTTTCTTTTTCTTTTATCTTTTGTTAGCAAACACTTTAAGCAGATTGCTATGTGATAATTCAATTTGGTTGTTCAAACCAAGTTTTGAATTTCTATTGAATGATTTCAAGATTTCTAACGATTCAATTGCGCTAATTAATTTTGGGTTTCTTTCTCCTTTTATTAATCTAATGCCTGCACCTTCTGGGAAAGAGTGATTGTTTGAATTTAAATGTTCCGCAAAAGAGTTTTCATTCTTATTATTTTTAAAATCCCTAATATGTTCATTTAATCGAATTATCAGATTTCTTTCTGTTTTCCCTACATAGATTGCTAAATTATTTAAGTGAGAAATAAGAAAATTTATAAATTAAATTATAACAATAAATTTAACTAAAAACTTTTTAAATTGAACAATAACTTATGGACCAACCTGTAAATATCAAATTTCTATAAAAATTATATACATGTCGGTATTATATATTGACATTTTACATAAAAAAAGGACTAGAATTGAGAACTAGAAATGTGTTTGTAATTTGTGTGTTTTTGTAGAGAGTTTATTTTTTTGTAGTAGAAACTGTTTTTGTTGTATATATTTGTATAGATATATATCTATAATTTGATTTTAAGTGTGTGTATGTACCTCAATTCCCCCACTGTCGCGATTGGTCCACAGATGATGAGGATGCAACTGATGAGGTTTAAAATCGCGACGGGGGCCTCTTGTGTTGTTTCGACGCCTTTCAGGTAACCCGGAAGTAAAAAACAAAAAACAGCTAGGCTTTTGTCGCTCCACGAGCAAATCACGTTATCTTATATATACCTACCTCATATATTATTATCAATAAATTATTATTTATTGAATGGCCGATTTAGACAACGCCTATACATTAAAAAAACAACGAAAAATAAATAAATAAAATCAGCTGTATTTAGATTTTATTTATTTATTTATTATTTTTTTAATAATCTAATACGAAATTTTTATATCACCTTTCAAAATTACCTAAGGTATTTACAAACATTTTAGAAAAATAGAAATTACATTTTGTATTAATATCTAGCGCTTTTGTAGAATTTAAATTTGAATTTAGAATCTTGGGTAACATGATATTAGTAAAAGTAATTTGATATTTAGAATCTCAACCTGGATTATCAATCACTCAACTTTGGATATAAATATTTTAATGTATTTTTGTAGTAATATCAAGAATTTAAATGAAAATTTTAGCCATATTTATATTTAACACAAAAATCGTCTTCATATTGTAAACAGGTTGATGATTTGCAATATATTTATTTATTAAATTTGTAAACTTTACATATGTTGAAATACAATTTTTGCGTTCTATGATAATAATTTTTTGCCACTCTAGACCAAATTTTTATTAGACAAGGGTCACTGATGTCCCTCTTCACCAATATTAAAATCTGTGGTCACCTTACCTATACCACAAATATGAGCCCAATAACTTGGAAAAACATAGAAGATACGAAGCCTTTTGTTCTTTTAAGATGCCAAAATAAAAAATTCCACATTTTTTTGGTTAAGAGGTTAAATTTTGTAAAAATAAAATAACTCTGCCGATGTATTTTAGTATCAAAATTGAATGCTAAACCTTAAAAATTCGAGGAGATAGAACTCTTTGAAAATTTTGAAAATTTATGACTATATCTCCTTTCCAGGGATAAATAGTTCAAAATACTGCATTTTTTCTCGTATTTTAATATTTCGCGTTTCTAAGTTAAAACCGAGGGTGAACCGAATTAGGTGTACACGTCTTTGGAATTATGTGGAATTATTTTGGAAATAATTAGATAATGCCCCTTCATCTATTGTCTACTTGGAAATGAAAGTGGAAGTGGAAGTAGGTGTACACGATATTAGGTCGCGGTTCAACCCTCGACTAAAACCACGTTGATATTTTTTCTGGTTTAAAAAATCTTGAAAAACTCCGAAAACATATTTTAGGGGCCTTCCCACCTTTAGGGTTCGAATTTCAAAAACCCCCTTCTTAGAAGTTATCCATGTATATTATAGGAATGCACTGTCAAAATAAAATAAAATAAAAGTAAAAATATTTTTTTTTGGAAAATTATTATTTACTATGAGATTTTCACGTGAAACAAATGAACAAAAAAAAAAATATTTTAACTTTTCTTTTATTAAAATATATTTCACATCGTACCCCTCCAGACTCTCTAAAAATCACCAACATTTCAGCCCTTTAGATCTGGTGGTTTGGTATGGGCGTTGTCATCACCCTTTCAGGGAACTGTAATATATATGTACAGGATTATTGGTAAACAGATAGAAATCTTGAAAGAGGTTATACCGAGGGGTGAACCGCAACCTAAAATCGTGTACACCTACTTCCACTTCAACTTTCATTTCCAAGTAGAAGACAATAGATTATCTAATGAATTCTAAAATAATTCCAAGTAATTCCAAAGATGGTGTACACCTAATTCCAATCGCGGTTCACCTTTCGGGTTATACTATAACTAATTTCCAATAAATTTGACCCTATGAACCTGGGGACAGAATTCATTAGTTTTGGAGTTATCAGTTATAATTTTTTTTTTTAAATTTCCCGACTTTTTACCAATAACTGCTAATTCTAAAAAAGTACTGCAATCTAAGTGCTAAAAACTAATAAATAATGAGATTTTTTTGAAAATGTCATTTACATTCAAGACGAATGAAAAAAAAAACATTCTCGTTTTATAAACTTTAAGATACTTTGAAAATGTAGCCTGTTTCTTTTCATAATTGTATCGCCAGAGCCAATAATCGGGAATTTTCGCTAATAAAAAGGGGTCGAATTACAGCTAGATAATATTACATAATATCAATTCACAGTTAATTTTCAATTAATTTGAAATAATATTTTTAAGAAATATGATATTAATGATATAATATTATCTAATCTTAAAGAAATATTTATTAACCAGCTGCGAAACCTGCCTTTGGCGGGCATCTAGATTTGTATAATAAAATATTTTATAATCACCCCCTTAGATACGCCACTGGTATTGTCAAGATCACCCACGCCCCCTTTATTTATTATCGGGCGTGATCTTGACATTATCAATGCTGTAATTAAGGAAAGAAAATCAGATTTTCAAATCATTCAACACGTAAAAGAAAGTTTTTAAGTAGTTAGTCTTATAATTTTGAAAGTGATTGATATAAATAAATTTCGTAGCTAGAAGTACAATTTCTAAAGTCAGTACCCAGGTAACCACAATATCCTAAGAATATTCTAAGGATATTCTAAGGACATTTAAATCTTCTTAGAATATTCTGAGGATATTGTGTGTTACCTGGGTAGTTGTTCAGGTGTTGTTGGCTTGTTCGCCACGCGTCATTAATTTACTTATTTAAACTTTAAATTTTCCTTCTCTCTTTATAGGGGCTCAAATTCTCTCTTTCTATAGTTGATAAGAACACATTAAATGACACACACACACACACATAGACACCTCTCTTTCACTACTCAGACACTATTAACAAAATTCCTCCCTTGTAATTATATGGTCTTTGTTTTTTTTTCTCTTTCTCTTTCTCTCTTTTTATCTTATTTTCCATTATACTTTTTGCACACCAAGTTCTTTTTTTTTGATTTTTACTTTATTTTGATTTCTATTTGCAATTGAGCTTGATGTTTTGCTTCAAAGCATTGATGTCGCTTTTCAGTGTCTCCTGATATACGTTATATTTTTATTTTTTTCAGGATTATTATTATTATTATTGTTGTTGTTATTCAAGGAAATAAAATTCTTCGATGTTTTTATGAGGTAAAAATGTTTGATTTTATTTGCCATATTGAAAGGACACAATAATGATAAAACTGTGGACTATGCTATAGTATATATAAAGTAAAAATGAACAGCGCAAGTTAAATAATTTTATTAAGTATATAATTTTGAACTAAAGATAGAAAAGTAAGCTTTTTATTGACACCCCCTCCAGTTAAATATTAGCTTAAATAAGAAAAAACATTATTAAATTAAATTCACCCTGGTAGATCGATTTGACAATACAAAAACTCCTAATCCGTAATTTTCATCGAAATTGTTATAACCGTTTTCGAGAAATTGATTTATACACTAATTGCTCATTGAATAGTATAAGATTTATTTATTTTAATTATGACAACTATTTGAAATTGTTACGTCACTCGATTAATTGTTATCTAATTTATATAATTTCAATTTTAGATTGGTTTTAATTAGAGAATCGTCATGCTAATTAATTCCAACCTGAAATTGTAAAGATATAGTTATGTACAGAATACTCGGAAAGAAAGTACTTAAAGGATTTTTTATTTGTTTCTCCCTTAATACTACAATTTAGCCCTTGTTTCTTTTTGTAAATATAGATTGAGATTGAAACAAGTTTTTTGAACTGGTGGTGCTAGTTGATTTAGGTACTTTCCTAATCAACCTGAAACCAAAATACCTACCGTAGTTTTCCATCCAAATGCGATTTGTTAATTTCTTTTCTGATTGAAAAAATTATTAAATTAAAGTAACCCTAAGATGAGACCCTCCCTGATCGATTTGTCAATACAAAAACCCCCTAATCCGAAATTTTCAGTGAAATCTTTATAGCCGTTTTCGAGAAAATGATTTATACAAGAATTGCACATTTAATAGTATAAAATTTCTTATTTTAATTATGACAAATATTTGAAATTGTTACGTCACTTGATTAGTTGTTTATTTTTTCTTATTATAAATGTTAATTAATTTATATAATTTCAATTTCAGATTGGGTTTAATTAGAGAATCGTCATGCCAATTAATTCCAATCTGAAAGCTGAAAAGATATATTGTAGTTATGTACAGAATACTCAGAAAGAAAGTACTTGACCGATTTTTTATTTGTTTCTCCCTTAATATACTACAATTTAGCGCTTGTTTTTTGTAAATATATAAATTGAGATTGGAACAGGTCCTTTTAAGTGTGGGTTGCTAGTTGATTTAGGTACTTTACTAATCGACCTGAAACCAAATTACCCTAGTTTTTTCGCCATCCAAATGCGATTTGTTAACCCCTAATTCGTAATTTTCATCGAAATCGTTATAGCCATTTTCAAGAAACCGATTTATACACTAATTGGTCATTTAATACTAAAAGATTTGTTTTATTTTAATTATTATGACAAATATTTGAAATTGTTACGTCACTTAATTAATTGCTTTTTTCCTTATTATAAATATTAATTAATTTATATAATTTCAATTTCTGATTGGGTTTAATTATAGAATCGTAATGTTGATTAATTCCAATTTGAAACTGAAAAGATATGGATATTTAGGGAATACGGAAAGAAAGTACTTGACCGATTTTTTATTTGTTTCTCCCTTAATACTACAATTTAGCGCTTGTTTTTTTGTAAATATTGAGTAAGATTGGAACAAGGTTGGTGCTAGTTGATTTAGGTACTTTACTAATCGACCTGAAACCAAAGTACCGTAGTTTTTTCCAACCAAATGCGATTTGTTAATTCCTCTTCTGATTGTTTTTTCAGGCTACTCCAGCCACCGAGGAAGATCCCGACTCGAGTCTGGTATCGATTACGATGATTATCTAAGCCATCGTGCAGGCGGCGGGGGCGGTGTCGATTATCGTGACTCCCGTGATATGCGCGAGTTCCGTGACCCGCGGGATTTGCGCAGCGACCCGCGCGATTATCGCGGGGACCATCATCATCATCGTGGTGCTAATGTGGTGGCTGGTGAACCGCGCCCTGGTGATTTTCGGAATCCGAGAGACCTACGTGGCGGAGAACCACGCGAATTACGCGACCCTCGGGAACTACGCGATCCGAGAGACTATAGGGACCCACGCGATTATCGCAGCGACCCACGGGAATATCACAGTCATCGACGGGACCCGGAAGAATATCATCCCACGCATAGGGCGTCTTCCCGCCGCGCGCTCAACGCCATCTAGTCTAAAATTTGAATACAATTTCTTGCAGAGAGTAGCAGAGTTGTTGATTTTTAAAAGGAAATCAATGAGGGTGTCCTCTGCTTGATGCTTATAAAAATACCCCTATATATAAATAAATGATTCATAAGTGCTTACGGGGTTTTGGAGGTCGATAAAACAGCAACCATAATGTATATGTAACAGAGGATAGATAATCTCTTTAAATTTTCTTTGTAGTTTTAGAGTTCTCTGCTAGAGGGCAGTCATAACCAAAACATAACCCTGGAGAAAACAAAGCTTTTACAGACAAGTTCTTAGCCAGAAAATTTTTTCGGGAGGTGTTGACTGGTTAGGGGAGTATGGATAAACTCCTAGGAGAAGAAGACATGACCTCTCAGATGCCCGGATTGCTTTTTGTTATCACAGTATTTTTTTAATTAAATTTCTATTGTAAGTTTATTTATATCCTGTAAAACTTCGATTTTACCTCAAGATTTCAGCGGGCTTCTAACCCTCTAACCTGCCCTTTTCCGCTCGTCACAGATAAAAGATAAGTTGGGACGACAACGAAATTGCAGCAAAACAAACAGAGAGCAGAAAATCTTGTTATTCCCATTAATAGACATGTTTCTATAATAACTGACCTCTAGCGAGTAAACCAAAAAGTTTAAATAACGAATGAAATTTGGGGAGATTCCCTATACCCATCTAGCACAAGAGATTTTCAGAATATCCATTAAATTTATTATTATTAGGAGATTTTTAGAATAATTATATCGGAAGAATTTTAAAACGAATAATCCGGCAATATCCTTGGGTTTATAATATAAGAGAGAATTATTTAGGGGGACATTGTACTATTCTAAGAATATCCCTAGAATATTTACAGAAATTGTGAGGTCATTCAAAGAATATTCCAGAAACGATATTCTTAGGGTCCAGAGAAAACTAGCTAGGGGGGACTCTTCGCTAATCATTTTAAAGTGGGAGTGTCCACAAGTGTAGCTTAGTCCAATTGTTTTGAAATAGGCACACTCATGCCACGCCTACTTCATTCTGATTACCAGAGAATCTTATCTATAGCTAGAGCCTTTTTAATAGTGTGTTTGGCCCTTAGAATATAAATAGATTCTTCTTGTACTGGCCGGGAATCCAATGAATGACGATTTCACTGTATCACCCATTTTTGTTGTTCCATCGACTTCCAAAAGCCCGGAGAAAATTTATGAATCACTATCTATATACCATATATATATAATTTTAATTGATACAGACTATAGTTTCCGAAGACTTGGTATTCATATCTTCAGTAACATTTCTATACTTATATATTTTAATTGTTTTTTTCTCTTTGACAAGAACCCTGTTAGCATAATTGGTCTAGAACATGTTTTCAAGGCATTAAGAGATCTTCTAGACATCTTAAAGACATCTTAAAGACAATAAGAGCTGAATGAGACATCTTCTAGAGCGATTGTGCTGCTATCTGGGAATATGTGATTGAATGAAAATTCAATCAAGTTGTTCAATTTGCCTATGTTAAAAGATGAATGAACTAATTTTTTAACGAATCTTCATCTAGAGCGAGTGTGATGCTATCTGGGAAAACGATATTGAATGAAAATTCAATCATGTTGTTTCATTTGCCTATGTTAAAAGATGAATGAACTAATTTTTTAACAATTCTTCATCTAGAGCGAGTGTGCTGCTATCTGGGATTACAGGATTGAATGAAAATGAAATTAAGTTGTTTCATTTGCCTTTGTTAAAAGATGAATGAACTATCTTTTAAACCTAACTTCATCTAGAGCGAGTGTGCTGCTATCTGGGAATTCGATATTGAATGAAAATTCACTTTAAGTTATTTCATTTGCCTTTGTTAAAAGAAGAATGAACTTAGTTTTAAACGAATCTTCATCTTGCAAGGAAATTACGCCCAAAAGTGAAACAAAAACAAAAAAATATTTATAAAAAAAAAGGTACTGAAGATAAGACTAAGTCTTCGAAACTAGACTCTCATCATACATATATTTCTTGTATATATTGGCGTAAATGTTTATGTGCATCAAGCGGAGGACACCCTCATTGATTTCTTTTTAAAAATAAGCTAATCCAGCCTCTCTCTCTCTCTTACTTTCTCTATCTCTATCCTACTCTCTCTCTCTCTTTCTATCACATTATCACTTTCTCTTTTTTCATCCCTTTGCCTTTGCGCTTCAAATAAAAAAAAAAAACTTCGGGCGGAACTCGAAACAAAAGTGATGCCTTATATGATAATTCCACTCTTAAGAAAAAAAAAAAAAAATGGAAAGTTTTTTAAGTGAACCCAAAAAAAGCACCCCCGCCCCCCTCAAAATGGACTATGAAATTCATTTCTTACCTATTTTATATATATACAAAAAACAAACAAAAAAAAAAAGAGTCCGCGCCTGAGAACTTCTATATTCATATTATAGCCCTCCCTTTATCTTGTTAAAGATTATATACTAAAAAAAAAATGAATAATTTTTATATACAGTGTGGCCCAGTTAAAGTGCTCCACATTGGCGTTTCGGTATCTTATATAAGACAAACTCCCTCCATATACAAACCCTCCTCTCTCTCATTCCTTTTTTTCTGAATTCCTCCAAGCCTATATTCTTAATGTATTACACAACATTATACATATATTGTAATATTGTTTATTATTTTATCATATATTTGTATTTTAATTCATTAATTTCTCGAACAGTGGCGGATCATAATATTTCAAACAAATAGGACTATTAAAAAATACTTAAAATGAACAAAAAGTATTTTTATAAGGTGGGTCACAAGAATCGGATGTTTTTGAAATAATCATAAAAACGTTAATTTTTGCTTTAATATAGTTTAATTGGTAGAAGAACATGTGTGAAACATGCCATTTGAAATAATCAATGCTTATTTTTAAAATAAATACGGTGTAATGTTTTGGTGCGCGAAATTCAATAATTTCTTAAATACAATGGTTGCACTATCGCTAAATTGTATGATGGCTACTGGTATGAAAATAGCGGGAGCCAAGGAATTTAATGTCGCCTGTGGCATGTTCCTACCATTCCTAATGCCCGAGTACTACACATTTTAAAAACACTTGGTTCTCATGACCCACCTTATATATATATAATGCTCAGCTTGTCTCTAACGAAATTGATTAAACAAACATTATTAAACATTTTCAAGGACAATATAAAACCTTCTAACTAGGTCTCAATTTTTGGGCAAAATTGTTTTGATATGTTTTTTAATTAAAATAGGTAAAAAAAATTAATAAAAATGGTGATTAAATCAAAATGACTAAGTTAATTAAATCGAAATAAAATAAATGTTTAAATTTAAACAAAACAGGCATTTTTGATTCATAACGAAACATGTTGTTGAATCAAAACGAAATAGGTGTCTGAATTAAAAGAAAACAGAAGGTTAAATAAAAAAAAAATAGACGATTGCATCTTAACTTGGGTGGTTGAGCCAAAACAAAACAAGTGTTAAAATTTAAACAAAAGAGCGGTTTGATTCATAACGAAACATCTTGTTGAATCAAAACGAAATAGGTGTTTGAATTAAAACAAAACAGAAGGTTCAATACAAAAAAACAGACGAGTGCATCTTAACTTAGGTGGTTGAGCCAAAACAAAACAAGTGTTAAAATTTAAACCAAACAGCGGTTTGATTCATAACGAAACATGTTTTTAAATCAAAACGAAATAGGTGTCTGAATTAAAACAAAACAAAATGTTGAATAAAAAAAAATAGGTGGTTGAGCCAAAACAAAACAAGTGTTTAAATTTTAAGAAAATAGGCAATTGAACAAAAACAAAACAGGTAGTTAAAATTTAAACAAAAAAGGGGTTTAATTCATAATGAAACAGGTTGTTGAATCAAAACGAAATAGGTGTTTAAATTAAAAAAAAACAGACGGTTGAAAAAAAACGAATCAAAACAAAACAGGTGGTTGACTCAAAACTAAACAAGTGTCTAAATCAAAACAAAGCAAGTGTATGAATAAATGAACATTAATTAAAATTACCTATGTCGCCTTTAACACTTAAAATTATCGGTTTTCCGCGTACTATATATTATAGGCTGTATTTTATTATTATTATTATATCTATCAAAACATTAATTTGCTTATACAAATATTGTGCTTTTTTACAATTCATTTTTGTACATAATTTTGACAGTTTTTGATCGTTAGATGGCGTCATTTAATAATCGATTAATTTCCCTTAACAGATGTTAATAGTCGGTGATACTCAACATCTACTTTTATGTTATTTCAGAGCCTGATATATGATATATGTCGTACCCGTAGACCGATTCTGAAAACGATCCGCCACTATTCTCCAATGATTTGTTCTATTATTACTGTTTTCCATTTGAATCTAATGGGAGAATCATATTAACTGGGAAATTCTGTATTATTGAGCGCTTTATCTTTATGTGGGACAATTAGGACTGCTTTATCAAACCTTAAATATATATAAATAAATAAATTTAATAATTAAAAAAACATTTTTTGTTTGTTCATAGTGACAGGTTTGAATAATAGTTATCCTGTTATTAAAGGGACCAAAATTGTCCCAAAGGTAAAGCAAAAAACAAACAAACAAACAAAATCTATAAATACATAAATAAATAATTAATTAAACTCATATACTAAAAAAAAAAAAATGAGGGCAAACTTCAGTGGTTGTTGTGATGAAAAGAAGGCGTAAGGGCTCGCCATTTTGACCTACCCCCACCACGCAGACTGTATGGAATTTTCTCTGCTCTATTATGACATGTTGACAGACACAAACTTTATAGAAAAGAAAAATATGTATGAGGTTCATCCACATAAGCTCACTGGGGAAGTAAAACTTAATAGCCGTAGATGTTATTAAAATAATTTTATAAATTTATAAATTTTATTAAACCAATTATTTTACATTAATTAATGTATACATTGTATTTTTGCTTCGATTCCGGAGATTACTTCTCCACCATCGAGTGTCCTTATTCATCTTTAGTCCTTGTTTTTAATAAGAGGAAAAATCTAATTAGATAAAAAAACCTCTTTTCCGATAATTATTTCAATTCCATTATTCCCTAATCAAGTCGATTGGTCTCCAATCATTCATTAAAATAATTTAAATTTCCTAATTTTAATAAATTTTATTTGTTATAAAATATTGGTGGGTTTTAAAATAATAATTTAAATTTCCTAATTTTAATAAATTTTATTTGTCATTAAATACACAGTATTTGGAAAAATTGGCAAAATTTGCTGTTTATTGGTTCCTCATAAAAAATCGAACTACTGGACCAATTTTGTGTAATAGACGGGAAATTTTGTCCTCTTTAATTTACTATACGTTTATTTACAAAATATGAAACATTTTCGAGTTAAAAGCGAAAAACTAGAAAAAGTCCGAAAATTTCGAAGTTTTTCGGTCACCAAAAGTTGTCCCCCACACTTTCGAGGTCCCAAACTTAGATTTGGCATACCCACACCATACCAAACGATCCTAGATAAAAAAAATTTTGCAGCAAATAATATAAGCTTTTTGAATCGTCTATTTAGGGCTAAGTAATTTCAAATAATTTTATCCTTACGTTTATATTATATTCATATTTTTTATATTTTTTAGCTTAATTTTCATTCAGATTTCATTTCGAAAAATATAAATTTATAAATTTAAATTTTTAACATACTACGTATTCTACGTTAGGGCGAGAGTCAAGTTCGGTTCTTTTTATAGTTCAATTCGATTAAATACCTTCGATCAACATCGCTGCGCGAGCCAGAGTCCAATTCTTGTGAACGACTGTCCTTCCCGAAGTTTCTAGAAGCTTCCGGAAAGTCTACGGTAGATACAGTATACAGGGGGCGGAACAATAAGTGGGCGAAACCGGACAAACCAAGAGACTGCTTACTGCTTTATTATATAGTATTAGTAAAATATTCGCTAGGAGACTGCAGAGTTTCTCAAATTGGAATTTTAGTTTTAACTGTAAAAATTCTATAATGTTACTGCCTGTTTACATGTGTCTAAAGAAATGTCATCCTGTACACTTGGTGGGGGTATATCAAAATGTCGATTTTTAGTGCCTTTCTCCTTATCAACAACGGTCTAACGAAGATTTACCAAAAATGAAATAATTGGCATGAATTATATTATCAAGACAAAAAAAATGTATGAATAATTATTATATACTTATATATACAAACATATATATAAATATATATACTTATATATAAATATATAAAAAAAAAAGAAAACGATTCTGCTTTATACCTTCGCGTTTCAGTTTTAGCCAATAAATAAATAAATAAATAAATTGCTATTTAATCAAGTCGAAAAAAACTTTCACGAAAAAAAATAAAATAAAAATACTGCTCCCCCCCGAAAAAAAATAAAAATATTTATTCTATATAAAATAAAATTAAAAAAAAAAAAAATAAAAATAAAAAAAAGTTTAAAAAAAAATAAAAAATAAATTTGCGGATCTCCCACACTTTTTAAGTTTGAATGAACATAATAATATACCGGGTTTTTCACCAAAACTGTTCCAATATGTCAATATCTCTGTTTTTATTAAAACAGATGTCCATTTGAAAATGAGTATGATTGTATATTATATATATATAAACTTACAGTTTACCGGTACCGCGGGTTGTAGGATACTTCATACTAGATCCAATATTATAAAACACTATAAAAATATCCATGATAATGTTTTTCATACATTTGATTTATAATAATGGTTTTCTTGGAAAAATAAAGGGTGACCAGAAAAACGGGTACTTTTGGCAAATAGATGAAAGTAGAATACATGCAACCTTAGACCATAAAAGACTATAGACACGCCCTGGTGGCGATTTGGTGAGGCCAACATTACCTACAGATGACGTCACGTCACTAGTAGGTAGGAACAGCGGGAAATAGCATGGCCACTATAGGAATTATTATACATTGAGATAAATTTATAGTAGTTTAGATTATTTATTTTGGATTCCAATAATCGCAAATTAATATTAAATTAATATACCAAAATATTTATTTATTTTTTTAACAAAATGTTTTATTTTCCATATTTAAATTACATATTTATTATTTTTGCAATAATTCGGGCATCGAAAAACACTCCCTTCCCATGTCCATATATACCCCCTAAGGTTCCCCCTTTCCAATAAAAAAAGAATCATTGAAATCGGACAATAAACAAAGAAGTTATGCGAGAGCGTGACGTCATCTGTAGGTGATGTTGGCCTCACTTCACTCTGTGTTGAGAGTAGCAGAGGGCGTGTCTATAGGCTTTCATAGTCTAAGCATGCAACAACAAAATTTTTTATTGACAGTAATTGAACCACTACAACTTGGAATTTAATAAACAACAATCCAAATTATCAATTTCTGAAAATTATGTCCTGGAGATTGCGTCCTTGTCTAGGTAAACATTCTTCTAATCTGTTGTTCAGGTTCTCCAGTGATCGCTGCAACATCTCAAAATACCGATCAGAAGTGACAATCACTGTGATCCAGTATTCATTTTCCAAAAAGTAAGGCCGATGATCTCGTGTGAATAAAACTGCACCCTGTGGTATCTCATCTGAGATGTTGCAACTATCAATGTTGAACGTGAACAACAGATTATAAGAATGTATTTGCCATCTGCAGGAGGTAATTTTCAAAAATTGATAGTCTGGATTGTTGTTTCTTAAATGGCAAGTTGTAGTTGATCAATTAGTGTCAATAAAATTTTTTGTTCTTGCATGTATTCTATTTTGATTTGTTTGTCAAAAGTTCCCGTTTTTCTGTGTCACCCTGTATAATTGTTAATTCTACATTGTTGAATGAAAAATCAGCTGTTCTGTTTCTGGTTAGGTACATCACTTAGGTCACATCAAATTTTGACTTACATTATAAAGCATAGAATTACATTTTTGAAAACCATTAAGTGAAAATATTGACAAATTAATTTACAGAAATAAGGTTATGTCTTTTCAATTAATAACATGAATAGTAGGGAGGTGGAAAAAATTAAAAACACAAATTGGCCAGACGTTTCGTCAGTTTATTCGGACTTCCTCAGTGGCCTATTCTTTGTCAAAAAACAATTTCACTATAAGACAAAACATCATTAATCTTTCTTTAACATATTCTTGGTTCAAATTAATCAATATTCTTGTAAGCTACTTTTCTTTAACAATTAAACATTTTTTTATGTCGTTTTTATTCAGAGATCACATGTGTGTTTTGACAATGAGTGATAAAATGGGCCACTGAGGAAGTCAGAATAAACTGACGAAACGTCTGTCCCATTTAATATAATACTCTCTGTTTTTAATTTTGTCCAGTTCCCTGCTATTCCTGTTACTAATTTACTATGGATACGAATGATGCAACATTTACAATTAATCTATTATTGGAAAGTCATTGTTTATTTCCCATTATTGAACGATAAAATCCATTGATCTAGTGCCTGAAATAACAATACATGTGTCACAGGATACTATGAACTGTTTTATAGAATATTATACAAATTCGAATTAAACTATCTATCACCGAATAGAAGAAACAGATTTTTTTTCCAATGATTAACATAAATAGTAACGTTGGTTAGCGCACCCTCGGCTAAAGAGGAAGACGCGGGTTCGAATCCTGCCGGATGCTAAATTTCATTTTTCTTTTCTTTAATTATTAATCATGGACACGAATAATGAAATATAAATAGTAACGTTAACCTAACAATAAAGATGTTAATGTCATTTTTGAATCAACTGGAAAAAGATTTAACATAATTTTTAGTCATAAAATAAAAATTTATATTTTTATAATAGACCGAATATTTTCAAATTGATATATGGTATGTTTATTAATGATCTAGAGATATTGCTTTGGAATAATTTTGATGGATACACCCGGTGTAAATGAAAAAAAAAATAATAATTAAGTAAAAATTTTCTCGAGTGCAACACAAATTTTATTTATTTGTGTTCGGTAGCACTCACACTAAAAAAAAAGGCTCAAGATGGGGCTCCGCAAAAACACCTTTAAGGTACAAAAAAAAAATATAAAAAAAATATATAAAAAATACAAAAAAGTATAAAATATTACTATATATATAAACGCTTCTTTTACATATATTCAAAATAAACTTTTTCTTAAAAATAAAAATAAAAATAAATAAAGGATAAATTGGTATATAAAAAGAAAAACAAAAAACAAAAAAACGATTAATTATTTTTTAGCTTTAAATTATTATTATTATTTAATTTATTATTATTTTTATTTAGATTTGATGATGATCAAAAAAAAGTTAATAAATAAATAAATAAAAATAAATACTGCCGAAATTTTCTAATTATTATTAAATAAAAAAATACAAAAAAAAACTATCAAAATATATAAGTTGATAAAAACACACACACTCACATAAACACTCACAAATGCATAACTTTGAACTATATATTTATTATTATAAAAAGAAGGTTATTATTATTATTATTATTATAATTTATAAATTAATATAATGATAAATCAACAGTGATATGAATAAATAAATAAATAAAAACAATTGCAAGAATTGTCCACTATTAGTGAGCATTACACAATTAAATTCTCCTACAAGAAAATATATATATAAAATGAATAAATAAATTGAAAAAAATGAATAAATAAACAGTACAAAATTTAACAAAAAATTAAATTAATCATCTATTTAATTATTAATGTATAATTTATAATATTTTATTGCAAAAATATATTCATCTCATGTAAATTTTTTGTTCATTATGCCTATATTATATGTTATATTGTACTAATTTATTATTTATTATTATTATCTATGACACGTTTTTATTTATTTATTATTTTTTTTATAATTAATAATAAAATTAAATTTATTATCTGGTTATGGAACCAAATATTATGAGAAGTTTAAAATTATATTTGAAAAATACTTCAAGAAACTAGCTGTATAGTCTGCTGTATATGCTGTCTACTTTTTATTCCTCACACTTTTACAGGAAAGAATCCTCTCAATTCAAGAAGGAGAAAAATAATAATTATTGATGAACTATAAACCCACGTATTTTAAATTATTATTTGCTGCGATGCCCGGCTTCTTTGCCTGAAGATAATAATTCAGAAGAAATTTTGATATTATATTAAAATGATTCAGGTCCTTATCAGTGATGGCAAATGTTTTTGAGAAGTGGGTCAAATTTTGTTCATGATTTTTTTAAATACTGGCCCTTAGGTCACTAACTCAGTGGCCTCACTGGGGATACCTAACCAAATAAATTCGCTTTACTCCATTGTTTCATTTGAACAAAACAACCTATCTCTGAGAACAATGCGTATATATATATATATATATATATCTAAGTGACTATCCCACTCATCTTACATAGATGTTTACTCTTCACATCCCAAACCCCGACCAACCACCCCAACCAGAAACACGACTTATATAGGCCAGGGTCCCCTCCAGTGGGCGGCCGAATGCCGGCGGAAACAGCCGAGTCTCTGAGGAGAACAGCTCGGTTGGGGGGAATTAGGCCCCGCCCACCATGTCAAGAAGGATAAAAAATAATTATTAATGAACAATAAACCCGCGTATTTTAAATGATTATTTGCTTCCAAGCCCGCCTTCTTTGCCTGAAGATAATAATTCCAGTAATTCAGAAGAAATTTTGATATTTTATTAAAATATATAAATAATATAGCAGTTATGGCGAATGTTTTTGAGAAGTGGGTCAAATTTTGTTCATGATTTTTTTAAATACTTGCCCTTGGGTCACCAACTCAGTGGCGTCACTAGAAAAGGGGTGGGGGTACCTAAACAGATAAATTCGGTATAATCCATTGTTTCATTTGAAAAATAAGCTGACGTGTTCTGATGTGGCCATCCACTTGACTATACCATACATCCTAGCCCCTCACTTATATTTAATATTTAATAAAATTATTTATAATCATGTAGGGGGGGGGGGGGGTTAGTTTTTGCAATTTTTAGACTCCTGGGACCCACTGATTATGTATACAAAATTTGGTTGAGTTTGGTAAATGTCAAAGATTTTCATTTTTTGACCCTCCGCCCCCTCCCCTCATTTCGGGAGGTTAGTTTTTGCATTTTAGACTTCTGGGGAACCACTGATTATGTATACAAAATTTGGTTGAGTTTGATCAAACGACCTAGATTTTTAATTTTTAACCCCCCTCGACCCTCCTTAATTTTGGGTCGATATGCACCAAAATCTAATCAGCTCTTAATCTCAAAACTACTTGTGAAATTTGGTTTCGATATTCACACTAGTTTCTGAGCTAGCTCGTACACAAATTTGGTAACGCACAGACTAACTAACTAACAGACATTTTGACAAAACAATTATTATCTCGAAAAATATAATTTTTTCGGTGTTTACTTATTTGACCTTTTTTGTAGAACGAAATGCCATGGTTTTGCTCAATTTTTTTAATCGAAATAGTTTCAGCCGTTTTTTAGATATTTTGAAAAAAAGAAGGAAAAAAACCCACTTTTTTCATGCACGATTACAATACTTGACCAGACCCCTGTATGGTAAAGTAAAAAACCTATCTATTAAATTGATAGAGATTTTCTTTAGGAGACGGACTGGTATAAATATTCAATTGGATGTTGATGAAAGCAGTCCACGGTGGTGGTAAAAAAATAAGACTATAGAGGTTTTATTATTTTACATTTATTTGTTAAACCGACGTTTCGGAGATTTATTCTCTCTTCTTCAGGGTAACAAAAAGTCAATGAAAGTAGTTCAAATCATAATTACTTCCTGTCTCCTGAAGAAGGAGAGAATAAATCTCGGAAACGTCGGTTTAATGAAATAAATGTAAAATAATAAAACCTCTATAGTCTTATTTTTTTACAACCACCGTGGACTGCTTTCATCAACATCCAATTGCCTATCTATTAAAGTCCAATCTCTCAGATCTAGTATATATACCGGGTGAGTTTTTTTTATCTTGAGACAGTCTTATAACTCAAAAACAGTGCATTATATATGAAAAAAGTAAAAATAATACTAATTGTTATATTAAACGATCAATAGCAACGTTTCGATATTTTATTACATTCTCTAGAAAATTAATATATTTAATACTTAAAATTTGAATTTTTATTTAATTCACACATAATTAATTATAATTATTTATTGAAACAAATAATACAATATAACTACGACGTTTCGATCGACTTATTCTCCGATCGTTTTTTTATTTTTTACTTTAATACATATTATGGACCTGATCTGAATAACAAAAATGATTTTATTTAATATAAAATTTTAGAAATGGGAAAGTCAAAATTATATTGCAGGTTGATAATTATATAATAAAATAAATTTTGAATAGTTTATTAGAGAAAGTATACCGAGTTTTGAAAAATATTTCATCATTTCATGCAATTTGAAGCATTCATTTACATTAAATTTTACTTAAATCGAATAAAATTCAAAAAAATTGCTCGTTTGGACACCAGATCGCAGCACACGAAAGACTAAAATTTTTAGATTTATTATTAAGCTGATTTGAAAAATTTGTTGAACCAGAATATAATTCGAGGAATTTTGGGAATATAATATTTATTTACTATATAGTTAATATGTGATTTGTTTTTCCTTGGTATATATATTCCAGACGTTTTGTTATAAGCATAAATCATCTACTCTTATTAAACGAGCAAAAATTGTATATTTGTATATATATTTATTTATTTGTTTATATATTTGTATCTTGGTTCTATTTTGAAAACGGCTTTACCGATTTTGATGAATGTTTTGTTGATCTGTCACGGTCTCATCTTCGACAAAATTGTTTTTGATGGGTTTTTTCGTAATCAAATTAATTATTCTCAGGTAGTCAAATCCCATTCTTAGGGTTTTAAAAAATGGTTTCCCTTTTTTTTTGTGCTCAGGCAGACAATGGGTCGGGTAAATCCTTTATTCACAAAGGCCTTGAAGAAGTATTGTGATTGTGGATTTTAACATATTTTGTTGTCCCTAAACGTTAGAAATATTAATAAACGTTTTATAATTGTTTTTATGATGAACTTTATTTATTTAATAGAATAATAAATAATCAAGAGCAGGTCTCAATTTTCTGAAAAAACAACACATTTTGATAGGTTTTATTTATTAACAATTGGATGAATAAAAATGAATCATATGGTTGAATCAAAACAGGTGCAGGAGGTGGGGTGCAGTAGTGGGTGATTCGGGGGGTAGGGCGAGGTTTCGAGGGTGGAGTCGAGTGGGGTGGAGGTGGGGGCGGGCTACAGTGGGCGAATATTTTATATTTTTGTATTTTTTTTTAATTTGAATGCGGCTCTCATATAAAAATCGACCTTTTTAATCAGAATTTTAAATTAATTTAAAAATAATATTAAAATAAAGATTTTAACTGAAGGAAGAAGTTACCGAGCATCGCTCGGTGCCTCCAGGTACTAATGTATTAATAAACAAAACTCTAAAATGTATTCCAGCTAAGAGAATTAATTTATGTTTAATATACAAGATGGCTCAAAGAGTCAATATTATTTAATTACGAGTATATATGAAAATATAAATTCTTTTAGTTGGAATACATTTTAGAGTTTTAGAAAATTAATTTATGCTCATGGCAAAACTCCTGGAATACATCTACCAGATAAAGAACAAGGCATTTATTTACTATATAGTCAAGGGCGGATCCAGGAATTTTTTATGGGGGGGGGGGAGAATGTATATAAGGTGCCCGATGTATATAAGATCTACTTTTTATCTCGAAAGTGTGTCGCGATCGAATTGTCGCAAGCGGGGGGGGGGGGGGGGCAGAGACTCCCCCCACACACACACAATAGATCTTTATTTTCAATTTTAAAATTTTTTAAACAAATAAATGTTTTTTTTTACAAATTTTAAGTTCATTAAAATAAAATAAAAAAAATAAAAAATTGTTATAAATTCCCTGTCGATTTGGCAGCCGTTTTTTGGCCTCTGCGTGCGACGCACGTGTTGCACTCCCACCAGGCACGGGCCTGTATGGGGGAGGGCGATCGCCCCTGGATCGGCTCCTTGTATATAGTAAACAAGAATTGCTCGTTTAATAAGAGTAGATAGATATTTAAGAAATTTCCAAGGTCACTAGTTACAAATTAAATAAAAATAAATTCAATAATCTACTAATTTATTATTATTTAGTATTCTATATTTTCATGGTTCAGAATTTTTTTTTATTTTTTGTTTAATTGATTTTGAGGACCCCGTTATTTTACCGCTTAGGGCCCACTTGACTTGATCTGCCTCTGAGCTCAGATGCCCCTTCTGTCAAAAAACAACATCTTCTAGATCAGTGGTTCCAAACCTGGGGGCGATCGCCCCCAAGTGGGCGATTTGTGTTATCAGGGGGGCGATAGCTAAGTGGGGGGCGGTTGGGGGGCGATGAGTATTCAAAGGAGGAAAAATTAAAATACGCTCACGGGCAAAGAAATGGAATCACATCCCTTGCGAGTTGTTAAATGTAATTTTCATTTCCAAATATAAATAATGTTATATTAATATTTTTTTTTAAATATTTAAATTTCTAATAAATTACAAAGAAACATACTGTTGAGAAAGGGGGATTTGGAGTATTTTTTTCTTGATAATAATTTAATTGTTTTTAATGGTAATATTTTGGAGTAACAGGCGTCATGTCCTTTGATACTGGAACATGCCTTATTTGACAATAGGATGGTAGAAGTTTACAATTCCACTTTTTGAACCTAAATAAATTTAATTTATGTTTGTCATATTTTGGGTTAAGAAATTAAGTCCTTTCGGAAGGCTTTTTAATTGAAGGAAACACCAGATGTCAATAATAAATTAATTGATTGGGTTTTTTAAATTTCGACTTTGCGTGGGAATTTTCTAAGAGAGTAATTTCTAGAAAATAGGCAAGCTTCTCCTTTTTATTTACACTTTACTTCAAATTAAAATTAGGCATACAATGAAAATGAAAAGGAGACGATAGGTGTTAGTCAACCTCCAGAAAGAGGCGATGGGCCACAAAAGGTTGGGAACCACTGATCTAGATTATCTAGAAGCAAAAATTTGAATATGTGAAAGTCCTTGCCGGCTCGGCTCTTATACCTTCATTTCTAACTATACTAACCGGCTAAAATCCAGCCCGAAATGAATGTATACGAACCGAATATATCTTAACCGAATTTTTGTTTGGGAACGCATTTTTTATCTAATCGAACCTAGATAATAAACCGAACCTATTCAAATTGTTTTTTGACAGAGGGAACTGATCTTTGTTTTAGCCGAAAGATTGTCATTGACATTAAATTGAAAGTTTATTTTTGCCGAGATACATATATATTATATTGATAAAAATCTTTTAATTAAAACCTGGTTTAATAAATCTTTCAAAAAGTTTTTTTAAGTCTAAGAATTTTAGTCTTTTCTGTGCTGCCATCTGGTGTCAATACTTGCATTTTATAATTTTAATGAATTTTATTCGATTTAGGTAAAATTCAATCTAATAATCCTTCAAATTAGAAGAAAAATTTAAAACTTTTGTATGAATCGGTACGATTTCCCTAATAATCTATTCAAAATGTATTATTTTATGGGGGATATAATTTTAACTTTCCAAATTAGAAAATTTTAGATAAAATTAAATATTAGAAAAAAGATGGCTTGGTGCGTATTGGATATGTTAATTTACCACATATTACGATATATATTTTTTTTATCCGGAACATAAACTTATTATTGAAATCAAAATTTTGAGTTCGGGGGAGGTGGCTGTCCTGTTGGCTCGTCCCGATTTGCAATTCTGAAATTTTAGCAGTCCTATTTTTAAAGCAATTAATTTTATAATTTTTCTATAATAAAGGTAGAATTTTTCCGAAACGTTTGGAAGCTTAATAAACATTTTGAAAATTTTTTTATTCAAATAATTGTATTTATTTAATACAATATATCAATCAAGAATTTATTTCACAATATATACTATATGCCTTAAGGTTTTCTTTTTATTATAGACTCTGGTTTAAAGAAATTTTTTAAATAAGTTTAATAAATCTAGCAATTTTAACCTTTCATGTGCTGCCATCTGGTGTCTCTACTTGTATTTCAAAAAAATTATAAATTTTATTCAATTTTGATTGCAATCAACGCCTGAACAAGCTTAAAAAAAGGACGGGGGGGGGGGGGGTAAATTCCCAAGCCCCCGTGATATCAAGGACCTCCCGAAACCAGCCGTATATTTTCCATAAAAAGTCAAATGGTATGTATGTTATGCTTATTTTTATTCTTCAAATATTTGTTACTTTAAATTATATTATAATAAAGAAATTAGATTATTATATTGTTGAAACTTAGGATACATTTTCTTAAACTGCCCTTTTGATTATGAATTTTTTTAAAAACATTAAACATTAAATTCTAAAAGCTAACTATTGACGATTTGGCATTTTTTTACAAAGTGGTAAAAAATAATTATAATTTATTATTTTGATCTGAATTTTTTTCATTTCACATCCATAAATGAAAGGGGCCGCATAAAATAGAAACCCGTTTTTCAATCGATGCTCCTGTGAGTTTTAATGTTTCAATTATTCAAATAATTGTATCTTTCTTGCATTAAATACCAAGCTACGAACTTTAAATTATTAAGTCCTCATGAATCTGAATTATTAAAAAAAAAGTGTTAGAAATTTATTTATTTGATTTGAAAAACAATAAGTACTTTTGTTATAAGGAAATCGAAGAATTTGTCTTTTATGTGCTGCCATCTGGTGTCAATATTTTGCATAATTTTTGTGAATTTTACTCAATTTTGGAGAATAATTGGTGTAACTACGGATGTTCCATGCCCGTGATCTCAAAGGCGCCGCAACAATTAATAGGTCTATATTACGATTTTTTTAATATAAGAAAATTTGATATGTGACAAAGTATAGTCTAGACTTCGAAATTAATAAATTTAAATAGGTTTCCCTATTCATTATCTCTATCTACTCTTATTAAACGAGCAAAAATTGTATATTTATTCGTTTATATATATATATTTATTTGTTTGTATCTTGGTTCTATTTTGAAAACGGCTTTACCGATTTTGATGAAATTCACGGGTTAGGGGTTTTTTGAGGTGACAATTCAATCTGTCACGGTCTCATCTTCGACAAAATTGTTTTTGATGGGTTTTTTCGTAATCAAATTAATTATTCTCAGGTAGACAATCCCATTCTTAGGGTTTTAAAAAAAGGTTTCCTTTTCCTTTTGTGCTCAGGCAGACAATGAATCTGGTAAATCCTTTATTCTCAAAGGCCTTGAAGAAGTATTGTGATTGTGGATTTTAACATATTTTGTTGTCCCTAAACGTTAGAAATTTTAATAAACGTTTTATAATTGTTTTTATAATGAACTTTATTTATTTAATAGAATAATAAATAATCAAGAGCAGGTCTCAATTTTCTGAAAAACAACACATTTTGATAGGTTTTATTTATTAACAATTGGATGAATAAAAATGAATCACATGGTTGAATCAAGACAGGTGCAGGAGGTGGGGTGCAGTGGTGGGTGATTCGGGGGTAGGGCGAGGTTTCGGGTGTGGGGTCGAGCGGGGTTTTGGTGGGGTGGGGGGTACAGTGGGCGAATATTATATATTTTTGTATTTTTTATTTGAAAGCGGCTCTCAAATAAAAATCGACCTTTTTATCAGAATTTTAAATTAATTTAAAAATAATATTAAAATAAAGCTTTTAACTAAAGGAAGAAGTTACCGAGCATCGCTCGGTGCCTCCAGATACTTTCTATTATTAGCTGAACTATTTTTTCTTGGCAAGCCAGTTCTTATAAAAAAGTGCCAGCGGTTCAATTTTCATTATTAACTAAAGTAACTTCTATTTCAAAGACAATCTGTAACATTCACATACTTATGTCTTGGTTGTTTGTAACTAGATCTTAAATTCTTAAGCATAAAGAATTAAAAAAAAAAAATGTTAATAAAATATTTAATATTGCTACCATGGAAGAATTTGTTTTTCAAGTGCTGCCATCTGATGTCAATACTAACATTTTAAATTTTTATGAATTTTATTCAATTTTAGTGAAATCACTGGCGTAACTACTAGTGGTGTTTTCTATGCCCTATGGAACACAAGCCCTCAAAAGAACCATCGCACATAATAGATATGACGATTTTTTTAACTAAGAAAATTTAACTTGTAACCAAAAAAAGTTTTTTTTACTTTACCATACAGGGTATGGTCAAGTATTGTAGTGAATGAAATAAACTGAAACGAATCGTTGCTAAACTTTATCCAAATTCATTTGAAATATCAAAATGTTTATTCCTTTATTATTAATCAGATATCACTTGCAATTTGCAGTTCATGTTGACTTTAATTAAAAAATAATGATCTATTCTCATTTAATAGTCGAGGAATAACTATTCTACTAGTACATTGGATTTTTGACGTTTCGGTTATTAATAGTAACCATTGCTGAAGACATGGAGGAATCGACTTAAAATCAAAAATAACGATCGATTCTTATCTAATACTAGAGGAATAACCTTATTGCATTTTGAGCAAGAGCGCC